>JAXGGT010000169.1:5928092-5959733 GCA_035583425.1 Marsdenia floribunda | reverse complement strand
TCACCAGTTTCAGTCATAAAAATTAAAGATAATTTCGTAAATAATGAGAAGGAAAAGGAAGAGATCAACAAAAGGGCAATCACGTAGAGCGAAGAGACCAAGTACCATAAGAGAAGTGGTGGATTTGAGAAGTCTGCTAGTTCAGTGTGCTCAGACGGCGGTGGCTCCTGCTAAAGGAGGAGAAGAAGGAAAAGGAAGAAGAAGAACCCTAAAAAAATTTTGATAATACCCTTAATTTTTTGGTTATTATAATTAAGCCCTAATAAAATTTTTAAAGTTATTAATTACGAAATTGCCCTTGTCAAAAGTCAACTTAACGGTCAAAATTTCAAGTTAACGGTCAAAGTTGACAGAAGTGTTATTTTAGAACAAAAAAAAGGTTGGAGTGTCACTTTAGGTCGAAAAAAAGTTTAAGTGCAAAAGTTAGAATCTGAAAAAGTTCAGGTGTCACCGGTGCACTTTGCCCTTTTATTAATTAATATAAGTCCACAATTTTTTAATCTGTTAAGTCCTACATCTTTTTACGAGCAGCCTATTAAGTCCTTTCGGCCAAAAATTTGAATTTTTTGGCCAAAATTCATCACGTGATAATTTTTTAAGGGCAAAATCATGCTCTTGAATATTATAAAATTGTCAACTTAGACTAACTGCAAGGTCTTATAAAGTTGTTTTTTTCGTATAAAGAAGACGATTTTGCAATTAGTCTAAGTTCACAGCTTTATAATATTCAAGAGGACGATTTTGCCCTTAAAAAATCATCACGTATCCGGCACGTGATGAATTTTGGCCGAAAAATTCAAATTTTTGGCCGAAAGGACTTAAAAGGTTGCTCATAAAAAAATGTAGAATTTAATAGGTTAAAAAAAAGATTGTGAACTTATGTTAATTAATGAAAATAGTTAGAGGACTAAATCAGCCAATTTTCCTTCAAAATTATTAGTGAGTGAGAATTTATAGCATTTAAAATTTTTAAAGTAAACAAAGAATATAATTTTTACCATATTTGGTAAATGGATGAAAATGTATAATAGTGCCAATTATAAATTTATTTGTAAAATAGTTAATTTTAAAATTTAATTATTAATTATTAATTTTATGATATTAGATATTTAAGTTACACATTACATTATATATTTTATAAGTATAATAATAGATATTTTTTTTTAAGATTAGTACATATAATAAACTACATTTATAAAATATAATATATATTTAAAATCATTCAATAAATTTTGTTATTTTTACTTTTAAAATATATTATATTTTTTAACATTCTTAAAAAAATATTAATATATAAAACAAAATTATTATATACAACTGGTTAAAAACAACTACTATAGTTAAGCTATATACATGCTACAATTAAAAATGAATTTGGAATATAGTATACCTTAATTGAAATTAAAAATAATAAATTTTAAAAACTAGCTATAAATATACTTTTGGATTTATTTATTTATTTTATTAATGATAATTTAATAATTTCCTAACCATATTTTATTACAAGGTTAACTTATTGAGTAGTATATATATATAATCAAAATAGCGTTTATAACTAAAATTAAATAATTTAGAAATTATTTTTCTTATGAAGGTGGGATTAATTTGTTTTTAATGTTTCGGGCTTTTAATATTTCCTAAGTATCGTCCCATAGATTTTTGTGCAAAAAAAAAAAAAAAGAAGAGTTTTTCTTTTATTTCGGTTGAATTTTACAGTTAATTTCACATCGCTTTTTCTATACGCAGTTTTTCTCATCGGGTCGAATTGTCCCAAAAGGGCTAAAACTATCCGACCCGAAATATTTATAAAGATATATAAAGTGGTCTTCATCCCGCCATAAACGCTCAAATGTCAGACACCTATGAATCTTTGTGACACACAGAACACACAGTTGTAGAAAGTGATGGAGAGCCACAAGAAGTCTCGATGCAATCAGCGAAGAATTCAACAGAGATTCCGACAACGTAGGGTTTCTCGAACAATGTCAATACTTGACACCAACAGACCTTTCTCTGATCCACACCAAACGGAGACCAGAAATCAAAGATCATCATCCATCAACGGTCACTTTTCTCCTTCCACAACGACTACCCACTCAAACTCTGTCCTTCTCTCTCTCTCTCACTTACCCACATTATACGCCGTCGTTCGTCGTATCTCCGGCGAGAACTCCCTCACTCAGTCATTCTCGTTGTTTTCTTTCTTAAGATTATTTCAGCGTGGCCAACAGTCTCCGGTCAGAGGCAGTTGTCCGGAATAGTTTTTGGACATTTCGAATTTCACGACCGAAGATTATTTCGTTGGATGGGGTTAAGATTCGCCGCTTCTTTGATTGATTCAGAATGATCTTAACGAGAAGGGCTTGGACGTAGTTGCCTTTCCTTGGTTTTATTTGTTTTAAAAAAAATGGTATTTGGCCTCTTAATAACAGTACCATTGTTAAGCTGGTTATTGCTTTCGTCGGAAAATAAATCATCTGCATTTGTCTGTTCCTTTTTTATTATTATTTTTTTCTACGTGCCTTTCATGGTTGAAGTCTAGATGCGCTGAATGGTCATATTTTTCTGTTAGTAATACTTTTATTTTTTTAACAAGTACCTAACCGTATTACTATCCAGTTGAGGAGAAAAATAGGTAAGGCATTTGTCAACCCATTCCTTAGAATATACCTGAAAATATCATCAGTTCATTACCTAAAATACAACAGTAAGATGCAGCTTTATTTAATAATTTCTGAGATTTCTAACTAATCAAAGGCATTTTCCTTCTCATTTTTAGGCCGTTTAAATTTATCTTGTGTTTCTTGTGAAATAGAAGAGTTCTGTACTGAGAACTCCTATACAGTGGAATTCGTCAGCTGTCACTATTATTAGTTTAAGTTCACTGTGATTATGACTTTTTAACGCATGGTTATGAGTTATGAATTTCTTAAAACAATTAAGGATTTTATTTTATTTTTGTATTAGTCAAGGACATGTTTAAATTTCAGACTCTCCATTTACCATGCACATGTATTTATTTACTTTGAGGTCATGTTCTTTTGCGGATGTCTATGCACTTCAGCATACCTAACAAGCTTCAAGAGTCTGATGGAGACATTGAACTTTTAATGCAGGGTACTCCTATTAATATCATTGTTGGAAGTCAGGTCTGGGTAGAAGACCCGGAAATTGCTTGGATTGATGGAAGTGTATCAAAGATTAATGGAAATGAGGTTGAGATTCAAACAACTGATGGCAGGAAGGTAATGAGAAGCTCTTACACTGCAATAACTGTTTCATTCAACCAATTCATGGCTTTAAAAATGGTGGTTTTATACTAGTTGTCGCACATGCATTAAGGCTACCATACATCTGTAATATGTAAATGCCGGAGCTACTGAGGAAATAGCTATCATGATTGTTTAAGGAACACGAGAAAAGAATTTCTTGGAATATATTAGCTACATAAAAGGTTAATCTGTCGGAAACATTCCACTATGAATTGTGTTCCTGAGGATCCATTTTGATGGTACCCTATTCCTTGTTGAATATTGTTGTAATTTATAATAGTGTTTTTGATTTGGGCATCTGCTTCTTGTTCATGTTTGTGCATTGGATCTCTTATATAGCTTTATTTCACACTGATCACTTGCCTTTTGAGTCTGGAAAAAGGTTATCACATGAATGGTGAACTTGAAATCTTCATCGTTCTTTACTTTGAAGTCCTGTGGCAAAGGATGGGGTTAACTAGACTTGCCACTTAAAACAACTTTTGGCTGTAAATCTTTTCCAAGTTGTCATTTTGACGTCATTTGAAGCTGTTCAATTTCTCACGGTGAATGAAAATCTTTAAATTCAGATTTTATTACTAACTGCTTGTTTATTTCTCCAACTTGTCTAGGTTATGGGCAACTTATCAAAGATTTATCCCAAAGATGAGGAAGCTCTTGCTGCTGGAGTGGATGACATGACCAAGTTATCATATTTGCATGAGCCTGGTGTGCTGCAGAACCTTGCCTCAAGATATCAACTGAATGAAATCTATGTAAGATGATTTTTGCTTTTAATTGTTTGTTTATAGTATCTGGTCACTTCGGCGAGAGAAAGTCATGAATTAATGCAGCTGTGGGTGGATCCATCATAATATTATATCCTACTCTCATTTTATGACAGACTTATACTGGAAGTATTCTTATTGCGGTTAATCCATTCCAAAGACTGCCTCACATATATGATACCCACATGATGGAACAATACAGGGGAGCTCCATTTGGGGAATTGAGTCCTCATGTTTTTGCAATTGCAGATGTTGCTTTCCGGTGATTTCCTGTTTATCTTTGTCCTTGGTAGTTCTTTATGGTGAATGGTACAATAACATAAACTGCTTCAACTAATTAGGGCAATGATCAATGAGGGAAAGAGTAATTCAATTTTAGTCAGTGGTGAAAGTGGAGCTGGCAAGACTGAAACGACCAAAATGCTTATGCGGTACCTTGCATACTTGGGTGGCCGTAAAGGCACAGAAGGAAGGACTGTAGAACAACAAGTTTTGGAGGTAAAATAG
Organism: Marsdenia floribunda; assembly: GCA_035583425.1. Taxonomy (NCBI): domain Eukaryota; kingdom Viridiplantae; phylum Streptophyta; class Magnoliopsida; order Gentianales; family Apocynaceae; genus Marsdenia; species Marsdenia floribunda. Next base: position 5,955,187 of record JAXGGT010000169.1, on the reverse strand, counting down.
AGAAAGTAATTTAGTTCTATGTATTTAGTTAATTGATATGGAGTTTTATTTGTATCAACATTCCATTGGTATGTGATAGATGAATTGTTTGTTTCATTTTAAAATTGAGCTAATGTTCATATAGCCGCCTCGAGCGATGTTTTATTGCTGCGGGGCTTGCAGTTCCAAGGCATCATGTATTTAAATTATGTAAACAGCACATAAAGGTGAGGTGTGACAACTGACAAGAAATACATAGGATGGTGCTATCATTTCTTGAAACAATGAATATATCTAGTTGTCTTGGTACCAAAGAGATATAAGATCCTGCAAAAGGAAATATTCGTGTTGCTTATTCTATTTCTTCCACTAAGTCTGCCTATGAAGTTTTTGTGACAATATAATTTTTCATGATTATTTTGTTAGTGAATGACAATTATGGGCAATGATATAAAGTTTCGCGTGCAATGATTAGATTGATGAATAGTCTGGGATGGTATGCACAGATTTTAAAAAATCATGGGCCTAGATTGTTTAATGGTTGAGCTAAAATATTATATATGGAGATATGCAAGAAGAACAGTGCACCCAAATAAACCTTCATATGGGTTTTTGGAGAATGCAATCCTTGTTCAAGGTGAAGTATGTTCTCAGACTCATAGAAAGCTTAATGAGGGGATTACCACATTCTTTAAAGTTGTGAATCCTGTGAACTTTTGTCCCATAATGCATTTTGGAACTACATTTATTGGAAGTGAAAAACTTGATTATTGGAGCAGAGAAGATTTTGAAGCTGCCCTGTTGGGCTTGAACACATTGAAGGGCTTGCTTTACTTTTTGAGTTAGAAGTATGAGAATCTGTACCACCATCTTCTTATACCCAGTTGGCCTATATGATCTCTTAGATGTGTTGCATTATTTAACATTGAAGATGGTTAAATTGGGTTACTTATTTTACTTTCAAATGAATAACCTGTATGAAGGAAAAGCTAAATGTTTGCTGCGTGTGCAGTCAAATCCAGTGCTTGAAGCTTTTGGAAATGCAAAAACAGTAAGAAATAATAATTCCAGGTAACTCACCTCAGGAGTTCTTCAAATAAAAAGTTTCATGCTATGGCATGGGAAAGCCAGCACAATAATTGTCACACACTACATATATATATATATATATGTATATACTCTAACAAATATCTTACTGCATGTGATTAAGTGAAGTTGGTTTTCTGATGGTTTTAAAAATGCTTGGTGCAGCCGCTTTGGTAAATTTGTGGAGATTCAGTTCAACAAACATGGAAAAATATCAGGGGCTGCCATTAGGACCTATCTTCTTGAGAGATCTCGAGTTTGCCAAATTTCAGACCCAGAACGCAACTATCATTGTTTCTACCTTCTTTGTGCAGCACCTCAGGAGGTAACTTTATTTCCTGTGTTCTGTTGTCTCTTCTTACCCTTTAATATGGTCTTGTATGCTCTTGATAAACTGTCTTCATATATATATATATATAGGTATAAGACCCCACTTGATGATTCTTACTTTTGACAGGAAATTGAGAAGTATAAGTTGGGGAATCCCAAAACGTTTCACTATCTTAATCAATCAAATTGCTATGAATTGGTTGGTGTTAGTGATGCTCATGATTATCTTGCAACAAGGAGGGCCATGGATATTGTTGGAATAAGTCAAGAGGAGCAGGTTTAAGCTTTTAATATAACTTTTTCCCTGCTAGTATCTCTTAATCGTTTTGAAGAACCCGGTTAATGTCTCTTGATTTTTTCCTCAGGATGCAATTTTTAGAGTTGTCGCTGCTATTCTCCACCTTGGTAATATTGAATTTGCAAAGGGTCAAGAAATTGATTCATCCATTCTCAAGGATGACAAATCTAAGTTCCATCTGCAGACAACGGCAGAGCTTCTCATGTACTTTCCAGAGACTTTATCTTTTCACTTGATGTAAACTTTTTCTGATTACATTTTTGTTAATATTTGAAGGTGTGACCCTCATGCACTGGAAGATGCACTATTGAAACGTGTTATGGTTACCCCTGAAGAAGTTATCAAGAGAAGTCTGGATCCTGATGGTGCATTAGTGAGCAGGGATGGCTTAGCTAAGACCATATATTCCCGATTGTTTGATTGGTACATGGTCTGCTTATGATCTCACATGCAATTGGGATATAACTTTTAATTTATAGTTTATCAGTGTGCAAGGAATAATTTTTTTATATGTTTCAGGCTGGTTGACAAGATTAATAACTCAATTGGGCAAGACCCAACCTCAAAATCACTAATTGGTGTTCTTGATATATATGGCTTCGAAAGTTTCAAAACCAATAGGTAAGTAGCTGGAACTATGGTAAATCATTAAAGTACCCATTCTTTCCCAACGTTAATAAACATCACTTATAAATATTTTACATGGTGCAGTTTTGAACAATTCTGTATCAATTTTACAAATGAAAAGCTGCAGCAACATTTTAACCAGGTATCATAAGCAATAATCTTTTAGCAACCTTTTCTGTTTCTCTTATATATAACATTTTTTTCTTCTTCTATCTTCTTCGTACCAGCATGTGTTCAAGATGGAACAGGAGGAATACACAAGAGAGGAAATTGACTGGAGTTACATTGAATTCGTTGATAACCAAGATGTCCTGGATCTTATTGAAAAGGTTCCACCATTTGAGCTTGTCTTTTCTTTTTTAAGTATATTCTGAATGTCATTTTAACTAAATTTTCATTAAAAATCCAGTTGAGAACCTCAATAGAGGCCTGCAGAGGATACAAGTGCTTATGAATTTTTGTTTCACTATGTTGACATTCTTTTGCTGGTTTATTTGTTTCCGAAGGAGAAAAATATATATTTTTTTAAGGCATTCAATTTTGACTCAGAAAACAAAATGCAGTTTACCTTGTAATGAAGGAATTATGTTTTCAACATGTTTAGATTTTGCATGTTCTTTTATATCAAATTTTTACGAATGGGTCTTTCTAGTTTCCTTACACTGCCACTTATGAACAAAAATGTAAGTTCGCACTATTTCACTGTGATGGACTGTATTTTCACTGCATAACCAAGAATATATAGGGAGATTGCAGCATTTTTGTGCCTTAAACATTAATATGATCCACAAATAGTTTCTAGAAAAGATCTGAAGAAGTGTCTTGAATTGCCTAGTCTTTTATAGTTTTGCATTTTCTTTTCTCATTAAACTTTTCCATCATAAGGTTACATGTACTCACTAGTATTCATTCTTGAAGGTCTGTTCATCCTATAGTCTGCAAGCCTTGTAAATGGCCAGGTGTTATGAATGATTTAATTGTCAGTTTTGTACCTTTTGGAGTCATATGGATCAAGAGAGTCATCTTTCTTTATTTGTTTCCTTCCGTATTAATCTTACTTTTGTTCTGGGCAGAAACCTGGAGGAATCATTGCCCTTCTTGATGAGGCCTGGTACGCATATTTCCCTATAGTCTGGTCTAGTTCAAGATAGTTTCCATTTTGGCTGCTAACCCATGCTTATGATTTTAGTTGATTATAATGTGATTTATAATATACTGATGGCCTTTTCCCCCTCCAGCATGTTCCCCAAGTCAACTCATGAAACATTCTCCCAGAAGCTATATCAGACATTCAAATCCCACAAACGTTTTATCAAACCCAAGTTGTCTCGTACTGATTTTACAATTGCTCATTATGCTGGGGAGGTGATTGGAATTATTTGATTTCTAATTAACTGAATGAAGTTTTTTTGGTTGATTGTATCAGTGCCTTGACATTTTGCTTCCCTTGTTTAGGTTCTATACCAATCTGATCAATTTTTAGATAAGAATAAAGATTATGTTGTTCCTGAGCATCAGGACCTGTTAAGTGCTTCAAAATGTCCTTTTGTCGTTGGACTTTTTCCTCCAGTTCCTGATGAGAACACTAAGTCTTCAAACAAGTCTTCGAAGTTTTCATCAATTGGTTCTCGTTTTAAGGCATGTTTTACCCTTTAAAATTTCTAAAGTAGAGGTTGTATAGACATTTTGTTTTCAAAATGGTTTCTGAGTTCGTTTTTTTGGCAATAAAATATAATCTGAAGTTGCAGTATTGTTGGTGCAGTTACAACTTCAGCAATTGATGGAGACGCTAAATTCCACGGAACCACACTACATTAGATGCGTGAAGCCAAATAATCAGCTCAAACCTTCTATTTTTGAGAATATTAATGTGTTGCAGCAACTGCGTTGTGGTGTGAGTACAATTCAAGTTATTGGAGTAGCCTTGTTTATTTATATGTTTGAACTGTATGCTAATGTTTTTCATTGTAGGGTGTTCTGGAAGCAATTAGAATCAGTTGTGCTGGATACCCTACACGTAAGACATTCCTTGAATTTCTGCTTCGGTTTGGTCTTCTTGCACCAGAGGTCTTGGATGGGAAGTAAGTGGAATTTTCTTCCTGAATGGAGAAGAAAAATTCTCTCTTCTCCAAATGCACCTTAATTCTTGGGAAGTTTTTAATTCTGCAAATGTTTGATCTAATCTCCATGCTAAACTCATGAGCAGTCAGGATGAAAAGGTAGCTTGCAAAAAGATTCTAGACAAGTTGAAGCTTGCTGGATCTCAGGTACTTGAACTTTTGCTGTCTATTTTTAGAATTAGGTTCAAGTTGAAAGCAACTGTTCTGCGGGTGATGTGAGAAGATTGCTTTGAGTTTCGAAGTTATAATAATATCAGTATAGGCAGGATCCATCTGCTTGCTCGTCCTAACTTCTAAAGATGTCTCTTGAACAGACATATTTCAGTTTTTTTTTTTTTTTTTCCCCCTTTTGCTTTTTGATGCTTTAGTCACAACAGTAACTTTACTATTTGATGCAAATACTATGCCATGTTACTGGTTTCTTTGAAGTAATAATGATGATGATTTAATGTACTTCGTGATACAGTCAATGATTATGCATTCCTTCCAATTGTAACTTTGTTCTGTTATCATTAGTTATTGTAAGTGTTTTAACTTCTGGTTTCTGTTTGTAGAAAATTATTTCCACTGAATTTCATACAAGTACCTTGTACCAGATTGCATCAGGTTTTATTTCATGTTCGAGTAAATTTGTGAATGGATGTTGCAGATAGGAAAAACAAAGGTTTTCTTAAGAGCTGGTCAAATGGCTGAGCTAGATGCACAAAGAGCTCAGAAACTAAATAATGCAGCCAGGACAATCCAGTGGAGGATAAGAACTTATATTACTCGGAAGTATTTCCTTGCTTTGCAGAAGTCTGCAATTTTTATCCAATCCTTTTGTCGAGGTTTGACCATAGCAACCTATTTGCCTTGAATCTTCTTGTTTCTAGCTATATGATATTATTTAGGGCTTTATTGATATGTTCCTGGAAATTCATTGTGCCATCTTCTTGTTAATCTTTTTGGTTAGGTAATTCTTTTGTTGTCTCAATTTTACTCCATTGAACTTCTTTTATTATGTGCTGGGTGGTCTAGTATGAAACCCTTATGTCTGATGGCTTTTGTATACCCATATCTTTTTTTCTTTTTACTCATTTTATTTTATTTATAGTCTAATTTTTTTTTTTTTTTTTTTTTTTTTTGTGACAGGAAGGCTTGCTTGCAAATTATATGAAAGTATAAAAAGAGAGGCGGCTTGTTTGAAAATACAAACCAACTTGCGAGGACATCTTGCCAAGAAGAAATACACAACACTAAAGTCAAATGGAATTATACTACAGGCAGGACTGCGGGGAATGGCTGCACGCAAGGAGTTTAGGTATAGAAGGCAAACGAAAGCATCCATCATTATACAGGTTGGTATATTTTGCTTGCTTTTATAGTTAAAATGTCTAGTCCCTTATGCTTTTCAAGTTCTAATGAACTGTCATTTGTAGGCCCATTGGCGTGGGCATAGAGCATTCTCCTACTACAGGAAACTTATAAGAGCATCGATTATAACACAATGCAGATGGAGAGGAAGGGTGGGAAGGAAAGAGCTTCGGAAATTAAAGATGGTAAGTTGCTATACTGTAATGTGGTCAAATATTTGAATGTAAGTTTTCTGACTACATTCACTGCAAAATGTTGTTTATATATTGGTTTGCCATTAACCAGATTTTTCTATGATTCGTGGAATGGATGTGTGTGCTGTAAAGACATGTTCCACTGCTTTGAAATTATTCAGTATGGTAGTAAAGCATTCATAAATGTCCCCTCAAAGTGTAGCAGCTACTGAGAGGGTGTACATGTTCAACCTGCTTTGTACTAACATTCCTATAAAATCTTGTTAGTTTCGTTTTATAATGCTAAGCATTTATCTAATATCTTAGGCTGCAAGGGAAACTGGTGCTCTGCAAGAAGCAAAGAATAAGCTTGAAAAACAAGTAGAAGAACTTACCTGGCGACTGCAGTTGGAGAAACGCATAAAGGTAGTTGATCTCTGTATATGCCAAAAAATGTTTTTTTTCCTTTTAGATTTTCTTTATACTTCAATTATATAATCATGGACTTAATTTAGTGTTGCTTTCTGATCTCACGTTCAGCCAGCTTCAATTAGTTCTTTTCATAAGATTTGCTGCCTGAATTCTTTGAAATGTTTGCTTTGCCAGATCTCATCTGTGTATTCATATTTTTCTCAGGTTTTAGCACTTTACATGGTGATACTCAGAATTTGCTAATAATTTATATTTATACTTTTAACCATCATGGATGTAGACCGACTTGGAAGAGGCAAAGGGTCAAGAAATAGCGAAATTGCAGCAATCGTTGCAAGCCATGCAAGAAAAAGTAGATCAAACTAATGAACGCCTTAAAAGGGAGCATGAGGCTGCTCAGAAGGCTATTGAAGAAGCCTCTTCGGTTGTGAAAGAAATGCCAATCCCTGTTGAAGATACCGAAAAAATCGAGGCTCTTAATGCAGAGGTTGAAAATTTAAAGGTAATCCTGGTCAGCAAGAAATCTTTGATATCCTTTCTCCCTTGACTTCTGACACTACTTATGATTCTCTGACAATTTTCATATTTTTTTTGGATATTATATTGCATAGGTCTTGTTACAATCTGAGAAACAAAGGGCTGATGATTTTGAAAGGAAGTGCGCGGAGGCTTTAGAATCAAGTGAAGAAAAGCGTAAGAAATTAGAAGAAACTGAAACACGAGTTCACCAGCTTCAGGAATCTCTGAACAGGTGGTGTAACCTTATAATAATTGCAACCATTTCATAACTTGTGACCAACTAAATTCTAGAAAGCAGTGATACCTTATGTGTTTTTATTATTGTTGATTTTAGTTTTCACTGATCATATGCACTATTTTGTTTTCATCTCTACTATTATTTTATTTTATTTTAAATCTACTAAAGCTATTTGGCTATCCTCTTACTTCTGCAGCAAGGAAGGGAAAAAAAAAAAAGTTACAAAAATATTTTGCATTTCACATATTATATTTATATGGAATATTGTATCTATTTTCTAATGAAGAGGCTATGCTAAGTACCAAGAGAGTTCACATTCCCTACACCCTTCTTTGCACAAACTACTATTTGCTTACATATTGTGGATAGTAACTAATATTCTAAAGCCTCCCAAAGAGAGGGAAGTAGTAGGTTGAGAAGAAAAGGAGTTACTTCATAATTTCTCTGTGTGAAATATCATAGCTGGATGGGTTGATATCTAGAATTTGAAACATCCTATTCTGTAACCCTAGAAGATTTGTCTTTATTATAGAATATAGGTAAAGACTTCACTAAAGCTGTAGATAGAAGACCGAGATTCTGATAATGATACAGCCTTAGGTGGCAGTAGAAGGCTTATTTAACCACTACCCCTGCAGATTTTGAGAATGTGAAAGTAGTAGCATCGGCAAAGCCTTAGGAAATGGATCAAATAGGGTTACAGGGTTGGTACAGAAGACCTGCTCTTCATGGTATTGATATGAACGTCTAAATCAAACATTTGTAGTACTAAAAAGGATTTCTTAGTAGGTAAATTTCGTAGTGCCAATTAGGCTATTTTATGATCAATGATTTGGTAAGTTTTTGCAAGAATCTTTCATTGAGGATAAACATAATGTATTCTTCCTGAGACCAGTAAGAACGAGAAGTATCTCACCAAGGAAAGAAAGAGATAGAAACTAGAATCTAGATTATTGACTGGTAAGTATAGTAGTTAAAACTGAGGTGAATGGCCTGGGAGATTAGATTTGAAATACCAGTTGCTGGATATGTTTTCCGTGCATAGTTTCACCAGAAATTTCAAACTGTAACTTTAAGCCTCTTCTAGAAATAGCATATTGCTTATTATGGTTTTGCAACTCTTTCTCATCTTACTGAATCTTATGTATTAATTGTGATGAGACCTCTACTTGGTCTTAATTCCCCTCTAAAGGCACCTCGTGCGGAATTGCCCAAGCCTTTGTAAGAAACATATTTCTAGCTACCTTGCCAAATATGGGAGTCAACAAATTGTAAGTGATGATATTGTTTATTGCTATTCTTATTGACTTCCATTTCCTTAGTGACTGATCTGATTTAGTCAAAATAACATCTGTTTCATATAAATTTTACATGCCACAATAGCAGGGGTCGTAAAAGGATAAGTCTCTTCTCTATTTCCTTTTAAAAATATCACTGGTATTTAATATTGTGGGAGGATTTAGAAAGTGCATTTTTTTTTTCTTTTTTTTTTTTAAGATGAAAAGGTTACTGTGATGATTCTAGTCCAGAAATATTAGTGATGGATTCTACAGAACAGATTTGCGGATGATTTTTCAATCAGAAATTCAGTGTGTCTCTTTTCTGTAATGAAATGACCATCAATAACATCAATAATAAGGTAAACATATATATATATATATATACTTGTATATATATTTGAGTGCCAAAGTGAAATAGATGAACCTTAAGTTATTGAAGATGACTGTAATTTGTTTATTTCCACACTCTAATAAGTCCAACACTTATAAACTCCGCTATGCATTCTAATGAAAATTGAAACAATACCTTTGCAGTGAGGATAATGTTTGATTACTAGCTTGTTTGAACTCTCAAACTGTAAGGCGTGAGTGCTATTTATTATTTGAAGAGTCTTAAATATGACTCAATGTTATCGGTATTATCATACTTATATGAGTTCTATAAGCAATCTTTAGGGTGTAACTGTGCTTGTAATGTTGATGTTTAGCATTTTTCTTTTTCTTGTACATTTATAGTTTGTTGCTACAAGCTAATCTTTTGAGTTTCTGAAAGATTCAAAGTTGAATCTTGTGTTATTTTGGTTTTATATGGACACATTACCTTTATAGCTGAATTTAGTTTTATTCACTTTAATTGTGTTCAATCTTGGACACCTGGTGCAAGCATATCACAGATGTATGTGTTTCGTCTTTACTATTGATTAATAATCTCCAAAATTAGCTATCAAAAATAGTTCTATTTTCTATCTTTTCTTTTTCTATTTTTTTTTTTTTTTTTTTTTGTGAATATGTTTCTAAAGTGTTAGAATAACTGCAGTTATTTAGTGGTCAATATCCACCTTTAATATCATAAAGTATGTTCATTTGAAGAATGGATGTTTAATGTTAGAGAACTAAATATTAATTCATTACAGATGGAATACTACAAAGAAGGTCCATGTGAACATCTTAAATTTTGATGTTTTGTATATGTTGAGAATATAATAATAAAAATGGGTATATGGATAAAATTTCGATTGTAAATATTTAAGAATGTATATCAAATATGTAGGGTGGGACCCATGCATTGGAATTTTAAATCTTCAAGTTCGTAGGAAATTGTTTTTAGGAAACAAAATTTGAAGATGAGTAGAGAGAGGGAAAACATTAGAGAAGAATTCTTATCCAAATGGATAACCCTTCGCATCCCATATAGTGATTTGAAATTGGTTAACTTAAGAGAAGAAACGAAGAGATCCCTTGTGTCATTTGACTTATACTAAATATGATCTAGTGTGCCTCAGGATGATATACAGCATGTCCGACCAATTTTTGGAGTTGAAAATGATTTTATCGTCCAACTTCAGTTCATCTTCGCGATTTGTTGCTAGAGACAGTCCTGGTGAAGTTACCACCACTTCTTCTGATTCTTCATCCACTGATTCTGATTTCACATTTCCGGCTCCTGCTTCAACTCCAGCAAACTTTTCTTCATTCAATCCTGGTGCTTTTCAGGTCGTAGTTCAGGATCTTTCAGCAACTACTGATATCTCAGGTCAGTCTAGATTTTTAAGAGTCCCGTCTGCAGTTGAACTCTTTTCTAGTGGATAATGAAAGCTTATAACCAATCAGTCTTCACTCTGCCTTCTCATAAATTCTGATCATTTTGTTTCCCAAATATGTCATAGCTTTGTTTAAGTCAAACAATTTCTAAAAGACAGTATTATATACTTCTTTTTCTCTTCATGGTTGCATTGTGCAGGATCTGAAAACTGGGAAAATGATCGGGAGGGGGCATTCGATGACTTCTTCTGAGGGAACTTGGTCTTTCAAATTGTTGTACATGTGTTCATGCTAACTAGATGTTAGTCTGACTTGATGAGGGCATTTTCACATATAAGTAGGTATCTCAATCCAAAGTAGATTTTACGCCTTTGTATTATACAAATGAAGTTGGATAAAATTGATAACCCTTGCAGACTGGTTTCTCTTTTTCATACAAAAAATTTCATATGATTTTCAAGTGTGGATGGTCTTTCAAATTGATGTGATATTCTATGTGCTTTAAACAGTTTCTCTTATGGTGCTATTTTCTTCTGTTTGTTTATTTTGAATTTTATCATGAATGAACTCAATCTACTTGATCACTGGTAGAAATTTATATTGTGACATTGAATAATTAGTTCTATAGAATACATCTAGGATGTGATCCCCCACTCCCCAAATTGTTCTTTGGTACGTAAAACTGTCTTGATTAAAAAGAAACTCATGGAAAGCTTCTTATATAAATTATAGGGTGAATGTTTTAGTGGTGAAATGGGAAAATTAATTAAATTTTTTTTTTTTTTTTAAATAAAAATAAAAATGTGATTGTCTTCTTTTCAGGCTTTTATGTGATTCATATGGAAATGTCGACTTTTTTAGAAATGGTCACACACCTTATGCTTTCCTTATATTGTTTATTCTGAACCTAATACTAATTTGCACATGATATAAGAGAATAGATTTGCCAGATATTTTACAAGAATTAGAAAACTAAAACATTGTTCTTTGATCATGCGCATTTTAGAACTCGTAAGGGTCTGTTAGGTCTTGGAAATCCAGATCTTTTCTGCCGTTATTTTTATAACTTTCTACATCATCATACTTCGTTCTCCAAGGAAGAAAGAAGTTATTCCCTCTCCCACATCAGTACCAGTGGAAGGCCCGCACAATCAGCATCACCTGATTCTCTTTCTTCAGGTTTTCATATTCACCTTCAAGTTCTGTAAGAGTTGAATTTCTTGTTCTGCCACCTTTTACTACTCAGTTTTCTTATCCATTCTTGTTTTGTCTTCTCTTAATTCTGGGAATGCACTGCTTTGTGTCCCAAATAGGTCTTTAGGTTTTATGTGGGGGAGAAATGAAAATCAATGAAACATATGCTGACTATCCATTGCCCAATATCATGTTTGTCAACAAGTTGAAAATTCTCTTCTAACAACTTTGTATAGAGATAAACTAAAAATTCACCAAGGACATTGGCTAAAAGCTATTTCAAATTTAAGTGTCCTTTATGAGGTTCAAATCCTACTATAGTTAACCCGTATAAGAAAATTTGGGAACTTGCCAATTTTGTCAGTTTTCTAGGTAGTGTATAAGAAAAGTACTTTTCTTAATATTGGTTTGAAGAATAAGGTTAAGTGAGAAGTTGTTTCTCCAAGTTTCTTTAAGTATACTGCACCGGAAGGCAAAATTTATTCATCTTTATTTGTTAGTTCATTATTTGAGGGAAGCAAAAAAAATTTTCCCCCTTTTTCCTAACTGTTATTATGATTTTAGACTGGGAAGGAAAGCAAACAAGTAGAGCTTCTTATATTGATTGAGAGGGTAATAATTTTAAAAAATAGAATATCTTTCATTTGTGAGACATGTTTATAGAAGTACAAGCTGCTTTTGGTTCTTCATATGTATAGTGTGATCTCTAACATAAAGCTTTAGGTCCCTAAGTTATCGAGAAAAGATACCTTATTGTATTTGAAAGGTATCTTGGGATCTTTCTGTTATTTTTCTCATTGACAACCAACATGAGACTTTCTTTGTATAATGCACTGTATACAATATTGTTATATTCTTATTTTTATTGGTATAGTTGTATGATATAGATTTACAAATTGACATCATTTTCTGTGTAATTGTGTGTAAGAATATGTGTGTCTATATACATGTGTATACATATAGTATATTTGGTGATTTGCACTTTTCCTTCCCATGTGAATACACTTGCTATGACGTGTATGAAAATCTTTTCAATTAGAAGAGTCTGGTTATACCCTTACTACCATTCTTCTCCATGGAAGTCTATGAGAATTCTTCCCAGTCTAAGTCCATGAGTTAGCTCTATTTTCTTGTATTTTTCGTTCCAAAGTGAGTTTCAATAATACAGCAAACAGTTAGTTGTCTATTTGCTTGATAGCACAGTATGAGGAATTTTAGTTCAACTGATGTTGCAGTATAATCTGTATATATTGTATAAAATATTTGCTGCACTGCTGAACTTTCTGGTTATTCTTGCATTTGACATTATATTTGAATTGAAGCCATTATCAGGTTTTAATTTTTTCATATTAATAATTTTTACGTTATTGTTTTATCATTTGTGCGGTTACCTGTCTGGGTATAGAATACAAGCAGAAATCTGGAATAATGTCAATAAAGTGGATTGGTAATTTGTCTACTCTGCAAGCATGTGGCTCTACACACACACACACGAGAGGGGAAAAAAAAAAAAAATCAATATTCACACTACATGAATGTTTCCTGGAGTCCAGTTAATGGAAATCTTGTTCTTTTGAAAATAGGAACAATGAGAAGCTTTCTAACGTAGAATCAGAAAATAAAGTGCTTCGTCAGCAGGCCCTATCAATGGCACAAAGTCATAGATTAATATCTGGGCGCTCAAGGTCCAATATTCAGGTGAATCATGAAATATATTGCAGTCCATCTGCATTTTTTTATTATATATTACTTACGCCTTTCAACTTTTTTGCTTTTCTACCAAAATTGCCAGAGGACTGAAAGTGCCAAAACTCATGTTGTAAGTACAACTCTTGACCATATCAAGCTGACTTTTTCTACTCTCTGCATCTTAGATTTTAATAATCAATCCTTGTAGGATTTCCATAGTTCTTCAATGAATGTAAAGGATTCGGCAGAGGCAGAAGGAAGACCACAAAAATCACTTAATGAAAAACAGCAGGAGTATCAGGATTTGCTCATCCGTTGTGTTGCACAGCACCTTGGGTTTTCTAAAGGCCGGCCTGTTGCTGCTTGCATTATTTACAAATGCCTTAGGCAGTGGCATTCATTTGAAGCTGAGAGAACAAGTATTTTTGACAAAATAATACAAACCATTGGGCAAGCTATTGAGGTACCTAGAAGAAATTTCAAAAATATCTGCTGATGATATTAGTAATATTGTTAACTTTTTTTTACTCCTTTCAATAGAAGACTCAGGACAACAATGATGTCTTAGCCTATTGGTTATCCAATGCATCAACTCTGTTGTTGCTGCTGCAACGCACACTGAAAGCTGGTGGAACTACTGGGGTTGCTCCACAACACCGGCGTTCACCATCAGCTTCCTTATTCGGGAGAATGACTCAGGTAAAATTCACATGTCATTTTACTCTTGATTTCACTCCATTACTGTATCTTTTTTTTTTTTTTACTTATCTATTGCCATTTTTGCAGAGTTTTCGGGGAACTCCTCAAGGTGTTAATCTTTCTCTTATCAATGATGATTTGGGTGGTGGAGTGGATATCCTGCGTCAAGTTGAAGCTAAGTACCCTGCATTGCTGTTTAAACAGCAGTTGACAGCTTATGTAGAGAAGATTTATGGAATGATCCGAGATAATTTGAAAAAGGAGATTTCTCCACTCCTGGGATTGTGCATTCAGGTGCTTGTCAATTCATGTCTACTGATAACATTTGTAGAGAATTTTCCTTTTGAAGCTTATATCAAATTTGTTCTTCATTGCAAAATTAATTTCTAGGCACCAAGAATATCCAGAATAAACTTAATTAAGGGTACAGCACGTGCTCTTGCCAATGCGGCTGCTCAAGAGATTTTAATTGCTCACTGGCAAGGAATCGTCAAAAGGCTTGCTAACTTTCTCGACATTTTGAAAGCCAATCATGTGAGGACAATTCTTTGCAGTAATTGTTATTTCATGTGCTCTGATTCTTTGTTTCCTTTCTCTTTTTTCTTTTGCATGTATGCTTCCCTACTGTATTGGTTATGTGACCTATCTTTGACCTCTGATTTTTTTTTTTTTTTTTTGGGGGAAATATTAATCTCATTCTTTTGTCCTAAGTTTTTCTTACTTAAATGTTTTATAAGAGTTATTATTTATCAATTTCCATATTCTCTTATCTCATCTCCAGCCACATATTTACATGTTTTCACTACTTATTAAAAGCAGAATTTCTTATAACTCCTTAGCATGAATTTCGGGACTACTTTTGCAAGACTTCTGTATCACTCAGATACCAAAATGGCTGAGCAAGCTTTCTCTGCCTGTTTAAGTTGTCCATTTTTTGGAATCCTCTCCTTCCACATTTGCTGTGGATGTCCATGACATGTCTTGCATTCTTCTTCATATTATTATTGTTGTTGTTGTTGTACTATTTCATTCAAAATGGTATATAAATAGCTATCGCATTCCTTAAACAAAAGAAAATTTGAGAAGCCTTCCTACTGACTAGTTGTTAATGTGAGAGAGCCTTTCTACTCTACTGACTCATAATGGGGAGGAGCCTTCCTAGTCTTTCTGGCCTTCCCTCCTAATCATTTTGAGTCCTATTTAAAGCTTATTTTCGTGTCAATCGTAACCAAGATTGTGAATGTTCCATTTGTTACTGGTTAACATCAAAATGATTTCAGATCTTTCAATTACGGCTAACACGTTTTCAAGTAATTAGGGGCAACAGTTGTACCTATCAACCACCTTTTTACCATCTTCTCTTCACTAGTTATGTTGTTCACTTGATCAATACATGCCATGTAATGGAATTCAGAAAAATTATTCTTCAGATGGATGGTCCCTTGTCCATCATATACTTAACAAACGTAAGTCTTTTGTTTATATAGGTACCTCCATTCTTAGTGCGCAAAGTATTCACACAAACCTTTTCGTTCGTCAATGTGCAATTGTTCAACAGGTTAGCTGGCTTCAGTCATGAACTTATGTTTAAATTAACTTATATTTATGGGCTAGTTTGTGAGTCTAAGATTTTGTTTTAACTGGTAAATTTCTTGTGCCATTGTAGCCTTTTGCTAAGACGAGAATGCTGCTCGTTCAGTAATGGTGAATATGTGAAGGCGGGGTTGGCGGAACTGGAGCACTGGTGCTATAATGCTACTGATGTGGTAATGTTGTCTCCTGAAAGTAAGGTTTTCTTCTTTGTTTTCCTGGCTAAGAAAGGAAAGTCATTGCAGTACGCTGGATCATCTTGGGATGAGCTGAAACACATAAGACAGGCAATTGGCTTCCTGGTACCTTCATCTCTCAAAAATTTATTGAAGTATATATATTTTTTTTAATCAAGGAGAAGGTCCGTAAAAACTAATCTGCAGCCAGCATCCTGATCTCTTTGGTTTTCTTAATTAGGTTATACATCAAAAACCAAAAAAGAAGCTGGATGAAATTAGTCATGATCTATGTCCTGTGAGTAGTATTTTTTTTTTTTTAATTTCTTTTTCTAAGATCCACAATGTTTGTTCTTCTCAAGGTCATTAGTATTTCAGGTTCTTAGTATCCAACAACTCTACAGAATTAGCACAATGTATTGGGATGACAAATATGGAACACACAGCCTTTCCCAAGATGTAAGTCTCTGACCAATATAATAATGCTTGCCTTCTTAAATGAATGTTTTTCGTTTCTGTTTGATATTTACTCCAAAATCATCGAATTTATGCTTGCACTGTCACTATTTCCTGCGAAGTCAGATGAGGCATCCATTTTGAGAGTGAGTGAGTACAATCATCTCAGATGTAACGGTCCTACTAACTGGGAAGTATAGTTGATATTATCGGTTATTTACCTCAAAGAAAGAAGAATTGTTCTTATTGCTTCAAAGGAATGGTCATATGTAACTTCATCAGTGTAATGTTATTTGAATCAGCTATGCGTGTTGAGTTCTGTTCTCTATGTATGTTCTTATCCTTAGGTCATAGGCAACATGAAGGTATTAATGGTAGAAGACTCCAACAATGCTGTAAGCAGTTCTTTCTTGCTGGATGATGATTCAAGGTTAATGCTGAGATTATATTTTTCTATGTGCCTCTTGTTTTGTTCCTTTGACATTACATTTTTATAGTAGTGGTAGTACCTGTGCTTGATGGGATTCACTTTTCTTCTTGTTGTTTCAGCATTCCTTTCTCTGTTGATGATCTCTCCAAATCGATGGATCAGATTGATATCTCTGATATTGAACCACCACCCCTTATTCGTGAAAATTCGGGTTTCAGCTTCTTATTGCCACGTGCTGACTGATGGATTGTGGAACAAATCTCACAAAAAGGTACCTTACGAATGCCTGACTTTATAAGCCAACAATCTGAACTGGTTAATGTTTCCTATTCGGAACGGATGAAAGTATTATATCTTTATGATGTTCCAATGTCACTTGTTTATATGGTAATATTATCTACTGGGTCATAATTAAACATATAGTTTTCACCCACTTTTTCTGATATGGATGTGCCATTTTTTGCCTATATTTTTCTTTATGGCATTTCTGAAAAATCTGGATTACTTATGGTGCACGAAGTTGATATTTGTAGAAAACAACTGCCCTTTTCTAGCTTCTTTTGATTGCAATTAGAGAACTTGAAATGTTACCTTGAGTACCCCAAGTGTTTTTAGATTTTGGGCTCAGAACTTCCTAATTACCAGGCTCCAAATTCTGACACTGGTTGGATTTGAAATCTTATGACAGGTATATAAGGACTTAGTTTGGAGTACACCATGATATGCTGTCTCTTTTTCCAATCGATTATTATCCAAGGTTTTGTAGTGGGAGACTAATAACTGATCCTGAACTGAAGAGTCTTTCATTGCTTTGGAGTATTTAGATTAAGTGACATTTTCCATTCTAGAAATGATTTCTTTTGAGATGCAGAGATTGGTACAGAAGTTGAGAATTAATTTATGACAAATGTTCAAATTACAGCTATAGGAATTCCTTTATAATATGTATAGACATTGTCCTATTTATTCACATGGTGGAAATAACAGGGATGATTTTTTATTTTTTGGAATAATAAGGAGATTATATTGTATTAGATTAAGATAGGAGTACAGGGTATTGAAAAGAATGATGTTGATACAGAAGAGTTTAGGCCGACCATATTTAGTCTGTATATTGGTCCTTTAAATAATATTGGTTGAAGTATTATATCAAGCAAAAAATAGGAAGGAAGACATTTGATTTTATCTATTTCACAATATAATTGATCTTTTTCCCGAGAGATTAGAACCATACTCCAGAACTTCCGGTCAGCTAATTTTATTTTCATGAGATATTGATCAACATCAAACACCATTATCTATATAAATGGCATTATAATGCTCACCATGCAATATATATATATATATATATATATATTATATATTAAAGTGGAGAGATATTTCCTGAGAAAGTACCAGGAAAATGAAAATGCAACTTTTCTCGTTTTAGTGTACAAGCAATTAATTATTCATATTTAAAAGAAAAAAGAAAAGAAAAGAAAAGAGGAAGTTACAACAAGCAAAAAAGCGAATATGCCCCAAGCTACTCGCATTCAAGTGCAGTGAACATCAACTAGGTCTGACCTTCATATGGAAATAAAGAAATCGCTTTGGCAGGTCAAGCTTTCTGCATGCAATGGTTAAGGAGCTAAGTAATCTCCATATATGGTAATATGCACCCTGCAGATTCAGTAGGAACTTCACTGTGCGGTATTATTATAAAGCGAGCCAATAACAGTACCTTTCTTCAACTCTATCTCTCTCTCCCTCTCTCTAGATCTGTGTGCGTCCAATGTTAAATTCTTTTGAGTTGCTGAGCTGGGAATATATATATATATAGGCTTTGGTTCTAAAATTCTTTCTTGTTTGTTGAAGTCGTAAAGTTATGGAGAAAGTAAATTTCGGTAGCGAAAAGTTGAAAAATGCATGGGAATATGTCAAATTCGGGTTTGAGAAAGATCATGATGGCAAACACGGGTTTTCATGGCCGCAAAGAAACTACAGATGCAGCTTTTGCAAGAGAGAGTTCAAGTCTGCTCAAGCTCTTGGTGGACATATGAACGTTCACAGGAGAGAAAGGGCCAAAATGAGACTTCTACCTTTGGGAGATCACTATATAAAACCAAAACCAATCCCTAACACTAACCCTAACCCTAACCCTAATTCCTTCCCATCTTCATCCTCATCTTCCGCAGCAAAGTTCTTACCTTACAACAACACCTATCAATCTTCTTATCACAATGGCTTCTCCGCGCCAACTGCAGCTGACGGAGAAAAAGTGCCCATACTAGTTGTCCGCTCTCCTGCTACTCCGCCTGGCAAATTATTTACTGAAGTGCGAGATTTGCAGTTTTTGACAAAAGGGAATGATTCTATCCTCCGGATGAAGAAAGAGATCGTCAGAGTTAATGGCTTGAACGTGAGTAGTTTTCTCCGGGATGCAAAGGATGACCTTGATTTGGAGCTTCGACTTGGGCACTCTTAATTAAGTGAGAGACTTGCTGCATATATATATAGATGGTCATCACTAATTATTATTATATAGATATATATAGTCTTTTCCTGTATGCATGTCTGGGATTTCCTTGCTACTACTTTGACACTAATGGCACAGCTAGCCAGTTTGTAAATCCATTGCAAGGAAAAAAATCAAACCACATATATAGTCAGTCATCTTTGTCTTTCTTTCTCCTTTTTTTTTGGTTCCTGAACTTTTAGTGGCAGTTAATTGAAATGCAGCATGATTCATGATGTATCATGTTTCCTTCATAGTTATTCACTGGAAGATACCCTAAATTTCTAGTGCGTTGTGGTGTATCTACCCAAAAAAAAAAAAAAAAAAAAAAATAGTACGTTTTGGTGTGATTTTTAAGGTAATTAATTAATTAATCACCTCAAAGAAAATTTTATATATCTCTTCTTTGCAACTACACTTAATCAA
Organism: Marsdenia floribunda; assembly: GCA_035583425.1. Taxonomy (NCBI): domain Eukaryota; kingdom Viridiplantae; phylum Streptophyta; class Magnoliopsida; order Gentianales; family Apocynaceae; genus Marsdenia; species Marsdenia floribunda. The sequence goes on along the minus strand of JAXGGT010000169.1, from coordinate 5,935,837 downwards.
TTTCATTTCCGGGATAAAATCCTGTGTTTTTGATCGATAGAATTTCATGCGTGTGTAAATGTTTGCAGATAATAATGATCTTGCGGGGGGAGCCTATATATATAGTAATAAGTAGCTCATAATTATTCTGCATCATTAATTCTACCTAAACACAATATTCATCTCATCCCAACTCTTGGAAGAATATCACAATATATATAAAGGAAAAGAAAAACAAAAAAGAGTTGAAATTAAACCTATACATATATGTATATATATATGTATATAACATTGAAGAAAAGTCAAAATCACTTTATATATATAAGTACATAGATAAAATTGTATGAGAGATGATGGGAAATGGCCGTCTCACTCTGAGAACAGTAGTACTACTCTTTTTCTCAATTTCCCTTATGTCGAATAATTTCAGTAAGGAATAGTATATTGGTCTCTGCAGCACAATATATGTATGTATATATATATGTATATGTAAAACATTGGATGTTGTAATTTCCAACATCATGTGTTTCTTTTGCATGTTCCCAACAAATGTCTGGTTGTCAGTGGTATGATAGCCTTTCCCTTGTTAGACACTGATATTTTTGGTCATTCAAACCCTTTTTTTGCATTCAATTTCTGCTCTTTCTCTCTACTCTCTCTTCATCTTCTTTATATATATATATATGCGCATATATACATGAATTTACTGCATGCATGCATGCATGCATGCGGATATGTATAGTAAACGAAATAGATCTGCATTATTAATTATGGAGAAGGTCCCCACAACAGACAAAATTTTGTTACAAAGGAAGAGACTTCCTTTTTTTCTGTGGGGAGTTGAAGGCTTACCCAAGTGTATGTTTTGGTGAAAGAAAATATAGGGTTATTATGGGGATATAAACTAAAGGGAGGCGATGTGGATGAATCCTAAGGTCGTCCTTATATCTGAATTTTCCTCTTCAAACTTATCCTTAATTTTTTTTTTTTTTTTTTTTTTTTTTTTTTCTTATTTGGTGTCCTTACCAATTAATTTGAGAGATATTCATCGGAAAATTGTAATACTGTGACTATTTTAGATTTTGACTAATTTGAAATTGAGCAGCATCTGACTCTTTTTTTTTAGAGAGAATCTCTTTTTAACACTTGGAACAAAGGATTGTTAATTTTTTTTTTTGTTTTTGTTTGAACCAAGGGTATCCATCTTCGACAGCAATGACTAATCTCTTTCGTTGCAGATACTCTCTCATTGAAAGTAAACGGCTGGCCACAAAGTGTGTTTCATTCTTATAGATGAAATTCAAACTTCTAATTTTATGGTTAAGGGGCGAGGTGAGCAATTATTAGTCTGCACCGCTGGTTAACGGGTTGTTAGTTGGTCACACGGCTTAGAGATCTCAAATGATAATGGGCTAAATCATAGCCCATTTAAGTGGAGGAATAATAATCTAGGCCCATGGTTTATCATCTGGGTCCAACAAACCTTTCCAACATCACATCAGTAACTTTTATTTATCATCCTTCTTCCCCCCAATTTTATTTTATTTTTTGAAAAGTTATTTTATTTAAGAAAAGGAAAATTGGACATTTGAGTCCCCATTTTATTTTCGTTTGGAAGAATTAGTCCCTATATATATTTTTTTAAACTTTTTAGTCCCCAAATTAAAAATAGATTGGATAAATAGGTCCTTATGACCATATTTTTACATATTTTTGATATCAAAAGTCACATAATTTGCATGTATAAATTTTTTGAATGGGTAAAAATACTTTTATTTAATAGCACATTTGTAAATTGCATAAATTTTGGCATAAAAAATAGGAAAAAACATGCCTAAAAGGACTTATTTATCCAATTATTTTTAATTTGGGGACTAAAAAAGTTAAAAAAATAATATAGGGACTAATTCTTCCAAATGAAAATAAAATGGGGACTAAAATGTCCAATTTTCCTTTAAGAAAATTTCGCTTATATATATATAACACAACAAATTCTTATTTCTTCTCTCCTTCCCTCTTACCCCCAACTCAAAAAGAATTATCAACACCATTTCGTCATCAGCAATTAATCTATTTTTGATAAAATCTCATGAAATATTATTAAAGGTTAAAGAATATTTGTGTGTTTTGAATGAATTTTAATTATATGTATGCATATATTCAGACTAATATCCATTCAAATTAAGTAGATTTTTTTTTTTTTTTTTTTTTTTTAAAAAGTAAGATATGATCTCAAATATTATAAAACCACGTCTGTATATATCATTGAGATTGAAAAAATATTTTAATTTTTTGAATTGAAAGACAGCATAAAATTTTAATACTTAGAATAGTGTAAAAAAGAAAAGGTTGCAAAAAATTTGGAACAAGTCTATATTGGTTATTAGGGCAATAATGTAAGTTTACATGTAATGAGAGTAGCTAATTAATACGTACCGGGCGGGGTGTAGAATTCAAGAATATATAATTTGAAGGTGGGATCTCTTTAGGTTTGATTATTATTATTATTATTGTTGGTGTTCATGATGTAGTACGTATATATATACGTACACAAAAACACCAAGTCTTGGAATCTCAGCTGGGTGTGGAAGATGATATGATGAATGTTGTGGGTAAACGACGACGGCGACGACGTCATTATAATTGATTTCGGAAGCTCTCAAGCAAAACACATAGAAAAATTCCAGACAGAAAAGACGGAGGATTTGGTTGGAGAGCAATATCTCGTAGTAGTAGTAGTAGTAGTAGTTAACAACACTTACGTTGTTATATATCCTTGGATCACGCTCGCTTTCTTTCCCTCTAACTAAAACTGCTTTTTTTGTTTCCCTATTCATCGAAATCACATGTAAGAGAGACTTTGTCAAATCAAACATAATATATATATATATATATATATATATATATAGATATATATTACGTGAATTTTCCCTTAAAAGAATTTCAAAAACAAGAAAAAGTAATAAAAAGGTAGTATAGTACTATTAATTATATATATATATATATGAGAAAACAGACGAAGACCATTTCTGGCATGCATTGGCATCATAAAGCAAGCATTTTTACCAGATCATCATCATCATCTACAGACAAGGCCATGTTACCAAGAAATTAACGCACAGCATTTGTCTCTTTTCTTGTCTAATTATAATTTATAATAAATTTCTTTTCTTTTTTAACTACTTTCATTCAAACCTTTTTCTATCGTACGTCTTCCCCCACCCCCCACAATCGTTCCAAGAAATCTTCTTGACAGAGAAGAAAAAAAAGTTTGGTCATGAGCCCACAAGAGTATAATTTATAATTTATCTGATTAGTTAGATATATAATTAATTAGTTAACAATATTTCCTCTATACCTACAATATTTTCCAAGGTCCCAGTGAAATTAGACTTGGCTCTTCTTCAATTCCTCACCATGTACTCTTATTGATTACTATATATATATATATATATATATATTAAATTGACTAATTATTGAAGTAAAAGAATATAAATTTTAATTTTATTATATTTGTAATTATCGTGATGTAAGTTTACATGACTTTTCTTATCACGATAAGATAATTTTAGGTTTAAGTTTGTGCTTGTTCCCAATCCTATCTTTAAAATTTTATCTAAATTATAAGATGAACTAATTAAAATTTTTTGATATTAATATAATAAAACGATTATCTATCAATGGATAGCAACCTTACTTATGATCCGAGATCATGAATTTAGAAGTAAAAATACTTTAAAATTTCAAATAATAATAAAAATAAAATAAAATAAAATAATTATCAAAATAATTGATAAATTCTTACTATAAATTTCATAATTGCATCACAAGCTCCCCAAAAGGGATATACCTTTTATACTTTCTTTATTTATCCACTTGAGAAATTTTTAACTACGTTATGAAGACTAAACGATAGCAGCAGATCTCTTTATATTTGATATGCAAATACACGGACGTATTGATTTTGATGCATCTGAGATCACAATCGGGAGGGGGAGGAGGGATTAATTAATTAATTAATTAATTTCTTAATTAACACCTAATTAAGGTGGTAATTAAGTAATAGATAACTATGAAATATTTAATTATATAGGATGGTGATTGTGATGATACAATGCAATAGCTGGTGTAAGTGCAAATATATATATATATATATATATATATATATATGATGTAGTGTTTCTTAGCTTTGTTTAGGGACAAACAAGTCCAACAAAAATTGCCATACTGGTTTTTCTTATTTTTCTTCATCTTCTTTATTTAGGTAGTTACCTAATACTTTCCTGACAAGTAAAACAACTGGAATATGATATTTGACTACACAAAAATGAATTTTGGAACTATCCCATAATTATATATATCATGATCTGGATCGTCCTTTTGTGACATTTCTTGTAACCTTTTATATATATATATATATATATATATATATGTGATTCTTATATATATATAATTACTGAGTTTTATTTATTTTGTTACGATTTGTGTAATAGATTCCATCAAACTAGGGAGTAGATGTCAAATTTTTTTTTTTTTTTTTTTTGGTATTAGCTTAATTAGTTTTTAAAATAAATAACATAATATTAGAATAGAAGTCCAACATATATCAAAGTTCTGAATTTGAATTCTTATGGCTTTGTAACTATGACAAAAACCATACATCCCAATTAGGGAGAGGAGATAGTATATACATGGTTGTGTTTTGGGAATTAATAATAATGTCTAGGAGTCAGAGAACGTGGTTTCTTCATGGGCATATACACATATATACAGGCATAATTTGATAGGGTTGATTAATGACCATCTAATCTTATATATGTATATATATATATAATATCCTCCCCTACATGCAAACTGATGTAAAGCTTTCATGTCTTAATTAGATGTGAAACTAAAATTAAAGTAAAATCTTAACTATGTTGTCAATGTATTGCTGGTCTTGGTTCAATCCTTTAAGCTGTCATAATTAAATAGACACATTGTATAAAATTATAGGAGAGTCACGATGTCACCCCCCTTAATATATATATTGGACCAATTATATATATATATATATGTCGAGACCTATTTGTTTGGAGGATTCATTAGGACAAAGCCAAGAAAGAAAAATGAGAAGAATATTGCTCAAGTCTTCCATTTAACTATATATATATATTTGTAAATGAAGGGGAGCATATCCCTGTACAACAGCCGGCCTGTGTCAGAATGAGTCATCAGCAAACGTTGAAAAACCTTGTCGAATTGTCTCCTTCTTCTTCTTTTCTTTTTTTTCACCTTCCCCTTCCTCTTCCTTTCCCTCCCATAGAATTAATTGCCGGTAATATTTAATCATCGTATCCAAATCCTCCCTCCGTACAGAGAATTTGATACTGGTGGTGTATGTGTGTGTATATATATATATAGTGATCAAGATTTCTTTATGTATGGAGTCCATTAATCATGATCAAGAACAGTCCATGATGATCTACTCAAGTGACCAAGAAGTTGACCAGCCGGAGCAAGAACATAGCTTCGGAGTGGGCCGATCATATGAGTGTGTGTTTTGCAGGCGAGGGTTCAACACGGCGCAGGCTTTAGGTGGTCATATGAATATACACAGAAAGGACAGGGCTAGAAATAATAAGCCTACCACCATGAATACGGCAGCCACCATCGACGACAAGCTGCACGAAGAGAATTATTATTACACGGATCGTCCGAGATATTTCTACCTGCAGCAACAAATCCCAAGCTGTTCAGCTCACCTTGCTGTTGCTGCACCTGATCATGATCATCATCAGGAGGAGGCTGTACAATTAAGATATAGAACTTACAATAATTTTCTTGCATCCTCCGCGTCATCAAGTACTGGTGGAGCACCATTCTTCTATGGAAACCATCACAACCCATTTGGAGAGGATGGTCGACTACGACGCGTGAGCTTGCCCCCATTTGGTTCATCAGGGCTTGCTGAAGAGATTTCCAAGGGTAGATGTGGTGGAATTCAACAAGAGGAACTCGATCTGGAGCTTCGACTCTGATGAACATGACTAGTCTTTATTTATTTATATATACATATGTTTATACCAGGTTTTCTGTATGATTATCAGATTGTAAAATGGTGGGTTTCCTGGAAAAAGAAGGCTCAAAAGTTTGTTCTTATTTGATTGGATTTGGAGCTCAAAGGATAACAATCATTATTACAGTTTGACCAGGTTTTTTGTTCCAATTCCCCTGATCATTTTCTAACCCTAATTGTTCTAGGGTAATAAAACTTCTATGTACTATATATTGTTTGCAAATTTTTTATGTAATGTTCATCAATATATATATATATATATATATATATATGCACATCATCAAGTTCAAAGGTTTATGTAATGAAAACATAAGCACGTAATTATAAGATTAATCATAAGTTTTATGTAATATTTTGCTGACAGTAAAACCAAAGAGGATGCAATTCCAGATCACGCATGATCAAAATGCGCCATATACATTTACAGCCTTTACCAAGTATATATAGATTCTGAAAAAGGGTTATGAAATTCTTCTGTTTTGCTTGGATTCTTCACTACCCTTTCTCAGTTTGTGTTGGATCTATATATAGCCTACCTTGCTATCATTCATGTATATAAACAGCTGGTCTAAACAAGTTCAGAATATATATATATATATATGGCTCCGGATATTAAGGAACTCTCTTCTTCTTGATTATCATATTTCTTGTACTTTCACTTGCTGTCCTACTTAATATAGATATATCCTTCATTAATCTCCATATATATATATAGTGTATTACTAGTTCATAGTTTCCTTTCTTCATTAGCAAATCAAATTCTCCTACCACATTAAAGTTGCCAACTTCTTCTATTATATGCTATTTATTTATTTATTTTTTAATTTTATATATATAATTTTTACTCCAAAGAGGGAAACTATACATATATAACATGATCTGAGAAACATATATATATATATAATACTTGTTTGTTTGGATAAAGATAATTAAGTCATCTGCAGGTGCAGAACAGACCTATATATTATCTATCACTCAAGATGATATATATATATATAGACATAGTTAGTAGAAACCGATCAGAAAGTGAAATGAATATTATTACAGGTTGACTCCATATTCCCTACAATCTAAGTTCCATTTGCAGAGATACATGTACAATGACCAACCATAACCATCCCCTTACCAACTACGTACTCTTCCTCCTTTGATCATGATACCGTATGTTAATATTCAAGAAACTATGGTGCAAAATGTTTCTAAAATGCTAATATATATATATATATATATATGTATGTATGTATGTATGTATTTTTTAAGTCACTTAATTACATTGCATGAGAGGGTAAAATTGTCAATTACTCGTGGAACAGTTTTTCTTTTTCTGGTGATATAATAACTTTGTTCAAGACTCTTATAAGGTAAGTCCCATTTATATGATAACCAATATATAGGGGGAAAAGAAGAGAAAAAAAAAAAGGAAAGATGGAAGCTTGAATTCTTATATACCTTATGAACGGGAGAGAAGAAATTCCCTTATACACATTACATTTATAGGTAGGGATGGCAACGGGGACGGGGGTTTGCTGGGACTCCTTCCCCCATCCCCATCTCCTGCGGGGAATTTTTTTTTTATACCATCTCCGCCCCATTGGGGATCGGGGATCCCCACGGGGAATTTTCACCACTTATTTTTATTATTTATTTTCAATTAAATTGTTAATGCAAAATTAATCAATAAATTTCGTAAATAAAAAATAAAGTATTT
>JAXGGT010000169.1:5899534-5926011 GCA_035583425.1 Marsdenia floribunda | reverse complement strand
TCACTATTTTATTAATTTGTATCCAATTTAATATTTACTAAATAATTATTATGATTTATTTTAATTTTTTTTTTTAAATTACTACTATAATTTTATTTTATATAAGTATATAATTAAAAATATTATATATATTGCGGGGACGGGACGGGGACGAGAGCTGGGTCGGGGATCAATGATTAATACCATCCCCGCCTCCATCCCCTATTTTTTGTTTCGGGGAATCACCGTCCCCAACCCCGAACCCGGTCAAAGCGGGAATTCCTCGGTCAAAACAGGGTCAGTATACGGGTTACACATTGGGTATAGTTTTAATTGCCATAGGAGTGGGATTTTAAAGTAAACTCCATTTTTCCTTTTTTTTTTTTTTTTTTTTTTTTTTGTAGAAAAATGATTTCAATTGAGAAAAAACTGAACTGAAGTATGCAACCATGATTCAGTCGTTTAGCGAGGCTCATTTTGGGTCCATTGGCTAGGCTTTGCTACTACTGGGCCTATATGAAAAGGCTTTTTCTTTTGGGTGTGCAATACTGTGATTCCAGTAGTTACATAACTTTCCCTTCTACATGATTTGTAAGTGCTAAAATCTTCACTATACCATGGTCTAGCAGCATATAACCTTTGCTTTACGCTAATAATCACGGGTTTGATCCCAAACCCATTCTCTATGTAATCTCATATATTACAAAAAATAATAATAATAATATAAAAATCTTCATTATAAATTTATACTGAATTAATTAATGAGAATAACGAATTTAAGAAGGGGAAAAAAAAAAAAAATCCAACATTTGCCTGTATGAAAGTGAAATATGTAACAACCTTTTCTTTAAGAGGAGAAAGAATTTACATAGAAATTTGGATACAGAAAGTATTTACTTTGCTTCAATTGTGGTAAGTTGCAAATGACAAACTAGCTTCTTATAACCTCAAACTTGAGGGCTCAACTTGGGGACAGATTTCTCAGAACAAACTTTGGCAAGAGGTAAAAGGAATGAAGGAATAGTCCCAAAATGCAAACCTATCTGACTGAATGCATGCACAAGATAACAACAGCCCTAGAAAAGTGAAAATATTGGGAACATCCAAGATCCTTGAAACCTTTTCATGCTAAGTAACACGGATAAGTAGCACAACCATAATGAAGATGCACGTCATGACAAACATCAGTAGCCATGTGAAACAGGACGTCTTGGAACTCTGAGAATACACCTCCACAGCCCTTGTGCTGGCATGCCCAGTACTTGCCAGACTATGTTCAACAGCTTTCTCCGTTGAATCAAGAAGCTGCATCAGATATTAAGCAAACTAGTTGGATTTCTGACAATCAGTGAGTGGCACATAAGAGAACCTCAAAATTCTAACAGACGTAAGGTACTGCTTTACAGCATCACATAAGATTAGGATCAGATGATTCTAACTTTTTGTCTAATTTGCTATCCCTTTTTAATGATCATCGGCATGAACCTATTATGACTTAAGTTAGCCCAGAGAAAGGTGAAATGAAACAGACTAGAAGCAAAACTTACCTTTTCTGTGTTTCTAACAGATTGACTCATTAAGAGACTCCTCTCCTTAAGCTCACGTGCTAAATCAACCATTTCATCAGTCAAATCTTCTTGAAGCTTCCTGTGAAAAGTCAAAACGTGTGTTGATTACGTATCAGGAGCATGCATTCACAGTACAATTGACTACCCACTCAGCTGATGTCCCAAGATTAGATATATATACTAGAAATAAATTCATTGCAATACATCAGCAAGTGTTGAGACCATCACAGTAAAAATGAATAGGGCTAAGTTTGGAACAAAGAACAAAAAGGAAATGGGGATATAAAAGGTAGTAGGAGGGAGGTCAGAAAAGAGGACATGTCCCCACATTTGCAAATGGTCATCAGCTCGTGTAATTGCCCTGACAATGTAATTTTACTTCCTTTATAAACATGAATAATTGCCAAAGGGAAATTATTTCTGAAGTTGGTATTTTCTCCTTCTAAAGGTTTTGGAGGAAAGACCTATACCAACTCTCATGGCCTCTTCTGTCTTGTTATGGTAGACTTATTCAATCATTCTAGTACCACAAATATTAAGAAGAAATTCACTAATACCTATGCTTCTGAATATGTGTCTGTGCAGCAGCATCCAATTTGACTGTTGATTGATCACCATCATTAGTATTAAGAGATCTACCGTCAGTGACTGATGAAGGCCTGTTGGTTGAAAAAGTAAACTTAGAATGATCAACAATTTAACCAATAATAAAAGCATATAGAAATTTCATTAATTCTTACACATTTCTCCTCCTCAGTCCTTCCAAAGAGTTATCTGCTGTCTTGATAGGAATGTTATTGACTGAAGCCTCAACAGAGCTCCCTGCAGATACCTCCATGTCAACCTGAAATATACCACAAAAAGAAAAAGCACCCCCAAGCAAGTTTATTTCAATCACAGATGTGCTCAAAAAGAAATTCTGGTTTTATGATAAGTATTCAACCATACACCCCCCCCTCTCCCCCACCCACACTTGTTAAAAAAAATGGAAAAACCAGAATCAGTGTGAAGTGATAAATTGACTCCACACAGAAAGGCTTAAGTGGCATAAAATTGGTCTAATTAGTAGATCCTGATCAGCGTAAAAATGTCCTATACAATCAAAATGTTAAAAAGCAAAATTATATGAAAGAATACTGAACCAGAATTAAATTTTGCATTTCCAATAGTCTAACTGAGTGAATTTAAAGAGTTATCCATTCGCAAACTGATATTATTTTCCACTGGTGCTATTTGAAATCATCAGTATCACAAGCTCAGTAAAAATCTGCTAAGATCAGAATAACAAATTATTTTCTCTTATTTATATTTCCTCTGATTAATTCTTTTGCAAAGAGATTAATTTGGACAGGGTGTTCTTATTATTTATGTCTAGTTTTTCTATTGCCACGTAGTATCATTTGGGAACTGCATACTAGGCATCAGTTCAAATGCACATAAATTTTCATTACCAAGTTTATAAGCAACGCTATAAATGGATTTGGGTTGGAATTCCATTAAGTTAACATAAAGGTGAATTCATAAATATAATATGAATATTATATAGCATAAATTCTAGCAAAATTAGGAGAGGAATGCCACAAACCTCAGGGACTGCAAGCTTAGCAGCAATAGCTTCAATTTGCTCTGCATACTCATTTACTATAGCCTTTGAAACCCTTTATATTCCACATACAACCCCCCGCCCCCACAAAAAAAAAAAAAAAAAAGAAGAAGAAGAAAAGAAAAGAAAATCAGTATCTAAAATTGAGAACATATTATCTTAGGAAAAGATTGCAACTCCAAGTCTGCAATCTTATCTTGAGCTAAATTGCAAAGGATCCAAATCTAACTCCATAGAGATTGAATTAGTTTTGAAAATGCAAAACCTTTAACAAATTTTACAGCATGTGGCAAAGAAAATCTATAGAATTGATAAATTTTATAAATTTTGCAAAATGAAGCATAAGACATCAAGAAAAAAGACATTGCCAGTTAACAATATCATAGACAAGAAAAGAGATACTTTTCTTTTTATATGAAAATATTGAAAGCCACAGAAAGTTCCTGCTGAGCATGACTCACTCAAATATCAAAGGGAATTACAGGGGAATTTGAATAGACCAAAACATTCTACCTTGGTAGTCCTTCAGGAGTCTTCTCTTCAGCCAATTTCTCCAATTGTTCACGTAAAGTAGCAACATACTGACATAAGATGCATAGGAAATATTTACATCATGAGTTCCTAGTGTTAGATAAAAAAAGAACATCATAGGATTTAGGAACTCTCTCATGCTTAAATCAGACATAAAGATGTAATAACATCAATGAAAAAAAGATACACAAGAACCTTATGCCAGAAAAGGGGGAAAAAAATGTCAAAAGCATGTAGAAATGAACACGGAAAATAACAGAAAAGCCATTACCCAATGAACAATAGCACTTGAAAGATCTGTAGACATACATGAATGAGCTTTGCTTGATTATGTTGCTGTGGTGCTGCAGCAAGTAACCTCTTCAAATTCACTTCAACTTTACTCAAACCCATCCAGAAACCTACAAAATTGGAAATTTGGTGAATTTTTATAAGCGATGCAGTCACTAATGTGCTATGGACAAGTAAAATCTAATCCAAGAACATTCCACAGATCCAGTATATGAAAGCTCTCATAAGTCGAACACTAAGCATTTCCATAATATGGATAATTCTGAATTTGATTTTGAAGACAAACCTTCTACATGAGTTTTTGGGGGGGAAAAAATTTCCCTGTAAAGCAAAAACAAGGATATGATCGGACAAGTAAGGACACTTCAGAAATAACACAAAGAGAAAATAATAACTACAATAACTAAAGAATCAACACAATTTAATACTTCTCCAACTCAGAAAAGCAGATGTTAAGGGTTTAACTTTTCTATATCGGTCCCACAATTCATAACAGAAATATAACTCGAAATAACAAACGGAAACAAACATAGTGGAAGAAAATCCGAAAACATGAAAGAGAGAAGCCAAACCTGATAATTAACAACTGAGAGATGACCAATTTCAGTGGATTGCTTCTTCTTTACAACAGGATTTCTTTCGTTTTCACGAGTCGAAATGGGCTGCCGGAGAAGGAACTTCAGGATCGTCAATGAGAGCCCGGAAATATAACTTAACGGCTGAGTTTGCCTATGGGCCTGCATACATACTTCAGACCAATGTTTTTAGAACGGGCCGCATATTGAACCGAAAAATTAATAATTTATAATTGGAAAATTCTTCATTTAATCTCTTAACTATTTACGTTTTTTGGATTAGTTTTATAACTTTAATTTTATCAAAATTGATATTTTATTTGTTTTTATTTTTTAAATTGGTCCTCCCTACTAAAATTGGCCAAAATTTAATCACTTTACTAGTATATCTTCATTAAATTAAAAGGATATTTGGTCATTTTATATTAGAAAAAAATAAAATATATATATTATTTTAGCTAAAATACTCATTTTTTTTTAAAAAAAGATATTAATAAATTTAATATATCTATTCCACTTTTCTTTTTTTTTTTCTAACATAAAATGATCAAAATATCATTTTAATTTAATGGATATACTGGTAAAGTGATGAAATTTAATTTAGATAACCAATTTGAGAAATAAAAAATAAATAAATGATCAATTTAAATAAAATTAAAGTTATAGAACAAACTCAGTAAATAGTTAAAAGACTAAATCAGAGAATTAATCTTAAAATAAAATCATAAACTAAATTAAAAACTATTTATTATAAGTAATATTTTTTTAATAATTTAATACATATTAATTCATAAAAATATTTATAAATATATATATATTTACGGTGGTATTTCAAGACCCTTTCGACCCAGACTAATCTACTTAGGGAAGTCCAATAGTGAGAAAAGACTCACACATGCAAATATATTCCGAACTGAAACACTCAGGTGAGGTTACCCCTTCATCTTTTGGCAAGCCAGAAGTAAGGGGAGATTTGACCCTAGACTTTTTGACTTAGTCTAAAGAAAAAAAAAAACTTGGCCAACATGTAAAAAAAGTATCTCAAAAATATTTATAAATATTTAAACAATATAAAAAAATATACATATTCAAAATTAATAATAAATATAATTAACAAAATATTTACTTTCTATACATTTTTAAAAGAAAAAAAATAATAATAAAGGTACCAGTTATCTAATTATCAATTAGTCACTTTTTGAAAAATTGGCCGATTTAATCCTCTAACTATTTTTTTAATTAACATAAGTCTACAATATTTTTTTTTAACCTATTAAGGCCTATATCTTTTTACGAGCAGCCTATTAAGTCCATCCAGCCAAAAATTTGAATTTTTCGGCCAAAATTTATCACGTGTCAAACACGTGATAATTTTTTAAGGACAAAATTATCCTCTTGAGTATTATAAAGCTGTAAACTTAGACTAATTACAAAATCGCCCTCTTTATATGAAAAAAATAGTTTATAAGACCCTACAATTAATCTAAGTTCACAACTTTATAATATTCAAGAGGATAATTTTGCCCTTAAAAAATCATCACTGCTTGGCACGTGATGAATTTTGACAAAAAAATTTAAATTTTTGGTCAAAAGGATTTAACGGACTGCTCATAAAAAGATATAGGACTTAACAAGTTAAAAAAAAAAAGGATTGTAAACTTATATTAATTAACAAAAATAGTTACCGATTTCCCAAAAAAAAAAAAAACAAAAATAGTTACCGGCCAATTTTCCGTCACTTTTTATTGGAATTGAAAGATGTATTGCACTATACCAAATCAAGAAATTTAGGGCAAAATGTGTAATAATCTCCTAATTACATCCAAATCAACATTTTCCCATGTTGAAGATTGGCTGTAGAGAACACAATACTAATTCTTCATTCCCAGATCTCCTTCCCCTCCACGCTTCATCGCTGTATTACCCATTGAGAGTAGGAAAAAAGAGATTCTTTTCCCATGCATTCTGATCTCATTGCATCCAACGGAATAAAGAAAACTTAACCCTTAAAATTTTCCCTCCCCTTTTTTTAACCAATAAGTGTTAAAATCAAAATCAGATATGAATCAACCAGATCCAAAAAAACAAATTCATACAAATTTTCACGTAAATTTTAAATTTACAGGATGATGAATCGATGCTTACCTCCTGGGCTGCTGCCTCTTTCACGGTTGCGGCTGATTGGTGATTGGAGCGGCTCTGGTTTTTCAAAAAACCCAGTTTTTTTTTTTTTTTTTTTTTTTCAGTTAAGATTTATATTTTATAAATTAATCCCAAATTTTTAAAACATGTCAATTCGACCAGTTTAAAAGTGAACCGACTAATATATGGTCCGACCAACCAATCCAAATGGAATTACTATATCCAAATGGAATTACTATTTTCAGAACAATTTTTTTTTTTTTAAAAATAATTTTTGGAGAAAATAGTCTTTTCAGTACTAAAATTATTTTTGAAACAGTTCATTCTCTAAACTTTGTCTTTAGCTCTATTACGTTTTTAATCAATTTTTAAATTTCTAATATAGTCCTTTAATAGGTTTTTAAACCAGTTAGAGATAACTTTTATTATAATGTAATTTTTTTTTTAATATTTTTAAATTTATTAATATTATAAAAATTAATTATCAATATAATTAATATACATAATAATTAATGTTTATATTACATTTATTTATTTATTTTTGTTTTGCACAATAATAAATATTATGAAATTTTCTCTTTTTATTCTACTAATTAATTATTTTGTCATATGTCTAAGTTATCAATCAATGAATATAGAACAAAATAATTAATCAGTGAAATAAATAGAGAATTTTTTCATAATATTTTTTATGGTGTAAAAAAATTTTTAAAAAAATATATTTAATACAAACATTAATTATTATATATTAATTATATTGATAATTAATTTTTATAATATTAATAAATTTAAAAATATTTTCAACATATTAAAAAAAAAAATTCACACTATGATCTTTATATTAAAAAAAAATTTATTTGTAACTTGTTTGGAAACCCACTAAAAGACTACATTGAAAAATTAAAAAAAAAAAAAAAAAAATTTAAAAACTGAATTAACTACTCAAAAATTGTTTTGAGATTGAAGCGATTATTTTTTCAAATTTTTACTTAAGACTCAAAGCAGATTAGAGATCGGTTCACTAGTCCGATTCACAAAACCATGCTTCAGGCGACCCAAATGATATGGGCCTAAAAGTGATATACTTGTACTTCCATTCTTTTCTAAACGTGTTTTTCCTTTAGGGAAACCGACAAAAGAGATGGCGTCATAAACTCCTAATAATGGAAAAAAAAAAAAAAAATTGTGAGAGAAAAAGAACGGTGTGTCGGGGAAGCTTGAAGATTCAACCCAAGATTCGCCAAACAACTTATGACTCACTTCCATAGCACTCTACACTCTTCTACTCTGTGAGTCGCTGTCTTTGCCCGGAGACTATAAATTATACAGTGATTGAGGACCGAAAGTGACTGAAGATATAAGGAAACAATGGCGAGCCCTTCAAAGCCATGGAAGGCAGAGTACGCGAAGTCCTCAAGATCGTCATGCAAAACCTGCAAAAGCCCAATTGGTAAAGAGACACTGAGGCTTGGAAAGATGGTTCAAGCCACCCAATTTGATGGTTTCATGCCTGTACGCCTATTTCCCCCCTCTACCCCTCCAAACCCTTTTTTACTTTTTGTTACTTTTCTTATTAACCCAAAAGTTGGTAACTTTTCTTGATTTTGTTTGTTTACCGGTTTCCTTTTCTTTTGCTTTTTTTTTTTTTTGTCAATTTTGCAATGCACTATGTTTTTCCTCTTCCTCAAGAACAGAAGGAAGATGCTCCTCAAAATATCCGCGTCGCCAACTTTACTCCATCCTGGCCCGGATATGCAGTGGCATTTCTTGAAGAGCCAACATTTTTATCCAATCAATGACTAAAGAATTAATAGGGATATATGGACTCATGTTTAAGTTGTTCTTTATCTGAAATGCATACCTGCCTAGAAAGGAGTCACTTTTAGCAGTAAAATTTAGTTTTATTTTGCTATCAAGTTGCAAATAATGCACATGGTATTCAACTAACAGAACACCGATCTCACATACTTTTAATCATCTTTCCTGCTATCTCAGTTAGTGGCCAATTTTAAGTGTGGACTAGCTCAACTTCTCTGTGCTTGTGGATTTTTCTTAGCGCTACTTTAGGTTCAAATTCCTTATCTTTTTGACTAGATTTGGCAACTTAAGTTTTCTCTTAACTGGTTTCAAATTTCTCCTGTAGGCATTCTAATCTAGCCGAGAATGTTTGCAAAAAAACAAACAAATTGATTAGATAAGAACACAAGGATGCTTATACTGTGTTGGTTTGGTTAACTTCAGTAATTTAGATAGCAGCTGCTCATTTTCTGTACATTATATTGAGTTTTAGTATCTGTCATAAACTTTTTCATTAAAATACATGCATCATGATGTAGATAATGGTTTCATTAATGATTCTGGTTTCTGTTTTCTTGTAAACAGATGTGGAATCATGCTGACTGCATATTGAGGAAAGCAAAACAGATAAAATTGTATGCAGTTAATTGTTTGCTTTTTTATTAGTACTTTGGCTGGAATTATGCACGCTGTGTTAAATTTCTCTTTTGTTTATCTGTGGCTCTGCACTTTCAATCTTTAGAGTTGATGATGTTGAAGGCCTGGAATTGCTTCGCTGGGAAGACCAGCAGAAGGTTAGAAGATATGTAGAGGGCCAATGTAATGTGGCTTCAAGTGTCTCATCTCCAGCTGTCGTAGAATATGGGGTTGAAGTCTCACAAACTTCTCGTGCTTCTTGCCGGCATTGCAGCCAAAAGATTATGAAAGGGGAGGTATGCTTACTTATTTGGCATACTGATAAGATTATGCTGGATTTTACAGTCATGCCTTCTTTGATCATAGGTTGCACAGAGATGGATTATCAAATAAATCAATATTCTTTCTAATCAACACTTTGTGATTTATATCTTCGTCTACATTTGAGAACACTTACGAGCTTTTTCACGTGCGATATTAGATAAGAGTTATGGTATTGAGATGGTAGCGTGTTTCCCAGAAATTTTGTTACTATATGCTAATAAAAACTTTTTTTTCCATCATCATCATATGTCTGTAAATGACATAGTGCCTTCATGGTGTGCTTTCTTTCAAGAAGGTATTTTGCTCCTTCCCATGACTAATATCATCCCCCCTCCCAAAAGTGCAGAAACATGCTGACAGAGGGGTATAGAAAGAAAATGGGTGGCTTTACACAAAAATAAAGATTAGAGCACTTTCATGTTAGGTTTAGTGGATTCTAGATAGTCATCAAATTTTGAGTCAGTTAAATGAAACTGGAAGCTAATACTTTTCTTGATTTTCTTTTTCCTCCCAGGTCCGAATTTCTTCAAAACCTGAGGGTCAAGGTCCTAGATCCTTGGCTTGGCACCATGCTAATTGTTTAATGCAAATGTCACCCACCGTGCAACTAGAGAAATTATCTGGATGGAATAACCTCTTGCCGTCTGATCAGGCTGCTGTTCTTGCCTCGGTTAAGAATGTTCCAACTGCAAAAGGTTAGTGGATGAGGTTTTGGCTTGGTATATTTGTTTGTTTCGGTTTTTTTTTTTTTTTTCCTTTTCTTTTCATACTGTAGATGAAAGAATAAGATCCGTTCTAGGAAAAGGAGTTGGATCGCATGAAGAACCTACAGAAGGATCAATTTCAAAGGCTGGTGCTAAACGAAAAAGAACTGTTGGTGATAATGAGAAATCAAAACTAGGAACAGCTGAAGAGGATCTTTGTGACAATAAGGCAGTATCTGAGATAAAAAATATCAATCTGAAAGGCAAACATGCTAAAGCACCTGAATTGGAGAACCAACTGGAATCACAAAGCAGAGCACTATGGGCTCTTAAAGATGATCTTAAGAAGAATGTATCCACCGCAGAGTTGCGGGAAATTCTTGAAATTAACAATCAAGATACGACGGGGTCAGAACTTGATTTAAGGGAATGCTGGTGAGTTCTTCAACTCATGCAGAATTTAACATACTGAAAATGTTGAGATGCTTTTCACCTAACATGATCTTTACTTTCATGCGCTTGTTATTACCTGCTAAACATGCTTTGAAATGGGAAGAGAACAAAAAAGAAAAGGTTTTCTTTGGTATTTTTGGGACTGCTTTTCTAGTCAAGTGCATACTTTTTGTCTTATTTTTTGTGTCTAATTCTGAAACACGGCCTTATAATCCTCATGGTTTGACTCTTTGATGATAAAATTTCTCGACTATTCTGCAGTGCTGATGGCATGCTTTTTGGAGCACTTACTAAATGTCCACTTTGTGGTGGATATCTTCGTTATTCCTCGGGCATGTACAGATGTCATGGTTATTTATCAGAATGGAGCAAGTGCACGTACTCCACGTCTGAACCTGAACGTGTTAAAGGAAAATGGAAAATACCAGAAGAAACAAGCAATGATTATCTTCTTAAGGTACATGTTAAAGAGATGAAAACCCTCCAACATTCTATGTGGTTTTATACTATATATCATGCTCAGAATTGATGACCATGATTGACTGTGATCCCTCAGTGGTTTAAATCTCAAAAGTTGAAGAAACCAGTACGAATATTGCCTCCAACATCATCTGCTGTTTCTGGAAGTCAAGCTGCTAAGGCGTCATCTCAGGCATCCAAGAGTGACAAGTTAGAAGATTTACGAATTTCAATTAATGGATCTACCAAAGAATCTATAGTATGAATTTTTTTTTTTTTTTTTTTTTTTTTGTTTGATTGTTTCTGGATCTAGTTTTAACTATGAAAATAAGGCCGACCAAAACCTAGCTACAAAGTCTCATGAACAAGCATGATATTGCAGGAGAAATGGAGGAACTCAATAGAAGCAGCTGGCGGGCAGGTCCATAGCAAGATTAAAAAGGGTATGTGTTTCATGCCGAACGCCTTTTGTTAAGCTTTCTTTCCTATCTGTTTTGTGATGAGAAATTGGCATTTTGTAACTAATATGTTTATTACAGACACAAACTGCTTGGTTGTAACTGGAGGCTTAAATGACCAGGATGCTGAGATAAGGAAGGCAAGGTAAAATGATATTTGTAAATCTGCTGATGGGAACATATTATGCAATGCTCCTCTTTTTTCACTTATGACACTCTGTATTTGGCAGGCGGATGAAACTTCCTATTCTGCGGGAGGATTATTTGGTTGATTGCATTGAAAGAGGAAAGAAACTTCCCTTTGATCTGTATAAGATGGAGGCTATTGGTGGTGATAGACACAGTTTGGTCACTGTCAAAGTGAAAGGTTGTAGTGCTGTGCATGAGTCATCTGGCTTGCAAGATTCTGGGCACATCCTTGAGGATGGGAAAAGCATTTATAATACTACTTTGAGCATGTCTGATTTATCTACTGGTGTTAACAGGTAAATACTATGTCTTTTGTATTTCCTGTACTAAAGAATTTAGGAGAACCACTTTGATGACTTTTCTGTTCTGTTTATAACTAAATTTTTGAAGTGATCTCTGCTGCTGGAATTGCATCATGCTCACCGCTAAGTTGAATGATATTTCTTGTGTATTTACTATATAGTCATGTTGATAATGCTAATCATTTATGAGCCTTCTTATTGCAGTTATTTGATGTTACTTATCTTCAACCAATTGGCTGTTTATGTTATATATGTCCCTTTCTCATGAAAATACAAATAAAGGTGCAGTGCACTGGATCTTAGTTTATGGATTTATTTGGGTGCCTGATAGTTGTAGAATGTCTTGTCATTATATCCAGTTAATCAAAACTGATTCAAATGGGAGGAGAAGAAAAATGTAACACATAATGTATATTTCTCTATCAAGGCATTGTTTTTGTACCTTTTTTTATGCTCACCTTTAATGTGATCGTGAACTCTTTTCTGTATTGATTTTTGAAGTTATTACATCCTCCAAATTATTCAAGATGACAAAGGGTCAGACTGTCATGTATTCCGCAAATGGGGCCGAGTGGGGAACGATAAGATTGGGGGTAAGAAATTAGAATGTATGTCCAAATGTGATGCAGTGCAAGAATTCAAGCGTTTGTTTCTTGAGAAAACTGGGAACTCATGGGAGGCATGGGAACGGAAAAGTTTTCAGAAGCAACCTGGAAGATTCTATCCACTTGATATAGTAACTCTCTTTTGTCATTTATATTTTAACTTTTACTTCACAATGAGGCTTATTCTTCCACAGTTTCATGTTTTCTTTGTTTCTTCATTTGAAAAAAAAAAAAAAAAAATGCTTTGCAGGACTATGGTGTCAATAGAGATACTTCGAGGAAGAAAAATCTAAGTTATACAAACAGCAAATTAGCAAGGCCATTGATGGAATTGATGAAGATGCTTTTTGATGTGGAGACCTACAGGTTCTATAGAAAACTGATTCATGTTTGATTACTCAATAGTTTGTGTTTACATTGCTCTTATGAATGGAATAATCATATCAGGGCTGCTATGATGGAATTTGAAATCAATATGAATGAAATGCCACTGGGAAAATTGAGCAAAAGCAACATCCAAAAAGGTAATTGATGACATCTCTGTTTCTGCAATATATTATGCATTGTGTGAGTTATATATACTATGCTCATTTTTATTTCAGAGCCTTCTGAACTTCAATCTTTTCTGAATTTTCGTTAGGTTTTGAGGCCTTAACTGAAATACAGAATTTGCTGAGTACTAGTGGTCAAGATTCCTCCATAAAAGAAAGCCTTATCATAGATGCCAGCAATCGTTTCTTCACTGTGATACCTTCTATACATCCACATGCTATCAGGGATGAGTTGGAGTTCAAGTCCAAGGTAAGAGAAAATGCCTTGTCTCCCTCCTTTCCCTTCTTCAGTGATCTGTAGTTGCCGGATGGTACATTCAGATTCATGCCCTATGTCTTTGCTTATCTGGGTAATTTAACTAAGTTTGAATGTAAACAGTATTGAGACATTTTATGAAATACATTTAAGGATAAGTGTTGCTATGTGGACTTGCACCTCTATAAAAACTTGTGCCATTCACCCCCTGTTGAACTCACTTTGCCTTTGAAGCATCCACCCCTTTGGCTACGCTGTCACTAGGTTGCTCCTAGTCCATAACACCACCCCGTGTGAAGAGTTGCCAACTGATAAATTGTCAAGTGCTCGTAAAGTTTAAGCTGATAGAGAGGGGTTGAATTCAACCATTTAACATATCCCTTTACGTGTGGGCCGAACACAAATTTTTCGTAAGACCTCCTACCCTAATACCATGTTAAATTGAGTTAGATTGTCACATTCTCTAAAAGTGTTAAAATGTAACCACTTTAACACCAACCTTGAGCTTTCAAGCCAAAGGTTCTACTTGATTTGTCATGACAATAGTTCCTTGCCACCATGCATCTCTTTAAATCTGTATTCCTTTTACTGCACTTTTCCCGTTTCCACATTTTTATGAAGTAAATCGTAACTTTTACCCATTGATATCTTCATGATAGGTGAAAATGTTGGAAGCTCTCCAGGATATAGAAATTGCTTCCAGACTTGTAGGTTTTGATGTTGATGATGATGATTCTCTTGATGAGAAGTATGAAAAGTTACGTTGTGGTATTTCTCCACTTTCCCATGACAGTGAGGATTATCGATTAATTGAGAAGTATCTTCAGACTACTCATGCTCCAACGCATACGGTGAGAGCTGTGTGTGTGTATTTGTCTGTCTGTGTTTTCTGAGGAAGCTTCCAATTTGACCTTTGAATGTTCTTAGGACTGGTCACTTGAATTGGAAGAAGTGTTTTCTCTTGAAAGGGAAGGGGAGTCTGACAAGTTTGCTCCCTACAGAGAAAAACTTGGGAACAGAATGCTTCTATGGCATGGTAAGTTGAAGCGTGTGTGATAGGATTTCTCTCTTTTATACGAACAATTCAGTGGTTTTCGTTTATTCTTTTCATTCCTCATATTTTGACATCCAAATGAGATTCTCAAATAGACAATCTGACAATTGATCTAAATTTTTGGTTCCTTTCAGGTTCTCGATTGACAAACTTTGTTGGTATACTTAGTCAAGGTCTAAGAATTGCTCCACCCGAAGCTCCAGCTACTGGCTACATGGTCTTGTTTTCCTTTTCATTTTGCTTTCAAATATGCCATGTACACTGCTCAAAATATTACTTGTATGGGCTTCTAGAGAAATCTAATTTATTAAACACTTTCCTTGTGCAGTTTGGGAAGGGAATTTACTTTGCTGACTTGGTTAGTAAAAGTGCTCAATACTGCTATACTGATCGGAAAAATCCTGTGGGACTAATGCTTTTAAGTGAAGTGGCTTTGGGGGAGGTTTATGAGCTAAAGGGAGCTAAGGTGAACCTGTAACTTGATCTTCTAATAACCTTCTAATGTTAATATATCAATATTTTTTGTGGTAACTGTGGTGTCTTCTAAGCCTTTTGTGTTTAGACATTAGACAGTCTCCAGGCAGTCCATTTTGTCATTTTCTTTTATCCATTTGACGCCTAACATGGATATCTTGTGTCTTCGCACTCATTATCCAGTACATGGATAAGCCTCCTAAAGGGAAGCACTCCACCAAAGGTCTGGGGAAGAAAGTACCCCAGGAATCAGATTTCATAAAGTGGCGGGATGATGTAGTGGTTCCTTGTGGACAACCAGTCTCATCTAATGTGAAGGCCTCAGAACTAATGTATAATGAATACATCGTGTACAATACTGCTCAGGTTTGTTGTAATCTTTAACTCCTTTTTTCTTTTTGTTGATTCATAATATCAATCAATACTTGAAGTCCTGGTTTGGTCAAAGAAAGCATCTTCAGGATCTTCTGGTATTAGTGTTCCTATTTAACCATGGCAGTATTTTAAGCTTGAATCTTGCAAAGGAAAAAGATAAGAGAAGTGTAGAATGAATACAATTTAACATAAAAACATTCCAGAAGAAAATACTACACACTTTTAGTTTTCCATTTGGGGTGAATAAGGTAGAAAACAGTTACTCTGGGTTTCTGTAGATTCCATGGGTTTTCTTCTTTCCGCTCTCTTGCATATTAGATTCTTATGATGATAATTTTTGGTTTTACATTATATATATACAGGTCAAACTGCAGTTCTTGCTGAAAGTTAGGTTTCATCACAAGCGTTAAAGGATAGGCTCAGACTCGACTTTGCTCAATGTTTGTCTTTTGTGGATGCATGATAATGTAAAGAACAGTTGGGGGCTCATTTGCTTTGGGTTAGTATTTATTGATTTTTGTTGCCTAAATTTCACGAAAACAAGGTTACATACGTGATTTCTGTCCTGATAAATACATCATCAGATCTCATTTTGGGGGGGTTAGCTGGAGAATCTGACGTTTTGTTTAAACGATGTGAATAGTGTCTATAGTCAATGAATGACAAAATACACTCTTAAATCATATCACGGTTTTCAAATCTTTTCTTCTTGGCATAGTTGTTTTCACTGATGGGGAGAGAGAGATATACAAGCTCTATCAAATGTCATGGCTGAAACTGGATGGATACATGTATCATTAGGCTGTAATAATGAAACCGTGGGATGCACCGCCAAGGTTTAGAACCAACCATAACATATACGTGTATATATATATCTATATATGTAAAAGGGAAAGAGTAATCTCTCTCTCTAGAATGAAAGGAACTTTCTTTCTTTCTCTAAGTAGTATGTGTGTAGCATGTGTGTGTTTTCATGGTGAAGGTCCTATACATATATGTATGTATGTATATGTATGGACAGCAGGTTTTCTCAATAGTTTGTTTATATGAGAACCGCCAATTTCCTTGGTTATTGCTGACGAGTGAACTTCTAGGCGCCTCCTTCCCCAAACTCCCTTTGACGTATTCTGGTCTCTTATCTGTAAAAATGGCCAAAGATGATCCCAGTTTTTATGCGCATGTTTGTGTCAGCTGTTAGTTTCACAGTCTCTCTTCTGCATGTATGATGATGAAGAAATCAAGTTCAGATAAGATGAAACTCCTTATGGGATTGCAGTCACTCAGTGCTCTTTCTTTTTTGGCCTCTTTTTTATCTTTTCTTGGTCAAGTATCACCAATAGTTACTTACCGTAGAGCAGATTTGTCTGATTTGATTGATATAAACAAATTTGAGGAAAAGGGCTGAAAAACAAAAAAGGAACATTGATTTCTTGACCTGACCATTTTTGTTGACTCAAATCACGAAGTTCCAAACTGGGAAAAACCAAGGCCATGTTGCTCTTTTTTCTTCACCTGCCTATTAAAGTCAAAGAAGGCTCATAAAACTGGACATTACTCCTACTCCCAACATTTGATTATTATACTATTATTATTCTAATGCTACCAGATAAATATTTAATGTTCTAAAACAAATATTAGAATTTATAATGTTCTTTGTTTTTTAATTAAAAAGACATATTAACTTACATTGTTGTGTTGCAGTTTGGACAACAAATCATCTGTCAAGAATTGATAAAACCAAATCATTTATATTCTCTCAGTTCTAATTAATTGATTCATCAATAAAAACTCACACGTGCAAGTAAAAATTCTGTTCCAATATCACTTACTATAATTTTCTTTGCCAGGAAAAAAAAAATGATAATAATAATTCAACGTCATAAAGTTGCAAGAGACGACGAAGAAACACACACAAAAAAAAAAAAAAGGGTCTGCAGCAGTTCCCAGGTGCGGCGTTCGGCGGAGAAACAATTTATTAAGGGGATTGGATTAGTTAAATATATTCTCAATGTAGAAAAAAATGAATCCACTGAAAGCAAACCAAGTAGAAGACGAATGCAGAAAATGTATATGTTGCTCAGTCAAGAGTTCTTCCTTCTGAAGTTCACATCAATTATGAACATACATATATATATAAATATATATATACACGTACAAAAGTTTCTCCATCAGAAAGCTTTAAAATATTATACTCATATTGCATAAGCCATTAATAAATGTTCCCTTAGAACCCTACATACAGACCTTCCATGTCTCCCACACAGTCCAGTCCCCTTATAAGACCTCTTCTTCCGTGTCCTTTCGTGCTCAACCACAACCCCGGCCCTCTCCATTTTCATTCCCTAACCAAACACAACTCAGGGATTCATTTTCCATCTTTTGTTTTTTCTCTTTCTCTTACACCATTTCCTAGTGCGCTCGTGCGCCCCAAAATTCCCCGTTTTTTTTTTTTTTGTTTGTTAACTTTAATTTTTTGGTTTAAATATAGTCGTACAGCCAAGACTCTTTTCTTCTTCTTCTTCTTCTTCTTCTTTCTTCTCCAATTCTCTAATAGTCTCTTGATCGATCTTATTAATTTCCCGGTCAAGATGGCGAATGGCAGTGGGTCTCCATGTGGTGCATGCAAATTTCTCAGGCGGAAGTGTGCAGCGGACTGCATATTTGCACCTTATTTTTGCTCAGAGCAGGGCCCTGCAAGATTTGCTGCCATACATAAGGTGTTTGGTGCTAGTAATGTGTCCAAAATGTTGTTGCATGTGCCCGTGCCTGATCGCTGCGAGGCTGTTGTAACCATAGCTTATGAAGCTCAGGCACGAATTAAAGATCCCGTTTATGGCTGTGTTGCTCATATATTCGCTTTGCAACAGCAGGTATATATATTTTTATACTTCTTTCAAGTATTTCTCAAATTCGGCTCCTTTTACTTTGTAGATCAGAGAAGAGTCTCATGAATTTCTCTCTTCCTTTTTTAAATTTTTTTTTTTTCACTGCTCCCCGAAAGTACAGGAAGAATTTTCTTCACTGTACTTGAATGGAATAGTGGTACTATAGAGGAATCTATCTGATGATCATCAGCCCATGTGTCTGATCTATATTGAGCAAAGAAGAGGATCCAATACTCTTTATTTTCATTTTTATTGCCCTTTTTAGTGTCTAAAGTAGATGTTAGGAGTTAAAAAGATCCCATTTTGTCAGAACAATTTAAAGATATATATATGTATGTAGTGCTCCTTTGCACCTGTCAACCAGATTTAGTTTGCAAATTCTTTCACTTGTTATTAAAGCAACAAACTTTAAGGTTGGTCATGGACTAAAACGAAGCTTCTGCTGCGCTGTTTTTGTTTTTGTTTAGGTGGCATACTTGCAAGCTCAACTGATGCAAGTGAAAGCACAGCTGGGGCAAAGTTTCATCGACTCTTCAAGAAATGCTGAAAATCAGTGGCCAAACAATATTACAGCTGCTGCAGGGATGATGGCATCAGCATTTCCTCCTACTTTTCCAAATTATGCAAACCCTATCTCACCTCAAAGCTCAATCAGTTCACTTGAGTCCATGGATCCTAACATTAAACATGATCATTACTATGGAATCCAAGAAATCAGAGGCAGAGAATATGATGATGATACAATATCGTTCCAAGAATGTGCTAAGAAGATAAGGTCTTCATCACAAACTCATGACCTGGGTGAACTTCAAGCCCTGGCTCTTCGGATGATGAAAAATTGAGTCTTCAGTGATGATGAAAAATGATGATGTATATAGAGATCTAGAGAAATTAGGGTGGGGAGGAAGAAAAAGACACTTAATTTGTAGTGTTATTGAATTCACAAAGCCTAAAATAGGCATGGTTTCCTGATCTTTAGACATAATAAGAAAAATCTTTCTTCATCCCGAGGGGCTAGCAGCTAGCTGCAGTGGGTGAAGAAAAATCTCTTTGACCTAGCTATTAATTAATGTACTATTACTCCTCCATTATGGAAGACCATGATAATGCCGCTTTTACACTGCATTAACGAGATCAAACTATAAAACTTCCTTTTTTTTTTTTTGAGTTTCTCTATGAGATGTTTGCATAAAATATACTACTATGGAACATAAGCAGCGTACTGCTGATGAAAGAAAAGAAAAAACACATAATTGAATTATTGAGGTTTGAACCCTCTTCTGTCGTTTCTGAAAGAGATAATATATATAGTACAAACGAAACATATTGTCAATGCATTTTAAAATTTGAATATACGTACCCCTTAATTGATAAAATAAAATCCTAATTATTATTATATATAAATAAAACTATATACACACACCAGAATTTAATTTCCAGCGACAAATTGTTATGACTGAAAATGAACTTCATTAATGATCCCGACAAATTATAAGATACCGTCCAAGAATTAATGAAATGAAAACACGTGTAGATGATTGGAGCAATGTACTTGGTATATATAGTTCTCAACTTATACTGTTAATAATGTAAGGAAAGGGGAGGTTAAAGAAACTGATTAATAATTAATCATAGCATATATATATATATAACCTTGCTGCATTGCTGGTTAATTATCAATGCACAGAGTGCATGCTTTCAAAATCAAGAAAATGTGTGTTCCGGGCGAGCATCAAGATCTAGAGAGAGAGAGAGAGAGAGAGAGAGGTTTGTTAAAAGAAAAGGCCGATTGAGATTTTGAATGGGGATTAATTAGCTAGCTAGGGTGAAACTTTGAAGGGTCATATATACATCATTGTTATATTGTTCAAGGAAGCCAAAAGAAAAATAGCACACGTTTGAGAAGGAGTGTGTGTATATATATATCTAAATGGAAAAGGGCTCCACATACCTAGCTAGCTAGGGTTTATGTTTCTATTATGAATCAGTAGTAGGTCTACCTAACTTAATATAGTAGTATTAGCAATTGAATAAGCTGTGACTAATTATAATTTTGTACTCTAATACATAGACAAAATGTCCCCTTGATTGACGACTACAGACCTACATCATGAATTACATATATATATATATATATATATATGTAGTACTATTCGGACAAAACTTCTGTAAAAGATTATGCATATACAAATGTTTGATTTGAAACATTGATCGGCTACCTGGTAGAATCAACTTTGGATGCAATTTGCAGTTCCGAATTTGCCTAATCCTCTTGTTGGATGATTTGACCTGCGTTTCGCTGAGGGGAAAAAAAAGAAATTGAGGTATATGACAGAAGTGGAAGCATAAATTAGGTTAAGTTATTTTTGTAGAATAGTTAAGGAATATCACTCTTATCAATCGAATCACCTAAATTTTTGTATTTATTATTTAATTTCTATAATATTTTTAATTACAATTACATTCTTGACATATGAGTAATTGTAATGTTAATTAAGATATTATCTCAACATTGTTCATTATATATGAACCCTAATGTTGAAGAGTGCTTAGGTAATTAAGAAAGAAAAATGGTTTTGTTCTTTATAATGAAATTATAGGTGATGGCCTGTCGTCGTACGAATGTAAGAAAGCCTCTAGACATGATCGTTATGATTATATATATATATATATATATATGTGTGTGTTGGTGGTTTGTACAAAATATATTGGAAGCCACATTGGTGAAACAATAAAGTAGTAGTTAATTTCTTCCAAGCTTGTTCCTGCCCTGAGCTAGTGTGGTACAACTATCAAGAAGGAAAAAAGTACTACTACTAACTTTTATTAAGAAATTCAATTTAATTGCATAATTTATTTTCACAAAGTCGTCGTAGAGTTGTAATTTAATCGAATCCAATCCAACACCTTTGAGTTTGGTTTAATTAATTTTTGCATATTATTGAATTCAAACATAATTGAGCATGTGATGTTTAACACTACTTAAGTAAGCTTGATTAATTTTTCAAACCTAAAATCTTATTCGTATTTGTTTGATTATTTACTTGTACTCGTTTAATTTTTAATTAGTTTGAATTAATATGGATTATATTTTGAAAATTTTATAAAAATATATTAGTTTAAAATGGTAAAATATTAATAAATACAATAATTTATTTATAATATATAAATATTATAATTTGTTCGCGAACGTTTGAATAATAATCAAGCTTGAAAAAATGTTTGAGTTTGTTTGTTTTACAAACAAACAAACAAACGAACTTTAATCAAATATAAATGAGCTCGATCGAGTTTTGTTCACAAAAGTTTGACTCATTTACAACTCTATTCTTATGGCAATATTAAAAAAAAACAAAAAACAGTACTACTGGAAAAATAAATAAAATATTAAATATATATATATATATATATATATATTTACTTTAATTCTTATATAAATAATAATTAATAAATATTAAATGTAAAGTATTAATTGATAAATTATTTTTTTTTAAAAAAATATTAATATATATTATCTTGATTTTATCAAGTGATAAATAAATAAAACGGAGTAAGTGTATATAAATATATATACATATATATGGTCAAAGCGGCGCAACCCCCTTTCAAACTTCCATTTCGGCGTTAAGACAGTTTGGTAAAATTTAAAGGAGATTAAAGTGCTTTGTAACAAGAACAATTTGACCTGCATTTCACTAGGCATATATACATATATATATATATATATATATATATATGTATGTGTGTGTGTATAGACAGTGCAAGAAGCCATTGCGTACACTTCTACTAATGTGATCACATTAATTTGTACTGAGTGGGAAAAAGTAGTAATAATAATTAATATTACTTAAAATGTACTTCACCAATCGTTTTATTCTTCACGGAATACTCTATTTATTAGTTTAATGGACGGTGGTAAAGGTAGACTACAAAGAGAACTTTGGCATGGAAAACGGAAAGATAAAGGAGACGCATTGGTCGTCTGTGGACGTGGATATATATATATATATATATATATGAGGGTCGTAAATATTATAAATAAATTGCAAATATTAAGAATCTTTAATTTGGTCAAGAAAGTGTACCTCAATTGGTAACAGCTTTACTTGTGGTGCGAGAGGTCATGAGTTTGAGACACGACAGACAAAGGTAAAAATGCCTCAAATTTCAAAAAAAACAAAAAAAAAAAATTAATTTTCATTTAATTACCATATGTTATAATTAGAATTAATTAAAAATGGAAATTAAAGTGAATTGTGTGTATGGACACGGTTGGCTTTGCACATGGGTCGTATGGAGCCTTAAAAGAACCGAGCAATGTGGAGCCAGGAGGGAGACTTTTTGCCCGCACGAGGGTCTCTGTATTTGGTCAAATTACCATCTACTTATTATGATGGCTGTAGCTCTCTAATCCCCCCCTTAATTTTCTGTAAACTGCTGCTCATTTTTTCTTCGTCTGTCTTTAATTTGTCTCTTGGGATGCACTAATTAATTTAATTCTTTAATTTTCTCTCGTTTTCAATTAAGTTAAACCAATCAAATCCACTGGGGAATCAAAAGCTTTGCCAAGAGACTTCATTACAAGAATCTTGGACTTACTAATTTATAACGCTCCTTGGAGTTTGAAGTTCAAGACCACACATGGAGAACACACATTGATGACTGATTGATCGGCTAAGACACACACACACACACACACTTTGGAACTATCTATTCTCACTAATAAACAATGATTGAGTTCTGGATAGGGACCTGTCTCTTAACCAATCACTTATTGTCTTTGGGCTTAAATCCCTTATAATCAATTAAATGATGTTAAGTTGACTGCTCCTCAGCTTCTTAAACATGGGGGGTGGGGGATGCATGGGGGATGATGATGATCATCAGTTATGCGGAACATGGAAAAAGCAATATTAATTGCAGAATCTGTTTTATCAGCTGGCTGGCTTTTGATCAAGTATAAATTACTTACATTTTGTGTTGCTTTTAAGAACAGCCACATACAAAAAAAGTAGTACATATATGGATGTGTTGTTGCCGACAAGGTATATATTTTGCTACGGTTATTACAACATAATACTTATTACTGTATATATATATATGTATACTACTTCTCAGCATTATTATTAGTCTAAAGAATGAAACTGCAGCAGTTCCAGTACTGCAAGAAGCAGACACCAGTTAATTTATGAACAGCTGTTACCAAGATTTCGAATCAAGACAAACAATTAATTGCAATATTAATGAAGACAAGCAAGGACGACGACCCGTTCTAATGCTCATGCATGCAACCCCCTTTCCCTAACCAAAAAAAGAAAAAGAAAAAAAAAAAGAGTCTGGTGAAAAATGGATAGTCAACATATATTTAAGTCGTCCATGATCATTTCTGTTGGATGAAGTTCAATATTGGCAGTAGTTCTTTTTCTTTTTACCACAAGAGAAACTCATCTTATATGTATTACCAAATGCGTTTTTGAGTTGTTAAGCAGTCACTTCAGTTGTCACAAGAAATTTCACCTAAATATAATGGGACAAGAAGATGATTATGAAAGAAACCAAGCACATCCACTGCTACTCACTATATAACCATGTATAATATTTGAACTAACTATATCTTACTCAGCTATAGCCGCAGATTGAATTCCATTACTTTGAATTTTGACCTGACACTTCCATTTTCACTTCCATCTACAAAGCTCCACACAATGAGAAAAATCATATTCTTATACTATAATTAATATATATATATACACATACGTATATATATTCTTAGCCAGCTACCTATCTAGGTAGAATGATCATGCAGAAGTTCCAAAACCTAAATGAGCATTTAAAAGACAGCTTATCAAAAACCCTAAAAGAATAAAATTGGGAGGAGGAAAAAAAAAAAACTGAGATACATGATCTTATGACAGGAATGTGTATATTATTACCATGTATACCAGTAAGAAATCACTGGAAAAGACCATTTACTTGCTTTCTTGATGATGGAGTATTGTTGTACCTGTCATGAGAAACAAATTCTATCCACACAAAAGAACAATATATATATATATATATATTTCTTTTCAAAGGTTTTGAGCTTTATTATCTTACCTACTTTATTGTTTATTCTCTGACAGTACCTTCTTCTTCTTTGCGCCATGCTTTCTGCTCTATAGAAGCTGGAAAAACTAAACTAAATTACCTCTACTGTTTCCATTTCCAGAATATTCTTCCATCAAACGTTGATAAAATTCACTTCCTATATATATATATATATTACACTAATCTTCTATATATAGAACTTATTCCAAAGCTTGCAACCGCTTAGATAGGTAGACAACACCCACCCACAGGTCATACTAATCCAGAGGTCAAAAGATTACCATGCATTTCAGATTCAACCTGCAAAAGATGATACTGTTTATGGGAAACAACCAAAATACAACAGAAAACGCTAAAAGCTGCAACACCAATCAATAATGGTAGGTTCAGAACTTCCATATACCTCTTGAGGCTTAAATTATCAATTTGAGGAAGAGTATACTATAAATATATATCCTCGGGATTGCTTTGTCTCTGTTGCCAGAATTTCAAATACCTACTTATTAATTACCATTTATAGTTAATTTTTGGAATCATAAATTGTGCACTTTCAGTGTTTTAATTAATTAAATTGATGAAGAAAGAACACATTTTCAGGCTTCTTTAGGTAGCATATAATGGATAATGTTTAGGGTAAGTGAATTAGTAGAAGAACTTCTAGCTAGGTTTAATTTACTTTCTAGATATATTAATTAGGTCCAATTAAATTCTAGGTCTCGATTATACCTAATTCTTCAGAAAGAAAGATGATCATTAGCTTGCACGAGAGTTGGATATTAATTTATTACTAATAACGAAGTATACAATGATTCAAGCTATCAAAGGGGGAAATAAATTAAGATCTAGGAAGACAATCATATATATATATATATATAGGTTGATTTATATATATAGATCTTCGATGGAGGAAAATTTCTAGGGTTTCTAGGTTGTTTTTTTATGCAACAGAGTGCATATATAACAAAAGTAGTAATTTCTTCACTCCCTGATATATCGCTGCATATTAATCGCGCGAGGCTGGCTGTTGAGAGCTCTCTCTCATGAATGCTGGATGTATCTGAAGGCAACAGATTGAAGATCATCCATGTCGTCCGGCAATACCCAGTGCTCGCTGGGTTGATCATGAGATGCCTCTTCAAAGCTAGCAGAAGTAGAAGACATATATTTTTCTTCCCCTGGATTAAAAACTGGATATGGGAAATTATTGTTCTCTGTAGAGTTCGAAATCATTTTGTCTCCAGTTTTGCTGCAGCTAAAGTAGGGATCAAATTGGTGGTGAGCCCGCGCGGTGTCTGAATTTTCTGAGGACTGCTGATCAAACCAACAATATTGGAGATCTTGTGGATTATTAAAATAAGAAGACTGCAGGCATTTCCCCTGGAATTTATTACCAGTATTAGGGTTTGTACTATTGGGACCATTTAAAAGGCACTGGGCCGCTGCTTGTTCCTTTAGAGAAGCTAGTTGTGCTTGTAGATTCACTACCTGCAACCACAAAATCATCTATTGTTAGGGTTTAATTCTCGCATTTGCTTTGTAACTAACGGAAGTGTGTGTGTGTGTATTTGTAGAGATATATATATAAAGAATAGATTGTCAAGAAATTAATTAACGTAACCTGCTGTTGGAGGGAAAAGATTTGTGAGACGCAGCCATAAATGGGATCCTGAAGTCTGGCTTGAGCTTCATAGGAGATGGTTACGGCAGCTTCGCATCGGTCAGTTACAGGTAAATGAGCAAGGAGCTTGGAGACATTGCTAGCTCCAAAAACTTTATGAATGGCAGCAAAATGGCTTGCTCCTTGTTCGTGACAGAAATAAGGAGCAAATACACAACCTCTAACACATTTTCTTCTCAGAAATTTACAGGCACCACAAGGAGAACCAGAGCCTGTCATCTTAATTTGATATCTTTCTTGCTACCTAGCTAGAATTGAATTCAGTGTCAAAAAAAAGAATTGAAGAAGAAAACACACACACACAAACACCATCTTTATAAGGACCAGAGGAAGGGTGGGAGGAGAGGTGGGGGATTACACAGAAAATTTGAATACTTAATTCTATTGGGTTCCCTTATTGGGCTACATATTTCATTATTATTATTTTTAGAAATTATTTAAAAAAAAAAAAAAAAAAAAAAAAAAAATGTCTCCATCCAAGAAAATTTTATACTATACTTT
>JAXGGT010000169.1:5875613-5896792 GCA_035583425.1 Marsdenia floribunda | reverse complement strand
TTTTTCCTTCAAATGTGTTAAATTATGACCCCACTTCCATCCTCAATAATAATGACTCCTCAACTATATATATATATGTGTGTGTATATATATATCCTCCTTCTCTCTTTCTTTTTCCATTTTTTTTTTTAAAAATTATTTTAAAAAGTTTACATGATTCATAACTCATAATTATTTATATTTATAATTTGATTAAAGTTTCCTTTTGACCGAAGAACCTTTTTTCTACTATTTCTCTTTTATTTTTTCCTTTATTTCTATTTTACCTTCTCTTTTTTTAGTTATCACTCATTCTATATTTTAGTTTACCTTCACGAGTAGCAATGTCCATGTCGACGCCTATGGCTAGTGATGTGACCAAAACCATCGTGGCACAAAGAATTGATTCCGACGGTATCGAGTTGGCGATAGAATGCTCGTCTGGGCTACAAAAGAAGACACAACCTTGAGATATCTATCGATGTAGCCTTACTGTGTATCCTCCTCTCCCTCTGTTACCTCCTGAATGGAATTTTGTTACCGAGGCTAGCGATGATGCTTCTTTTGCTCCGCCTTCTTTACCACCTCCACAATCTCAATTCGTATTTTCAATCAATTGTTTTCAGATTTATATGTAGTGTAATATATAGTATTGACATAATGCCTATATTTTTAATGATCCATCTAAAATACCACCTTAGGTTTCTACTATTTTTAGAAATATTTTGTTATATTTTCATTCTTCTGAAAGTTGTTTTTAACTTCTTCTTGTAAGACATCTATTTTAGTAATAAAAGATTTTTTTTCCTCAAAAAAAAAAAAAAAAAAAAAAAAAATCGTAAGAAAATCAAAGAATTTAAAATTTTTATTTAAAATGATACTTCCTTAATTTATATCTTTCTAAAGTGTTATATATCTCAGTTTATAAATTTTAGATTTTTTTTTAATAATATATACTAAAATAATATAATATTTTTATATATTTTAAATTTTGATAATATTTTTCGAAAAAAAATGCTTTAAAATTCAGTGATTATTATGCACATATGTCTATTTGATTATAACTCATTTAATCATGACAAGAGGTTTTGATTGGAAAGCAAGTACATTGGTATTTATTTATTACCAAAAAAAAAAAAAAAAATGTTATTTATTAAAATTGAGTAGGAATCTCTCTTATATTCCATATTACAGTTCCAGAGTGTGTTTGGATTACTGCCTAATTGAAGTTGAGTGTAGAATTTTTGTTTCTCAATAACCCAACACATTTAGACAATATTTTTTTCAATTAAAGTTTGTCCCCTAATATTATATCTAATAGGTGTGTCACCTCATCTACCTATAATATATATACATATAAGTAGGGTGTATGCTCCACTTTAATTAAATAATATTTATATTACTAATAAAATAATATTACACACTTTTTTCTAAAAAAAAAAAAAAGAAATTCTCTTGTACAAATAATCATTACACTCTATAAAATCTATATATTTAACTCTACTTTTTCCAACATAAAATTCATTTTCAAAAAAATTACAGACAACATCTCAAATAAGTCATATTTTTTTTTTCAAATATAACAGTAATCCAAACACACTCTAAATGAAACTAACAAAAATATGTAAATATCACTTTTTTTTATTAATTTTTAATTTTTTTTCCAAGTCAATAATAAAAAACACTTAATGTATTTTTATTTACATAATATGGAGGGTAATAACGAAGATTCTCACGATTAAATTCTACATTTGTTCGGTTGATGGATAACATTCGTAAAAAAAATATTAATTTAAAATACTATATACAATTTTATATTTTCTATGCAATTATATTACTTTTGAAAAGATAATATTACAATATCTTTAAATTATAACCCTTTTTTTTTTTTTTTTTTTTTTGTTATTTTAATCATATTGGCAATATAAGCTATTAATTATTATAATATCCATCATATGACAAAATTAGTGCCGCGATATTTTTTTAAAACTCCTAGGATCCAATCATAATTTTTTAACTTTGTCTTAGGTTTTAGGGTAATGAGTAATGACAAGGCTAATCTAAACATATGGCTATTGGATAGCACATTGAGATGTAAAAGTAAATAGTAAACAAATGCACAGGATATCAATGTCAATTCATGTTACTATACACCATCAACTATGATATATGTACATACACACACACACACACACATATATATATATATATATTTTATAATTATATTGAAAATTATATGAGATATATATTGTGATTTCTATCAAAATATCCAAAATTACTCTTGAGAAAGAAAAAATATGTTTTTTTTTAATACACGAAATATTTTGAATAAATTTTGATTATGAATAACGTATTTTTAAGTTACGTTTATATTTAACTTAATTTCTGTTCGAACTAAATAAATTCTTTTTGAGAGATAAACTTTAGTCAATTGAATACGTGATGAGTTCCTAATCAACTCAACTACACCCCTCGGGATAGACAAATAGAAATATTGTTCGTGCATGGCTTCGTCCACTTGGCTGCCAGGGTGGCAGCCATTATAAATAAACAAATATATATATATATATATGCTTTCGGGGGAATATATAGCTAGCTACGAGTCATGCGTACTTGTTGGCCACTTAATTTAGCAGCCATTGAAATGGAAGAAGAGAGAAGAGAGAGAGATATTATTGCAGACAAGAAGTGCATGTGTTTTATTAATGGGATCATTAAAATAAGCTTCTTTAGGCAAATAATGTGGGGAGGGATATATATTCGAGTAATTAATGAATTAATTCTAATTAAGTAATTAATTTAGTGAAAGATAATAAACACACAACCGAATTAATGATAGTACTTATCAAAAGTTAATTAAAACCCTAGCTATTCTTGAAACTTTCTAATGCATCTTTTAAAAAAGAAAATCTACTATCAAAAAGGAAAAAAAAAAAAAAAAAAAAAAAAAAAAAAACTGTTTATATACCATTGCCTTTCTCCACTTTAAAACACACTTTTTAAAATCAACTTTTGTTTTCTTCTGGAACAACTTTTTCTTTCATAAATTATAATATTTTTATATTATATGTGAATTATTATTATATATTTATTAATATTTTATCATTTAAATTTATATTATATATATATATTTCTTTTTTTAAAAAAAAAATATATAATATGTATTAAAATTTAAACTCAAAATTTTAGTTTCGAAACATTAATCGAGTTTATTCAAATAGTATTCAATTAATTAATTAAATAAGTACTCAGTTATATTTAGTTCAATTGAAAATTAATCAAATCAAACTCAAACATCTATCTAGTGTCAGTTCAATTTGATACGATTATAGTTCTAATCAGCCTTGTAACTAGCTAGTTAATTGATGTGTACCTAATTAAATGAATGTAATTATAATTTCTTTATAAAATTAGAATTTAATATATACATATATGTGTGTGTGTGTTAAATTAACCTTCTATTCCTACACTTACTTAAGAGACACACACACACAAACACATATATATACTAAACTTACAGAGAAATTAGCATGATCGCAAAAGGACAACTTTATCTAGGTATACAGTACATATAATTAAGAATCATACATTTACACACATAAAATAATGAAGATCTGCATATATATATATATATATATATATATGTGAAACTGTAAGAAGACACGTCACTAAGGAATATCTCAGTGATCACTATAGAACTATATATATATATGCATACAAGATATAAAGTTTATTCCCCGAATCAGATGTTCATAAGAAATATAATCCTGGTTTAGAGAAAATTATTAATGACGTCCATGTGAACAGTTAATCCCAATTTAAAGAAGTTGCTTTATATATATGTGGGTTTGTGTGTGTGTGTGTGTGTGTGTGAGAGAGAGAGAGAGAGAGAGAGAGTGAGAGTCGATTAATCGAATGATAAGTAGATTTTTAGCTGTTCGAAGGAACATTAGTCCCCCACCATGGAAAACCTTAATGAATTCCATAATCATGCATGGATTAATTAAACGATTATTAATGTTTGTTGATAATCATGAATATTATGATCAAGTGCAATGCACATGTTGTAGTCCGTACGATCACCAACTCATCCCAAGAGAATTTAAAAGCTGCCGATACACCTATATATATTCGTCTGACTTATACATACAATTAATATATATACACACACACACATATTCAGAAATGATGATGATGATTCCATCTTTTTCCCGGCACCTGAATCCATATAAGATCGAGTTTTATGTATATATATAGAGAGAGAGAGAGAGAGAAAGAATCAGCTGCATGTTGTGTTGAAGCTTTTGGAAACTTGGTAGGATGAACCCATCTGTCATCTGCATATATGTAAAATGAATATACATACACACACACACATATATATATATATATATAATTTGAGAAGCAACTGATATATATTGCCATCCAACAAAGTGGCATTTAGCTAACTTTGATGAGCTACATTGTTTTAATGGAAATTATTATTCAGGCCATAGTAAGTCAAGAGAACAACTCTTTTCTTTTTGTTGTATGTGTATAGGGTGAAAGCTTTATTTTAATACGTATACCATATTGCTTTACATCTTGCACAAAAGGGAATTCCAATTTGAGTCATCATTAGATAACGTATATTCTGTCTCTTTTTTCTTTTTCTTTTTTTTCCCTTCCCTCACCTTATAAAATATTAATTAAAATTATTATTTTATGTAATATTCTTAATCATAGCCTTCGAATTAATAACGAGTAATTAATTATTGAATAAAAAAAAAAACTCATTCAATATTATTTTATTTATGATATTGAAAAGACTACGGATTTGTTATTATTATTTATTTCTTTAATTAATCAAAATAAGATTTATTATAGGAAAAAAAAAAATTTATGTAAGTTGATAAGTGATATATATATATATATGAAAAATTGGTGAATTTAGTCTTTAATATTTATGACTTTGGTCTGGTTGGTCCTTTTTCATTATTTTTTATTTAGTAGATACTCAGTGTATAATAAATTTGTGTATTTGATCATTTTCTTCATAAAATTTTTGTTTGGACAAGTGGAATTTTGTCAAAGAAATAATCAAATGCACTCATTTATTATACATTGAGGACTTACTAAATAAAAAAATAAAGAAAAGACCAATCACACTAATAAACAAAAAAATTAGGGATCAAATCCATCAATTTTTCTATAAATATATATATATATAAGATGAGTCAAATATTGATAGGTTCGAAAAATAAAATCATCGGTCTACATTGTTTGGACTTGGAGATTGGACGAACGAGAGA
This sequence comes from Marsdenia floribunda, assembly GCA_035583425.1. Classification (NCBI taxonomy): domain Eukaryota; kingdom Viridiplantae; phylum Streptophyta; class Magnoliopsida; order Gentianales; family Apocynaceae; genus Marsdenia; species Marsdenia floribunda. The sequence goes on along the minus strand of JAXGGT010000169.1, from coordinate 5,891,522 downwards.
TGTTACTGAAAGGCCCGCACGGGTGGTAGTATTACTTCAAGGGGAAGGTCCCACGGTAGCCCTATCCACGTCACCACCAGCAATGAAAAATTACTTGCTTTTAGCTGGCCTCCGCACGTGTGTACTGTACTATGATACTGTATTGCCTTCCACGTCACCACCGGCTAACCAATTGCCCTCCCACATGGCGACAATATACAGGTCTCACTTTGTGGTCCCCACTCCCCCACAACCCAAAGCCAATTCTGTTTTTTCCTCTTTGCCCCTTTTTATTTTATTTATTTACTTGCTCAACCACGCTAATCTAATCACGATTAAAGAAAATTATTTTTATATGTCTTCAGAATTTTTTGGCAAGTAAAACACACAAATTTGGTCATACTGCAATTTGTTGGTTTCCCATTTCCTTTTTTTTTTCATATATATATATATTTACAAATCAAATAATGATTTTTTCAAGATTAAAGCTTCAAAAAGACACGAAGTATTTTCTTTATCATGAGGTCTTTATATACATACATATATATATATATATATATATATAAATAATATTAAAATAGAAAGTAATTTCATGTACAAATCTTAAATTTGATTTACTTGTATAGGTTTGACGACACTCACAGTGAACTATTTGACACCGTCCTCGCTATTTCAAAAAGAATATCTCGACTTAACAATGAATACTTAAATTCATATTTATATTTCATGACATATCTACATATACTTCTGATATGGGATAGGGGTATTACAAGACCCTTTTAACTATATATATGATACTATTTCTTAAGAGAGATTTTTACTTTTTCTATATCTTCGAACTATCTTCTTTATAGGAGGAATTATATATATATATATATACGGATTAAAATCTTCATTTTTCTTTTTTTTTTTTTTTTTTTTTGTTTGGTATATGACTTATGTTGCAAGAGGTTACCAAGAGAAGATCTGGTAGGAATATATAAACGATCTAAACAGTATATATTGTACTCATATACATTACAATATTCATGGGGCAAAAAAAAAAAAAAAAATTGATGTATACGTACGTAGAAGATGATAAAGACATATGTCCAGAACAAAGGTTGGTCAAGCAGACAGAGAAGTTAGAATATGGGGCCATATTGCACGTGTAAGGATGATTGCAAAGATCATTATATTATTATATATTGTAGGATATCTAAGCTTATATATATATATAGATAGATAGAAGTAGAACAAGGGTTTTCGTAATCGGTGCTTCTTCCATATATATTCTTTAAATTCTTTCAATCATCCATCCATCGATCCCATGGCAGGAAATTAAAACCCTAACTACTACTACTACTGCTACTGCTACTGCTGCTACTACTACCATTTAATTAATTAAATAACACACATAATCATGTTGTCATTATGCCATACATTTCTTCTATGACAATCCAACATTTTTTTTTTTTTTTTTTTTTTGCCCTTCTTTGTCTGTTTAATTGAAGGTCATGTATTAAAAATAATTATCAATCTAATCTAATTAAACATTCAAAACTCAAAACACGGAGTAAATTAATTCTCCTCGAACTTATATCCACCACCTATGAATATATATATATATATATATATATAAATAAATATATTAGTTTGAGGTCATCATCATGCAGCTCGTGAACCATTTGATCAGGTTTTAGACCTTGAATGAGCCGTTTTCGATCCGGACAAGATTAACCCTGTACAAGAAAATGCCACTCCTGTACATCCTATATATATATATATATGTATGCTTCACAGACCAAACCCAAAAAAAAAAAAAGTAGAAACATTCAGTTTCAAAAAACTTGTTGTTTAAGCACATAGATTTAGATTAATGACAGAATATATGTCATTTCAAAAGAAGTTATCTATATATATGCTAATTATATATCTTCCAACAAGTTAAGATGTAGTCTGAACAGGAGGCATTTATTCAAAGTCTAAACCGGGAAAATTGGGGGGATATTGAATTAATTATTCTATATATATATATATATATTATCCACAACTAGCGAGGAAGAAATTAATTTCAAAACCTTATTATTCTTAGACAGAAGGCATTACGTGGGATGGTTCTTGAGAGAGATGTTTTTGTTATTTTGTTTATTTTCATTTTCATTACCACAAATTAAAATTACGCTTTTATATATATAGTTATAGTTATAGTTAAGAGATGATGATCAGTAAGTACTGTAGGTTAACGTTAGACTCTTCATGTATAACTGTGTTCCAATAATTATATAAGTCAATCAAGAAATTAAACCTATGTAATGTAGCCTCACACTGTGCATAAAGCCAGGGTGACCCCATAATAAAGCCAATGGTAACCCCATAATGTGGCTATTCTTATTTAGGTGTCTTTCACATAGCTTGTCAAGTGAAAGACTTAGATTCGAATCTTATCGAAAACGGTCTTGTGCCGAATTTCAACCATGTGTTGTAAATAAATTCCTCCCAAATTAGTCAATAAGAATACCAGATTACCCAAAACAAAAAAAAAAAAAAGAAGGCCAGGGTGACATCAATTAATGTGACAATTTCACTCGCTTAGCATTACAGTTTGTCTACTATGACCTTCCTTCACTCTTAATGTAGGAACTATATCAAATGTTTATCACTTGATACGTGTACAAATTATGTGAAAAATATGTAAGTTTTTTTAAAAAGAATATTGTACAAGATATTATATAATATGCATGGTCTTACCGATTATTCTAAAAATAAACAAAAATATGTTTATTTTGATAGAGAGAAAAATAATGGGTATGGTATATAGTGTATAATGGTCATAATTTTATTTAGGATAATATTTTAAAAGTCTGATCTAACTCGAATTCAAATTATTCGGAGATCAAAGAGGCTAGGAGATATACCTAAAAAATTATTTAAAATAACTGAATAAATAAATAAAAATTTATAATGATCTTAATCACATCCTCAAGTGTATGGGTGATAGTGGTTGAGAAAGAAAAGGAGGGGCACAAATGAACAGTAATAGGCCCACCAAAACTCAATGTTTGTACTCACTTTTTGTTTTGGTGATAAGTTTTGGACAGAGCAATTTGTCTGTCTGAGACACACTCCAGCATTAACTACACTGTTTCCCCCCCTCTCAGTTTTATTACTTCTTTTTTCCTTTTCTATTGCTTTTGGAAGCACATGAACCTTTTTTTTTGACTTCAACCGAAAAGGAACTACACTGCTTTTCTTTTTCCATTTTTTAATTCCTAGATGGGCTGGCACTGTTTTCAGAAGCCCAACCTGTCTCAAACTGCTTGGTACTTCTTCTTTTTTATTTTATTTAAATAAAATAATCTTTCAAATTAATTACAATCATGCATAAGATGTCTCAACACTTCTTTTTCTTTTCTTTTCTTTTCTTTTTTTTTTTTGTTTTTTGAAGGGGTGGGTGGATGGATGAGAGAAGGTACAATACCGGGATTCTCTCTCAAACCAGTCTACAATTCCTAGCACCAACTTAGCGGGGAGAAGAATATTTTTAGGCCCATTTATAAATATATTTAAAGTACAAGCCTAATTCTGCCATTACGGGGTAAGCCCATTTTGACGGATTTCCCTCTCTCCTTCCAATTCGAATCATCGATCACATCATTGAAAAAAAAAAAAAAAAAAATCTAAAAAGAGATGTTTTTTCTAAGAAAGAGAAAGATTAAACAGGGCATGATCCCCATCAAAACATAAGTGTGAACCTGCATTTTATTTATTTAATCAAAGACAAAATGGTCTTTCAAGTTCAAGAAAACCAATAGAACTATGAGATTGTTTTGTTTCTTGTACAGTTTACATTTGACAATGAACACAAACATTTGTACTCTACTCATCTGAACTAAAAATACTATCTTCCGATGATCCTGGCACACCTTTCAGCACATCCCTCAAAGCATATATATGAGTCTCACACTTATGGTCTGTCAGTAAATTGCTTGAAAGCAGTATCCTATTAAAATGTTCACCTGGATGCCTCTTCAACAGTGTAAAAAGCTCCTCATCCCCAACTATATTCCGCTTTAAATAATAAAGAGCCCCAGGTACAAACAGTTCCTCATCCGTTATTCCAGTTGTTTCTTCCTTCTTAACAATAGTGGAAGCTTCAGTATCTGAAATAGATGTTGAAGGAGCAGAAGGGGTTCTGGGAGGGACTTGGGTACCTAATTCCAAGTTGTATAAGATTCTTTACCATTATTAACACTAAAATCATAATGTACGCTATCCTAAACAAAAGGAGTACACACATAGGAGGAGGCAAACATACCAGAAATTCTACTCTGGCCTCTTAGGTTGGCATAATCAGCAAGTTTCCGAGCCCCATCTTGCACAATAGTCGCAAACTGCTTTACATTTGTAACAAGGCTGACCACTCCATTCCATTCGTCTTTCTCAAGAACACTCACCCTATCAAAATCAAAAGCAGAATAGTCCAAATCCTCTTGATCTCTAATCAAGCATTCTAAATATCATTCTGGTAGCATGACAAGAAAATTGACCTTTTTCAGAGAAATTCTTACTTCTATGAAAAATTTTACCAGACCCAGAATAAAATACAACCCCCCCCACCACCACCACCCAATCCCAAAACAACTCTTTCAAAAGGTGCAGCAAAATGACTAAAGTAAATAGTTGAAATTTGGAGGAGGAAGACCCCAAAGCATGATACAAATTGCATAACCCCAATCTTTTCAGCAGTCCATTTTGCAAGGGCCTAAAGTGGGGGTACTATAGTGGCATTTAGTTCTTTCCTGGACTATGCATATCAAAGAGAATGATTTCTTACCAATCCATTTGAAGAATTTCATTTCTTAACCTTTCCAAAGAAGCAATACTTAATCTTGGAATTACATCATCCTGGAGAAAGTAAAAAAAAGGACATAAGAAAAATCAACATTCAGGATAAAAAACAATAAACCAAGATCTCGCTCAGATAAAATGCATGAAGGTTGTAAACAGAGCAAATGAATGATAGATTTACCTGCATTACAAGAGTTGCAACATAATCAGAGCAACTTTCAGCAAGTTCTTTTGAAACACAAGGTGGAGTAGCACAACCAATTGCTGAAACAATTTCAGGATCAAAACCAAGTTCCTTAATTGACATCCTGCGAAGCATTATTGCCAGCAAAGATGCTGTTGCACCTCCTAAAGAATGACCGACCAGCCTTAATCTAAATCCCTGTGGATGAGTTAGTATCTGAAGAATAATTATATTAATAAAGAAATTTTATCAAGACAATTAAAACATGAGATTTCACAACACCTCATGTTTATCAAGATACTTCCTAATGGTTCCTATCTCATGCTGAAGAAACCATCGAGCAGCTTCAGCTGTCCCATAGTGTGTTGAATAACCTTCAAATGTGATCTCTTCATGGCTTGAGTGCAAAAGGTCCGTGATGAGGTCATACAAGGTTCGAGTTCCACGAATGCCAAGAATAATAAGCTTCTTCCGCTTGTCAACAGCAATATAGTATCCAGGCCTCAACAACCAAGAGTCCTTCACAAATTTGACAACATTGCTTTCCCGTAGCATGCTAATCTCTGCCAGAATTCTAGCATTATCCTTATAAGCTCCTAAGGCTAACTCTGTGTAGTAGATGAGATCATTTACCTAAAAGAGAAATCACAACATTTAAGAATCCTAGTTTAGATGACAGAAGGGGGGAGAGGAGGGAAAAAAAAAGGGCCGATGTCTACAGCTTTTGAAGCAAAAACCGTCTACGCCCAAAAAAGGCATTAAAAATGAATAGCTATGATGATTATTACTGTTGATTCAGAAAAGATCTGCTCGCCCTTAACATCCTCAGTTGGACATGTGGATGATTGCTGGACATATATGAGATACATCCCTAGAGTAAGATTAATCAAACTCCAATCCTGAAGTCCACTCTTAGTCCGTTGTATGAGCGCACGAATTTCGGAAAGTGACAAGTTGGCGGGAGGGGGTTTGTCCCCAATTCTGTTTCCTAATAGATTAGATAAAATCAGCCGAAGAAACAAAAGCAATACCCGACGCTACTTGCCCTAAAAACATAGGAATTCAAATACAATACATTCTAAGCTATCAAACAGAAAGATATCAATTCTATGAACAAATTAACAGTCAATTGACATGCATCCACACAATTAAACAAACAGGTTGCCTTGTTACAACATTAATCTGGGCACTCTTTTGGCATGATGGCAAGACATAATATACACCTTCAAAGAACCTCACAAGGGAAAAAATGAGACACATTCTACAACTAGATTCCTCAAAATATTAGGATCAGATACTATTACTAAATAACTAAAACTTAAAACTCATTTTCTGCATAGCAGTAAGCTCTAATCACGCATCGAACAGTGAGAGTAACAACTCCAGCAACATGAAAATAAGTAGTACCTGTTGGTAGAGACCGTCTCCAAAGTTGGAGTGCAGGTTCAAGTGCTTTCGAGAGCCAAGCAAGTTCGGGCTTCCACATAAGATTGGGTGAAAAATCGTCATGAGCGCCGTGTTTGCTGATGGCATCAGCTTCATCATTATTCTTTCTATTGGAGACATTCCTAGGGTTCTTTAGCACATCCTTATCGTTAGCCGTGGACCATTGTGATTGATACCGGTTAAAAACGTCGTATACAATCCCTTGACACTCTTCCTTCCTCAACAATCTTCTACTAAAATCTGCTCATTCGAAAAAATTGGAACAGCAAGAATGTTATGAAACCTCAAAGAGTTAATGCCGGAACAGAGAAAACGGAGCAGAAATTACTGAAGTCGAAACCAGAGCTATTGAAGAAATGCTTCAAGATTCGATGATGCTGGGCCATCGTCCTTGCTGTCGTTCTATTACTTCCCACTTCCCAGATCCTTCATTTCATTTTGAAATGTAAAACCAGAATTTTATGCGGCGAATCCAAGACTCCGTAACCGAACACCGACTAATGCGCTTACTTGGAGGCGCGGGCAGTAGGCCCAAATGGGAGATTGAGACATTTCTGAATGAGGAGTGGGTTAAATGATATTATTAGTTTTTTTGGGTCTCATAATATTGGGTTGGATGTTACTAAGGTAGAATCCATAACAATATATCCAAGTTTATCTGGCCCAAATTGTACTTCCATTTTCTCTTTTTTTTTTTAGTGAAATTTCATTAATAAAGATAAAATATTACACAAATGAATGATTTAAAATTATTTATAGTAATAGAACAAAACACCAACCTAAAAAATTTAGGTGGAGATAAAATACTCAACATAATGAACTTAGGTAAGTCGAAAGTAGATAAAAGGACATAAGGCGAACACAGAAACTAAAATCATTCAATTTAAATCTTCAATACTCAAGCCACCAACCGCGAATTTTATTTGCAAGAAAGGCTTGATTTCATCTTCTTCCTTCAACGACAGTCTAATCAATCCTGAACGAAACAGAAACATTAAAAAATGTCTAAATAAAAGACAAAGATCCAACAAAGGGTCCAGATCTGTATTGAGTTTAACAAATATTTATTCAAAATGAAAAAAAAAAAAAAAAAAAAAGTTCCGATAACTAGAGATTAGAATGGATCCTTGCATATGAAACACGAAAAATGACAAAACTACGAAGAAAATAGATAAAATGATAAACAAAAACAAAAGCACAGATAAAAGACAGTAAAAGGAGAAAAAACAATATAAAATGGATCTCTGGCTCCAGTCAGAGCTAGAGTTTCTCTCTTGGTCTGAAGAAGAAATATGGAAGGAGGCAGTGGGACAAGGAAGAGAGAGAAAGAGAGAAAATAGGATTTTTAGAGAGAGCGCATCACATATATTCTAATTATAAGAGATTCATATCTACATATTGACAATCAATGCCAAATTTATATAAGATACTTAGATTGGACAAGTCAAAATTTTAATAAATGTGTCTAAAAATTTTAATCTCTTTAATAATTATATTAACTCAACCCAGTTATTTATTTGTTTAATAATCTCATTTAAACTCAAAAACTTTAAATTTATTAACAATACCCAATTCAATGGATTTAATTATGAATTTTAAACAATTATGTACATAAGTACCCGTGGATCCTTTCTACCTTGGATGATATGTTAAATTATTATATATTCTAAAAATTTAAACTGATAGAAAAGAATTAAATTTGTCCAAGGATCAATTGCAGAAGACTATGATTCAGCCAGGGGGGTAAAAGAATTTCAAGAAACAAGAGCTGGAGTTTAATGGATTAATCAACGAATCCCAAAGTGATGGATGAACTGCTGGAGAGCCAGAAAAGATTCCATGTAAGGGCCTAAAGGAGGTGATGGATTCTATAGCAACCAAATGGTAGATGAAGAAGCCATGAAGAATAAGGGGTTCCATCCACCCCCTTCTTTCTCCACTTTTCTCCTCTTAATATATGCAAGTCCACCCTGTATATTACTGTTTTACTCTTAAATAAGTATTTACTAAGAAATCAGTATCGAATACAGACGAGAGAGGTTATAAAAGACACAGAAGTTCAATGAGTTTCAGACCAGTAAAAGTTTCTCAAGCACTTACTGTAAAGATCATCAATTACAGACAAACAAGCCTACAATGGAATCTGTAAGAATAAACAAATTTCTAAAAACAAAATCAAGAAAAGGGCAGGTATCATCATCTCAACCTTTGCAGCTTCAAGAGGCTATCCCACTTTGGATAACATTGTTATTGCAATAAGATGAACAAAGGAGTTGTAGAAAAATCAGCTGTAAGTCCTAGTACCAAATTCTTTAAATATCATTGGTCGGACCCTAATCCTCTTTTCTTAGAACCCTTGCTTCTAGTTTCATCTGCTCAAAGCCTCAGACACTTATTTTTGGTTGCAATAACTGCATCAGTGACCATAGTACATCCATCCGATGCAAATTTCTGTTGTTTTGCCCCTGCAAGACATCATTTTGAGGATTATTAAGGAGAAAATAGAAATTTCACGGGGCAGCTACAAGAAACAGAGAATTTAAAATAAATAAATAAAATAGAAACATAAAAAGATACATTCTAAGTGATACAATAGCCAATTATAACTGTGTCCCAGATTAGATATAAGGTTAATTAGAGAGTATATGTACCTCAACCACAAAACGAATCCATGTTTTCTCGCCATAGTTTTCTGTAACTCCTTTTAAAATTATGAGCCCCATACTACGGATGGCTTCTGATATCTCAAGAAAATGGCTGCATTCTTCACACAACATCTGCATTTCATTGATTCAAGATTTTAAATTGTTTGTGCATCTGGACTACTCATCCCATATAGCTTCATGACCCCAAAGTGTTGTTACACAAGGCTAGTAAGAATAAGAAACAAAAGTTTTGGTTTTACCTCTACCAGCATTTGTCCATTCATATTTATATTTTCTACAACTATTGGGCAAACTTTTGAGTTACTCCCCACTTCCACTGCCCAGCTTGATCCCTGATCAGCACCGGATGTCCCTCGTACACATGGTTCCTGATCAAGCAACTATGAAAAGGCAATTCAATATAATTATCAAGATAACTAGAATTGATCTCACAAAAAGAAACAAAAACTTGTTTCCCCATTCAGGATTTAGCAGTTTCGTTCAATCTGACTTTACAACAGAAATGGTGTCAAGACAAAACAAGAGAATTGGCATCAAGTACTGCATTGGTGCCTCACCTTTGACCCGGTGCATTTATTGAGCTTTTCTGCATGCTTAGTGATGCTCTGCATGAATATCATGTGCTTGATAGTTCGTTCCAGAAGTGAATCAATACTACACTGCATTGTCATTTAGAAATTTCAGCATGCTGCATGAAATGTTAAAAATCTCAAGCACAACATATTAAGAGTGCATAGAAGTTACCTTTGATCCATTAGGCACAAGCTCACGCAACTCCTTGATACGATCTTGGATCAACTGCCTGTCCCTTGGCCTAGGTCTGCAACTTTCACCAGGCCTAGCCCTCTTCTTGTGTATTTTATTGGATTCTTGAGGCTTCTCTAAAGTTTCACTGCCCCTACTACAGCTGGTTGAAGAAAAGCCTTTAGAATAACGAACACCATATGCACCGGATGAGTTCAAACTGTTCAATGTCTCCCGATCAAAAGAATAACCTGCTGAACTTATTGAACCTACATCGCTTGTGCAAGGTTCTGACATCTTTTCTGAATTCAACAAGAATTCAGACTTCGGAAATGACTTGTCAATTTTATCGACCTCATTGTTAATATTTGCAACCACAGCTTCCAGAAGGTGTTCTGTCCCAGAGTTGGCTGTTATCAGACTGCTGGCAGGCATTTCTTCTGACATCTCAACAGCCATATCAGTTTCAGTTGTTTCAGAACCCCATTCATAATTGGAATTCTGTTTCTGAAAAGCTGGACCCAATGCTTCATATAACTCATAGCCAGCACAAAACCTGAAAGGCATATGCAAAACGTTTGTAGGATCCTTATACAAAAGCACATCAGACAGTTCTGGCACTGATAGCTCTGTTCTATCATTAGAAGGTGTAAAGAGGGGGCCTTCCGGAGGATGGTAAGACATCTGCATTGCTGGATTTACAGCAGGTAAAGAAGCATCATATGCACTACTTTTACTGCAGTCTTTCCCTGACAATGACAAACTGCCATTCTCCATACACTCTCCCAAACTTTTGAAGTCACCACATTTTGCTTCAGAACTTGAATCCCGAACCCCTCTTGAAGGTTCATGTTTCTGCGGCTCTGCAAAGTCTGTCCTAAAAGTTGGTGGTTGAAGATTTTCACTTTTAATACACCCTTGCACAGAATTTTTGGCTCCAGCATGTTTATTAGTCATTTGAACCATTTGATTTTGATAGCTTCCAGGTAATGAGAAGTTATAGGAATAATGATCAGCTCTTTCAACAGAGAAATGCATAGAAGACGAAAAATCTACCCCAGTCCTATCAATTCTTCCATCTACATTCTGTAGGCAGTCATTATAAACCCCAGAGCCTGAAGTCCTGGTGGTTGCATCTGACTGGTCAAGAAAGCAACCAAATATCAGATAGGAATATGTCCTATTGGCAATACCATCAGTAAAGATGCATGTGCAAGATAGGTGATTTACCAGACAGGAAGTCTCCATGCTAACAGCTAAGGAATCTTGGAGCTCAGAAAATACACCCCTGATATGGTTGATAATTTTCAAATCCTCAGCGATCTGCATATGAAAAGATAATACAGAAAGAATAAAAAGTCTATAGTTGGATCTGCAACGAGATTTATGAACCAATGACTTAGATACATATTGCTACTTTGTGCAACCGAGACAAAAAATCAACAACACAGAATAGGACAGAAATGGAAACAAAAAAAAAAAAAAAAAAGAAAAAGAAAAAAAAGTTGTAGCTTTCTTACTTGATATATATAACCAAGTTGTACAACCCCATGCGGAACAACAGCCACAACAGCGATTGTCTGCAACATAACCCCAAAATAAGAGCAAGTTTTCATGAAGATATAACTTAACAGAATACAAAGACAACGAAAGTTTAATACAAAAATGTTGTGAATTAAGCTCCATCACAGGTTAAAGTAAATGGACGTTCTAATTCTTTGGAAAGTTCAAACTATCTTCTTAGGCAGAAGTTTATAGGAACCTAAAAACTTCATTCCATTCTACAAATCAACAAATGGCATTGCCAATTTAAGTTTCAATCAAAATAACAATAATCTGCAACATTAAGAGCATACATCAAACTCAAAGGAAAGAATAAAGGGCATACCTTGATCCCAGCTGAGAACTGAGTTTGCCACCCATCACAATACTGGAAAAAGATAAATTTAAAAGAAGAAATGAAGTTACAATATGCAAATGAATTGAAGGAAAACTACATGGAAAAGAGAAGTAGAGGGACAGGGCAGGGGAGGAGCCAATTGAAAAACACAGCAACAACACTTAAAATTTATTGTTGAACTAAAACTAGTTAAGAGATAAAAATTTCAGTGCAGTTAAAGAGTTACAAAAAATCCCTCACCTCAAAAGGAAATCCGGGGTCAGCTATAAGTTTGTCAGCTGAAATCCATAAATGCTTGCCAGTAACAGCAACCTGCCCGACAACTCTGCTCACAGAATGGAAACACAGCAAAGTTCATTGCTTACTTATCCAACCACACATATAAAGAACACATTTCATAACCCAAATAGTAATAACAACAAATTCACTGTTGGTTTGAATTTTTTAATCCAAATTGAGGAAAATGGCTTTTAGATGACTCTGCTTATTATTTACAGGGCTACCTAGGCAGGAAAATAAAATATACAAACAAGAAATGAATAACTAGTCAAGCCTCATACCCTTCCCCCAGGGAATACACATGGTAAGACATCTTTGCCACAGCTAATCCAAGGGGATCATGTGAAGAATGCCCATCATGCAAGTGCTCAACAAAATTACTTAAACAACTTTTCTCTGGGTTATCATTTTCATAGTATGCATCTTCCCAAGTCAGCATCCTGCATAAAGTTCAATATAAGAGAAATACTGAAGGGAAACTGATTTATGCTCAATTCAACGCCGAAATATGTGAGAAATAACTCTAAATTTTTGGGTATCAATAAATATCTCCAACTTAAATAGTGGGAGATAACGGTTGAGAATTCATTCCATTGAGATGACAAGAAAACATTCAAACTCTCGACTCAGTAAAGAGAAGAACCAAAGAACAGAAATAAATACATACATATATACATTATATATATATTCTCGTCAAATGTAAGAAATATAATTCTCTCAAATTTTTGGACTTCAAATTGTAAACTAAGAATTAAAAAAAAAAAAAAAAAAAAAAAACAACAACAACAAAACACGCATGTTATTCTTGTTATAAATAATAACTTTCAAATTTTCTAATGAAGTCCATCCTTATTTTTTCATTAAAGTTGAAGATAACAAAAACTATTTTTTGTGGCCCAAAGAACAGAAATAAACATTATTGTTGTTACAATAACTACTTCTAAAATTATCAGGCTTCAGATGGTCAGAAGTAAGATCTTACTTCAATAAGTCTACACAGTTAAATTGCCACCAGTTTCAAAAGATGAAGTCTACACCAACCTAAATCACCAGCAGACTTTTAATCATTTTTAAGCTATCTAAATTCTAACTCAAAATTCTCCATAACCTCTAGCTATAGTCAATAGCAATGAGACCACAATACCAGAACCAAAACTTAGCCAAAACAATACAGTTGCTCTTTTAAAACCAGCAATGGAAGTAATATGCGGAAAGAAAAATTGTTGTCGAACAGAGAATGTGGGTGGCAGTGGAACAGAAGACTTACATTCGTGCCCGATGCTTAAGCTTCCAGAATACAGCATACTTCCACCCATTTTCTAAACACAGACTCCTGAGTGCTACTTGCAATTGGCTCCCCATCCTTTTATCCAAAGTCACCTTTTAGAACCCTATAAAATACCCAAGATTCAATCCTAAACCTCAAAAATGAACCAGTCAATAAAAACCCACAACAAGAAACCTAATTTTTCCCCCTTACAATATCCTAGCTCCCTCTGTAAGATCCTCTTCCAGCTTGTTTCCTTCTCAACCCTGCTCGCCGCTTTATTGGCGGTCCCACTGTCGGTAAAAGCATGCTATCCTCCTTTCCCATCTCACAGCAAAGAACCACGACCACCAACCAGACCCCCTAACCCTAAATTCCTAACAGCTCTTAACAATTCTCAAATTCCACCCGCAAGCAAGCTAAAGCTCAGAAAAACAGTAAAGCAAGCAAACCTAGGAACTCGATCAAGAACACGTCCATTAATGATCCCACACAACTGATCATGCCATTCTCCATGACAGTAAACTGATACGAGTATATCCCACGACCCACAAAATATTGAACCCAGTTGAATCTTGCATGCCAAGAATGAAACTACTTGAGGGAGAGAGAAAAAAAATAGAGAAAAAAAAAAAAAAAAAACAAATATAATCCTTATCGTATGTCAAATGACATCGAGAATCAGACTTTGAAAATCTGGTATTATTGAATTATCAGCTAAAAAAGAACCGAACTTTCCGAGAGTTGAAAAAAAAAAAAAAAGAAAGCAAAGGGTGTTTAGCCGAACCCTTTTTGTTTGATATCTTGTGTTCAACAGTAAGCCTTTTGGGAAGAGTACCTTCTGCGCTTGACCACTGAATGCACTGCCATGTCTCAAGATTCCGTGAGATCAGAAAGGGTACGCAAGCAAAGAAAAAGAAAGAGCAGTTCAAACGGCAGCGTATAAAGGGCAGCAAAGAACACGAAAGAGGAAAGTTAGTTTGGATGTGAAAAAAAGAAGAGTCCTCGGACTTCAGTGGCTTTTCAGTTTGAAGCTTTCCATTTTATATAGAGCTCAAGCTTTTTGTACGATGCTACAGTGGGTCTCTATAACCTACGCCTGGTGCGGAGTACGCACCCCCCCCCGCCCCCTTTTTCACTCATGAAACCGCCGTTCAGTTGTTCGTTATTTACTTATTACTGCCTTCCTCTTTTACCCTTTCAATTTTTCACCTTCATTTTTTTTTTTTTTTTTCCTTTTAAAAACTGTCATTTTAGCCTTTAGGTCTTCAACTATATTTTTTATTCCTTTGAACTTTCACTTTTACAGCTTTTTTCTTTAGTTTTCTCTTTTTGGTACAAAATTCATTTTTTTTAATGAAAAATAATTCCTCTGAATTAAGAGATTATTTTTAAAAAGTATAAAGAATAATATATATATATATATATATATATATATATTACGGAAAGTTATATTATCCTAATTTTAATACTTCTTGCGAATATATAAATAATAATAAATATTTGAACAATAAAAATAATTAGACAAAAGGGAGTATGTGGAACTAAAAGTCTAAAACTATATATATATATATTTTTTTTTTTTTGTGAATCTAAAACTATATTCATTTACTTTACATTCTTTTAGTAAATTTTTACCGGTTCAACTTTTACTATTATTTAGAGTAAAATAATATTTTAATAATTTATTATTATTATTATTATTCCTTTTAATTTTGAAGATTTTTACTTCAACTATGCCTTGAATTATGATATTTATATTTGTAGATAAGACAGCTTTGTGTCCTTTCTTGTCATGATTCTCCTTTTTCTTTTACTTTCTCATTTTGATCTAAATTATCTTAATGACAATATGTATACTTATTGAAATCACTATTGGTATGGGTTTACTTTTTTTTTTTTTTATTTTTTTTATTTAAATATTATGTTAAACGAAAAGTTTTGAGTTTGATTTACGATAATAAATAAGTATAATTTTATATTATATTTCAGTCATGTCTTGTAATTTTAAATTTTTTTAAATTTTTTTTTTAATTAGTCAATAAAAATATTAAATTATCATTATACCCTTTTATTCTCTTTTGTATACTAATTAGTTAATTGGGTGGATAATATATATATATATATGTAGATTGTACTTTTTTCCATTTTTACCATTTGAATGTAGCAGAGATTAAGGCCTAAAAATGGATAGACAGTAGGCAGTGGTAGGCATGAAAGAAAGGAAATGCAAGTGAGTTTATGGTAATAATTTGTTTGGATTAACGAGAGAACCCCGCCAACGGAGCTCGACCACCGAAAGGGCAGAGCTCAACTACCGGCGAATAAATCTCGCCCACCTGATCAGAGGCCCCTTAGACAGGTAGGAGGCAAATCGAGGGATGTGCACCAGAAGACAAAGGACCTGTAGAAGCCCGAACCCCAGGACAAACCCCCACAAGGAAAGTTGCCCCACATGGGATGCGAATCCTGATGGCCAGAAGCGTTAGCCTCATGTCACCTCAGATCTTACCAGGGGGTCTATGCCCTGGGGCATGGTAATAATTTATGATTGTAAATGAAGAAGAAACAATGAAAGGGTAATTTTTTTTTTTTTTTTTTTTTTTTTTTTTGT
>JAXGGT010000169.1:5854670-5866203 GCA_035583425.1 Marsdenia floribunda | reverse complement strand
CTATACCTTCCTCCAATAGGATTTGCAGCAGCAATAACAGAACAGCGAGCCTGAAGAGATGTCACAATTCCAGCCTTTGATATACTGATACTCTGCTGCTCCATCGCTTCATGAATGCTTACCCTGAATAAAAAATATCATCAAAATCAAGAAAAAATTTTAAATACCAATAAGCAACCTTGTAAGCATAGAACAACAGTGCAGTTGATTACCTGTCCTGATCATTCATCTTATCAAATTCATCAATGAGGCATATCCCCCTATCAGCTAGAACAAGAGCACCTCCTTCTAAGGTCCACTCCCTTGTCACTGGGTCCTTGTGCACTGCAGCTGTCAGCCCCACAGCAGAAGCACCTTTCCCTGTAGTATATACAGCTCTCTGTCCAGTCTTCTCGACATATCTGAAAAATTTCTTATGGTAAATAAATGTTGAGGAATTATAAAATAAGAAAGCAAATTCTGAGGTTATCATACTTAAGGAATTGTGATTTGGCAGTCCCAGGATCACCTAACAGGAGTATGTTAATGTCACCCCTCAGTCTGTGTTTTCCTTCAACATTTTTCTCCTGACCCCCGAACATTGCAAGAGCAATTGCAGTTTTTATGTCTTCATGACCGTATATTGATGGGGCAATAGATTTGACAATCTAGTTTAAAGAATATCATGTAAAGGAATTAGATGAGAAGGCAATTAGATATTTTAATATAATGAGAATACATATTGATGAATATTGACATTGAAAAGATCAAATTAAGAAGGTACTCAGTAACAGACACGTTCTCCAATCCTCGGGTCTTTGGACAACTTTTCTATTTCCTCCTTGTCTTCTTGAGTAAGCTTGTAAGCTGAGAAAAGATCTTGCTTCTTCGTAACATGATTTGCTTCAATTACAGTTGCAAAAACAGGAAATCCATTCTTCGTATTCAGAGATAGGTCAAAATTATTTGTGTAAATTCCTGTTACCTCCTGAAAAATGAAGAAAAATGAAAATGAGAAAAATGCCATTCCAACTATAATTCTTATATATATTTACTATTTCTGAAGAGGCACCAAAGTAAAACCAAACTAAAATGATAAAGGACATACAATCTCTTCTCCCGGCCTGGCACAATCAATCAGATCATTTAACAGTATAACTTCCTTGTATCTTGGTAGTCTGCCAGCTGGAACAGTTCCTGGGCTCTCTTGGAGAGTAAGTTTCTGGTAGTTCCTATATATTGTCTGTAGAATCACAAGACAGTAAGATTATCCAAATCTACTATCATTCTTAGATTGAAAAAAGTTGATATACATTCACCTGCTCAATGTTGACTGTGAAAGGCCCTTTTGATTGGCACTCTGGACAAGAACCGACTTTGACCTCAGAATATGAGTTCTGGAAGAAAGGTCCTAAAATTGCGCCGCATTTGTTGCAGTCATACTTAACTTGTTGCAATTGTGGAAAGACACCAGAACGTCTCGTCACAACCCCCCCAATACGAATCATGGTGTTGAGATGGATCTGCCTGCAAAAGAGGAATGAAATATCACCTCTATTTTTACAAATGATATGGGTACAGGAAATTGAATGTGAGCCACAATACTACACCTTATGTTGCGTATCTGATCATAGACAGGCAAGTTGGTAATACGAACATAGATTTTCTTATGAATCTGCTTGTAGTTTGGGTGCAAGTCAAATATGACTTTATTTGCAACTTCTTCCATTACTTCAAGGACAGAATGGGGTGCATCTGCCAGCCAGATAGCAATATTTGGGTGGACATAGATAAACTGTTTGTAATCAATCTCAAGGCTGCACTTATTAACTGCAGATGTATTGATTAAGGCAAAGATTAGGAACATTATGAAGGATTGACTGAATCAATATGTTATCTACCATAAGACACACTTCAGTGGTTAAACAACTTGTGCAATGCATATGGAAAGCCCTTTACCTGACACCATCTCATTAATCTGCCGAAGGTACTCGAAGTCCCCATGTTCATTCTTAGGATTCACATAAGTGAACAAGAACTCCTTGAATTTCTTTGCTATGAAGCGCCGCACTTCATCTCTGGTGACCCATTCTCGAAGTGTTCCCTGAACCCTATACATCTCAAACTCGCCCTCTTCATTCTCATCCTCCTACAAACACAAACAATAATTATGCAAACTAGTTGTTATTATCCATTACAATACATGATTACTGATCTCTGGTACTCTAAAGCATCAAAACCTCATAAGGATCATCATCTGTTGGGTCAGTCATAGGAACATCCTCTCTAGAATGACCCCTTTGCGATCTATCAGGTGAACTTTGCATTGCATCAGTATCATCAACACTTCTTGTAGTGGGGGGCCTAAAATCAGCTCGAGTTCGTTTTGAGGGTCTATAGTTGTCGTCATCAGTATCTGTAATTTTTTTTTTTTTGAAAAAAAATGCCAGAGACATGTAATACCTTATTATTCAGTAAAATTCTATACTAGCAATTCAAAGCTGCCAAATTGAAGCAAGAACATCCAAATTCACTCTAATTTAGAGAATTTTCACAAGGAAAAGATAATGTTGACTCTGAAAAGATGTAGAACAATTTCATCAAGTTGCAAGGAAGGAGAATATCTAACAAGGGTTCATAATAGCCAAAATTCAAATTTGAAGAAGGATCATTTGAAATGGTTGCATAGAGCAAATACACAATGCCAGTTAAAAAAGAGCCATGGTTGATTTTATAAGAACGCCAGTGAATGTTAAGAAACGACTCATTAGCAGAAGCCCTGCATCAGATAAGCTACCAAAGCAATGACTATAACATTACTGAAGTTCAGAGTCACTTTAAAAGAGGACAAGGTATCTTTGAGAAACCGAGCAGTTAGATAAGTTGGTTTCAGCAAAAACAAGTAAACTCTACAGAGATTACATATAGGCAAAAAGGATTCGACCAAAAACTTTTGAAGTTTTGACATCACCAAATTAGGAAACTAAACTGCAACCAAAAAAAAAAATGTTTTCTGTTTACAGAACCCAAAACTAACACTGTACTGTGACTCAAACTAATAGTTAGGAGGCAAGTTAGAAAACTCTAAACAAATTAGGAAGCTATAACTGCAACCAAACAAAATACAAAAAATAAAATAAAATGTTTTCCGTTTACAGACCCCAAAATTAACACGGTAATGTGACTCAAACTACTAGTTCAGGAGGCAAGTTAGAAAACGTGGGCAAAGTTTAAAAAAAAAAAAAAAAAATTGACACAGCTGGAAACAAATCGTAAAAGTAAAAACCCGAACAATTTGTGAAAGGCTGACCTTGGTCGTTGAGAAGTTGGGGAAGCTTGCGTTGAGAAGAAACGGCGCGTGTGTCTCTGGTGTCGAGTTCCAATTCAGCTGCCCTACGATCGGCCATGATCTGATCTAAATTCCTCTCGTCCTCCATGGAGTCGTCCAGGCCCAGAGACTCGTAGTGGTCTTGCTCCTCCATTCTCCGATAATCGTCCATGTAATTGTCGTTGAAGAGGTCCTCTCCTTCTTCCTCTTCTTCTTCATTCTCTGCTTCGTCTCTGATGATATGTGGTTCCACAGACACCTCGTCGTCGTCTTCTGAGAAGTTTTGGCTCGTGTTCAGGGGCAGTTGATCAGTGTTAAACCCAGTTGATGTGGGCGAATCAGGCGTCGACGGTGTTGGATTTCCATTTCCGTTCTCATGGTCTGACCGCGACGAAGAATCGTCATTTGGCTGACTCCGATCAGCGGTGCCGTTCCCTGATTCTCCTCCTCTCGCCATCGCCTTAGAATAAAGCACGAATTCAGCAAAACCAGATTTTACCAGTTCGAATAACTAACGGAAATTTCCCCTTCTCCGATTAGAAGGCTAGGCCCTATTCCCGAATAATTTGTTAAACTCAAACGGCTGATAGGCAATGCCAGAAAACCCTGCACTGGGAAATATGTGCTAGGCTTGGAGTTAGCGGGAAACTTTGGCGCCAAAAGAAAAACACTCTATTTGTACACGTGGGAATCGAAGAGTGGCACTGGTATAGTAACCCTAATTTTTTTTTTTTTTTTTTTTTTTGGTAATTTGGTATAGATGACACTTCCTTCTTCTTTATTTTGTTTTTTCTAAAAATATTTTTTCAAAATATATGTCAAAATATATTTTAAAAAAAAAAACAATTAAAATTAAAAATAGAATTTAAAAAATAACAATCTTCTAATAAATTTTAATATTTTTCCTTAAAATTTAGTTATTTTATTTAAAAAAAATTATAATTCTTTTAAAAATAAATATATTTTGGACAAAATTATCCTTTTAAAATTGTCAAATTCAATTCTAAGAAGTCTCATCTAAAAACCCTTTTAAAATATAATACTATATTATATTTAAAAATTAATATTATTTAAATTTAATTATATAATTAATCGAATATAGAATATAGTTTAAATCTAAAACATAATAAAGTTAAATCAATTTAAATAGTAAAAAATTATAATATAAATAATATGATAGAAAATAATTTTAGTTTTTAAGTATAATATAAAATATTATAATTTAATATAATATCATATATTTAAAATATTAATTTTTAATAAATATATAATTAATTAAAATAATAATAAATATTAAAAAAAAAAAAAAAAACTCTTCCTTAATAGGATTCCTCCTCGTGGAACCTTGTCCCATTCAAAAAAATCTATTATTAAGTCAGAACGAGTTTCTTTATAAAACATCAAATGAGTATGTTTCTTAAAAAAAATAGCAATTGTTAAATAAAACTAACCTAGAATAGCTCAAAACAGCAAAGAAATTTTAGTTCTAATAAAGAAATGCCATAGCATACAAATCACCAGATAAGCACAAGTGGTTATTACAAAGCTAATCAATAGTACAAAAAGATTAGTTCCATACCAGCTCTGCACTCTGCTCTCTGCTCTCATTTGGTAAAGATTAGTACAATGGTTGCTTTCAAGCACAGTTGTTTGGTAAACATCTTATATTATGCAATTGGACTTTGCTCATAATCAGACCTCATAGAGTTGACTACACTGAAATTCAATCTGTGCTCATTCACAAAGGAAATACTGGTCACTAGAATGTGCATCAGTTTACCAAAAGCTTTTTTGATTTTTGGTTTTTTAATTTTCCCTTTTAATACACCAGAATTGAAGCAATTAAGCAGTAAACTAGTGTATATTAAACGATTAGATTACCCCCACGATTGAGATGTCATAATGCACAAGTGGGGTTCTGCCTTCATGAGTATCTGTTACATAAGAACCGATAAAAGCTTTGTAGACATAACTCATAAGAGCTGCATAGTCGTGTGGATTTGACATGGCTCCTCTAAGGATGGATGAAGCTAGCAGCAGTTGTTCGGGCAACACAACTGTTCGTGACTACTCAAGGTTCAGCATTCTTGAGCCTTCCATTCATTGCTAATTACCTGATAATAGAAGAGCATATCAAAAGGAAGAAACAAAGTTACATTAAGGGAGAAAAAGTTAAAACAGGGACTGCAATTGGAGAAAGTAGACATGATAAATGACATTTTTGAGTCCAAGGTAAAATAAGAGTACCATTGTAGTTGTTGAAAAAGTTAAAATCGCCTTGATTTGTTCTTAGTCGTCAGCTTTATCAGCTCCAGTTCATGTGCCATGTGTAAGCTGTAAACTGCATAGAACTTCAATCACTTCTATTATTCTCTTTGTAGTAGTAGAAATCTCTCAGTTGTCCAACTTAGTGATTGATCCATGATAATGATACTGAGTTTGATGTACTTTCTGTTTTCTTATCTAATGAAAGTCTATAAAATTTCAGCTTAAAAGACACATGCAACCAAGGGGCATTCCATTTTCAACATTTTTTTTTTTTTTTTTTTCAAAAGAAAGCTAATGTACATTCTGCAATATTTGATGCTTTTACCCAATAATTCTCTGGTATAAGACTGTTGTATTATGCCATCTGTTGTGTTACTGCAGAGAAATAAACAGACAAGAATAGCACAGATTCATACTGCATTTGAATGATTACTTTGAAGAGCAGATGCTAATGTTTGATATACCTTTTGTTTCCTTATCTAATAAAGTAGACAAAATTTTCACTTAAAAGATTGTCATGCCAAGCAAGAGAGCAATTCTCAACATTTCTTTATTAAAAAAAATATTTAACAAAACAAAAAGAAGGCAAATGTGCATGCTGAGAATGTATTCATTATGTGTAACATATGACTCTCTAGTGTAAATGAACAATGCCGCCTGACAAGAATGACACAGTTTCATGTTGCCTATGAAGAATGATTTCATCCAAGCACAGGTAGGATGAAACACACCTGTAGCATTAGGCCTATGTTAAACGCAAATGCTCTGGGGGAAGAGGTTTAATGCCAAGCCATTTATCATCTTTTGGACCTGGAGACCAAGGATGTGTCCTTGATTGAGAATTGTAATGAGGTTAACATCACTTGCTTTGATGCTCCTGAGGTCAAGTTTTGGCTCTAGACATGATGGAGTATGATTTAGTTTTCACTGATCTCCCTAGAATCTGTCAAGATTTTCCAGGATCGATTCCTAACCTTGCCAAATTAGATCCAAAAGCAGCAAGTTCAGTTTCCTAAATTCAAACTACTATTTTCCAACAACCTCCCTGTAATCAGTCCATCGAACTAAAACAAGCACAGCACAGATGTTTTGACATGAAATCAGCCAATTAAGTAGTCAAACTATTTTCTTTTACACACTTTGGCTATTAATATTCATTTTAAAATTTTTCCTTTTTGTCTCGGAACTATTCTCAAACTACTTTTTTCCCCCCCATGATAACAGTGGTTTTTAACAGATGATATTAAAAAAAAAAAAAAAAAACATAAAAAGCAATTTATGGTAATTCGAGAGCAATGGTACAACCTATAGGGCACCTGTACCTTAGGTGGTTTTATGGGGCAATCTTTAACATGATCCTGGAGGTGAAGGCAATGACAAGGGTGCCTGAAATTGTCTGTCCAGAAATGCACATTTCTCACTGAGATAGTCTGTGCTTGAGTATATTGCCCTTTTTGCTTTGGAGCCTCAGAGTAAAAATGCTTACTTTGTCCTCTGCAGGCAGTGCAAAGAACTCCTCTGCTACAATGACTGCATCTTGTATTAGCTCCTCAGATACTCCGTGATTGATCAACTGCAAAAAGAGAAGAATTTACCCAGACACATTAGAAACTACATTATGGCCATAGAATTACTCCCATAAGCATGAGTAATCATGTCTCAAGCAAGCATTGGAGTACAAGTTTTCATTACCTGAAAAATCCCAAAATTTTCAGAGGGTAGCCTTCATGAACCAATGATCTTCTACACTAGTTATCCTCAGTCACGGGTATTGACTACTTCAAGACCAATCAGAGGAATGGTGGATTTCCCAGGACTGTCTTTCTTGTCGTTAATGGATAAGATTCTGGAACTGACTGCATCTGTCAATTGCTTGAAATCAGCTTCTCCATTTTCTGCAAATGTCTCTGATCAGCAGATTCTTTGGCTTTTCCTTTTCTTTTTCTCTTTTCCCCCCACTTTTGATAAGCGTGATTCATGTTAATGGAAATGAATTTGTAAAGTATGTCATCACAGAGACACATACAAGTTTGTTTCGAGCTTCTTACATAATTGAAACCATCCCCACACCTACCCCAGCAGAGGTACAGATGAAGACAAGCTGCTTGTAGAAAAACAACAGCTCAGGGAATCTGATTCCGCTGGAGCCCTGGTCACACGAGCACATTACATCACGCCGCTCAGAGTATTTGAGGGCTGAGAAATGCCACTGGACTTGACTTATGGAACATGCCATGGAAAGAAAACCCACACTTCTTTCCCCGAAGAAAAATTCAGTTAGATTTCCCCTGAGACATTGTTAAAATTAAAGGGCCGGATCCACTGTTTTTACATTCAAGACAAAAGGCTGCTGCCGCAAAATTAAATTTATTAGAATTTGAAAAATATACACTTCTGAAAGAACCAAGACAGATTGTGTTGAAAGGAAGAAAATTGTAAAAATGCATTCTCTGGGCGGTTGTAGGGGGAGCTAATATTCTTCTGTTTAGCTTTAGGGTCAAAGGAATGCTTAAGATCTAATTGGATATCCAAGTAATATTACATATGTCTTAATTTATATTGTAGATATCAGCTTTTCTACAAAAATTCCAAAAAAAGGTAAACAACATGAGGCGCTTCAGCCAAAGTCATACACAATCCTTCAGGGCATCGCCTGCTCCCTGAAAGAAGCAGTACGATAAAACAAAATCAGCAATAAAAATACCAACAAGGGATATAACCACAGCGGAAGTAGTAGACTCTCCAACCCCTTTGGCACCCCCCAATGTGGTAACTCCCCAAGCACAGCTAACCACAGATATTATGCCACCAAAAACCTGAGACTTGATCATCGCACTGATTAAATCCCATGCTCTAAGAGCTCTCTGGGCAGAATCCAAGATTATGTTTATGCTAATGCCATAAACTCCATCAGACAGTAGCGCGCTAGAAGCCATCCCTACAGTGAAGCACATCAGAGTTAAAAAGGGTAAAGCGATACAGGAAGCAATAACCCTTGGTGTGACAAGATAATCAACAGGGTCTGCACCCAGAACTCTCAACGTATCAGTTTGCTCAGAAACTTGCATGGTCCCCAATTCTGCAGCAAATGCACTGCCGATGCGCCCAGCAACTACTATTGATGTGACCACGGGACTAAGCTCCCTTGAAAAAGCTAGCGCTAAGACTCCACCAACTGACCTATTAAGCCCTAACCTGGTGAACTCCCTAACAAATTGTATAGTGAAAGCCATGCCCACAAAAGCAGCGGTTAAGAGGCAGACACCAACAGATTTAGGTCCAACTCTCTCAAGTTGTTGGAGAGTGTTTTTCCAGTGGACTTTGCCTTTCACAATCCTCATAATGACTTGTCCTGCCAAAATAAGAACGGATAGTCCCCTCCATAAGTACCTAGGCGGTGACCATTTGTTCAGGAACGTCTCAAGTTCATGATCCCAGGCTTGATTTTCTGTTATTATATCTTCTTCAGGTGGAGAGACACATGGATGACCATCAGTAGTGTTTGGAATCACAGATAATCTGCCTTGTCTAACTGGTCTGGGGAACTTACAGGCTGAAGATCTGACAGTCAGATCAAGTTTCCTGAATAGCTTGTTTGAGCTATACGATTTTGTTCTGGTCTGATCAGCTAACCTTATAGCACTGCTTCTGTGATGCATTGAAGAACGTACAGTCATACGATTTATACTACAGTAAAAACTACATAGTATAACAATGTCAAAGAATATTAGAATAAACAAATCAAAGCTACATACAAAGTGAGCCACCTGTTTGAGAAGTAAAAAGATGAGCAAACTCGAGAAGTTATTTGCATGGTACGGTATAAATATAGCTCTAAGGTACAGAGTCGAGTGTTCAGTGCGTCTTAATTGTCTTTTGGGTGATCAGCTGTTCTCTAGTACATCCTTCACCAAAAGAAACCTGTTGGAAATGCAGGTACTTTACAAGAGACCACAAAGGACCCAGCCAAAAATCTTGGAGATCTTATGAAGAGAGTGGTCTGAGAATCACAAACTGGACCTGGACAACACTCTGAAATCAGCAGCATTACCAGTGACATTAAAAAGAGAGATATTCCAACATCCAAAATGGGAAGAGGAATGTTAAAAATCAGATACAGTTTGTTATGTGGTCATCATAATCTAGTTATGTTGGATAATTATATACCCCTTAAAAACTGAAATCCTAGATGCCACTGAAGCACATTAAATAACCCCTTTCGTGGCATAAACCAGCACCGTAGCTAGACATCTTAAAACATTAATTGAATTCTGCAGTTTCTTCCCATTTTTTTTTTTCTTTTCTTTTCTTTTCCTTTTACGGTAGGAAATAGTGTCACTAAGTCCTAAAATTGAATGGTGAAGGCTAACTTCACTGTTCTGACAGGAAAGATACATTGCAAATCTTAACAGGATTTCCTAGGTCGAAACAAGCTCTTAAATATATTAAGTGAAGCAAATCATCAAACGCCTTGATTACAAGACAGTTAAAAGAAGCTTGTACACCACCGACCAGAAAATAATCGCGGGAAATAAACAGTAACTGAAATTATTCAAAAGAAATAAAGCACGAAAATCCTTCTTATAAGAACCAACTGCTGAAGAAGTATATGAATAAGAATCCATTGAATCAAACAGTAAACTCCAGGTGGAAGAGAAAAACAGACACTTTGCCTCTAAATTTACCAGAGAGCCTTCTGCGTCACGGTCGCCGGACAACAAGATGATATCCCCACCGGAGAGAACCTCAGAGCAATTTCGAAGTTAAGACCAATAGTCCAATTACTCAATTGACGTGGTCACCATTTTCTTAAGTTTTTTCATTTTGGGAAATAGTCAATTTGGTCCCTGAAATTTGGGCATAATTCCGTTTCATACTTTATATTTAGGAAAATTGGTGAATTTAATCTCTAATATTTATGGCTTTAGTATATTTCAATATATAATAAGTTGGTGCATTTGGTCATTTTTGCACAAAATTTATTATTTAGGCAAATTAAATTTTGTGAAAAAATGGATTAAATGCACATACTTATTATATATTGAAAACCTATTAAGTAATAATAAAAAAATGAACCAATCACACCCCTAATAAATGGGTGCATTTAAAAAATGTATTTTTTATTTAGTCAAATTTTCTTAAGCAAAGAATTTTCCAATTTTAATACATATTTCTTTTATTTTCACCTAAATACTTTAATAATTTATTAAAAAATATTGCACAAAATACTATACATAGTTACAAAGAAAAAATTTATGTTATGAACTAAGTTCTACATACGGAGCTAGGACATATTTAAACGGTTATTAAATAAGATTTAAAACTATTTACTTAATAATACATTGGAAAATTTGTCCATTTAGTTCATAAAGTTGTAATTTTTCGCCAATTAGGTCTTTATTTATTTTTTCTGCCTATTAAGTCCTCATAGTTTTTATGGGCCACCACTTAGGTCATTCCGCCTAATAATTCAGGCCACAATTATTATCTAGATCTGAGCATAGACATTGTGTAAGACACTTATACAATAATTTTAAGAAGATTAACAGTGAAAATACTTTGAAAGCAATGTTTAGGAGCTGAATTATTGGTTAAAATGACCAAACAGGTTACCCGTAAAAATTATAAAATCTAATAGATAGAAAAAAAAGATAAGGACCTAACAGACAAAAACGCAATACTTCAGAGACTAAATGAACTAATTTTCCTAATACATTTTAAATTCGTAAAATATATATGAAATATGTCAAATCCGATGACATAGGGTGTATATGGATAAGCTTTGTATTAGAAAAAAATGGCTTATTCGAGACAAATTATCATTCATAATAAATGTTTCTCCTATTTTTTTTAAATTGAATTTTATGTTGGAAAAAGTGGAGGTTAAATATATAGGTTTTATAGGTGTAATGATTGTGTGTGTAAGAGAATGTTTATTTTGGGAAATGTGTATAAGAG
>JAXGGT010000169.1:5838380-5854570 GCA_035583425.1 Marsdenia floribunda | reverse complement strand
TCTAAGACCCGTGAACATCAAGGTAATCCATGAATCCATGAAAAATTCAGATTTAAAAACAATTAAATAGAGATAGATGCATAAATTCAATTAACAATCGCCAATCAAATCCAAGTTCAATCTCAAAACCTAATCAATCGAATAAACATTCAATCCATAATTTCGTGCAATCAAATCTGAAAATTAGAATTACAACCTGATATCAATGATGTTCTGGAACTCTGAATTGCCTTGGAAGCATCTTCCCCTAGACTGATTAAAAGGCGTTTAAGTTGCCATGATTTCCGAAAATCTCTCCTTCTTCAAATCGGCGTTTTTTTCTTCTCTGCTTTCTAATTTTCAAAACTCTCTCCTAATCTGATTTTTTATTCCTTTTAAATCCACCTCTCCCTCTTTATCTTTTAGTATTTTCTCTCCTTTTCTCTTGGACTTCACGGGCCCCTTTAATTGTAAACCGAATCTGCTTGCTTATTGGGTTTTGGAGTTGGATTTGAAATAAAATAAAAACATAATTAAAAGCCCAATAATTTAATATTAAGACCATTCAAGCTTAATAATCTAAATTACCCCTGTAAACTAAAATAGTACATAAAAATCATAAGAATGGTAGAGTGGATGTATTAAATATTAAGCATAGAGGGTCCAAAACACATAAATCCATGTATTATCAAATCCCCCACACTTAAGTTTTTGCACTCTTGGGCAAAACAATAAAACCAGAGTTTATGAACTTTAACACTCAAGAATAATATCTCCTATTTCTAGGATTCAGTCACGGCAATTTACTTAGCAAAGATGAGTCAAACAAGCGATGCTAATATAATGCATCATAGATCAAAATCAAACAAAATACAAGAAAAATTCGATATTTCCTAATCACATATCAACTTAAGCACATGCTAGATCAACAAAAATTCTCTGAGTGTGTGTGTGATCCAGTCTTAGCGTATCATTTTGTTTCATAGGACTAATCCATGCAAATCAATATAAAGATATTCAATCTTCCTTGGAAACATAATTACTCTCACAATCACCATTCATTGCATTGATTCAGTGTACCACAATTTATTTGCATAAATATAAAATATTTTCAAGAGGAAACTGTGTAATGCCTACTTAACCATAAAAGATTTTGCTACCCATGTAACGAGTTTTAATCTGGTGACTCCCAGACCTCCATGACCTTAGGGCACCAGGCTTGTTGCCCTTTAGGACCAGTCCTCAAGTAACAAAGGTTACGACGCAGACTAATTTCCCCTTTTATTATTATTTTTTTTTTGATTTTTTTCCCTTTTTTTTTTTGATGAAGTAAAAATTCTCATAGCATACTAAACAAGGCTCATTTCAAGTAACTGTGTAAAGAAATTATGAGTTCCAAAGAGATGTACAAGAGATGACTTAATTTACACAGAAGTAGTCCTCAAAACTAAATAGTTCACCAATCATGGTTGTGCTCAAAATTTCCAAAAAATTCCAACAATCTAGCTTGCACAAAGTTTCTAAGGATTAAGCAAATCAAACGTTTCAAGAGTTTGCAAGCTATTTACCAATTTATATCATAGGCATATTAACAATGTCAATTCAATCCATCATTAAACCAGCTCATTGCCAATGACATGCATTCCAAAAACAAGATCAACTATTCATCATGTTAAAAGAAAAACTTAATAGACACACTAAGCAAACTTAAAACAACACAAATCAAAGAAAACAGCAAAAATAAAATAAAATAAAAACAATTAAACATACTAAAACGACATAACAACTAAATAGACTCCAAACTGAAATGAAGCTAGTACTAAGCATAACAAGATGTTCCTCCCCCCACATTTAAATTTTGCATTGTCCTCAATGTAATCAGCAAGGAAGTAATGAATATAAGACAAGGAAAATAAGAGAAGGGAAAAGAAATATCCTGGTGGGTTCAAACGTAGATGGCAGACTGAAGGTGGAGCTCCTCCACTGTGTGTTCCTAGAAACCTTCATAAAAGTGCTTGAGTCTCTGTCCGTTAACTGTAAAACTCTTGCTAGTGGCCTCATTCATGATTTCGACTGCACCATAAGAGTAAACATTAGTAACCACAAATGGACCAACCTATCTAGAACGCAACTTACTAGGCATCAGCTTGAGTCTGGAATTGTAGAGGAGGACTTTCCCTCCAACTAGGAACTCCTTTCGAATCATTTTATCATGTGTAGCTTTAGTCCTTTCTTTGTAGATTCTGGAATTTTCATAGGCTCCCAATCTGATTTCCTCAAGCTCTCAAAGTTGAAGTTTCCTATGTGAACCTGCTTGTGTGAGATTCATGTTATAATGCTTAACTGCCCAGTATGCATTGTGCTCCAACTCCACTGGTAGATGGCAAGCTTTTCCAAACACTATCCATATGGGGACATTCCAATGGGAGTCTTGAATGCGGTACAATAAGCCCACAATGCATCATCTAATCTCTTGTTCCAATCTTTGCGGTTGGGTTGGACCGTCTTTTCTAGAATTTGCTTGATCTCCATGTTGGATACTTATGCTTGGCCATTGGTCTGTGGATGATAAGGAATGGATACCTTATGCACAACTCCATACTTTCGAAGAAGAGCCTCCATATTCCTGTTACAGAAATGAGAGCCCTGATCGCTGATGATAGCCCTGGGGATTCCAAACCTGCAGAAAATCTGAGTTCTAATAAAATCTACAACCACAGAAGAATCATCAGTCCTGGTGACCTTTGCCTCCACCCACTTAGAAACATAATCACAAGTTAGAAGAATATACACAAAACCAAAAGAACATGGAAAAGGACCCATAAAATCAATACCCCAAACATCAAAGATTTCACAAACAATAAAGGTTGTTGAGGCATTTCATTCTTCCTAGAAATGTTTCTAGTGTGTTGGCAACATTCACAACTCTTACAATAATCATATGCATCATGAAATAAAGTAGGCCAGTATAGTCCAAAATCTAACACTCTCCTAGCAGTCCTCTGAGGTCCAAAATGACCACCACATGCAAGTGTATGACAGAATCTTAAAACAGAAGAAAATTCATAATCAGGAACACATCTTCTAATAATCTGATCACTACACATACGCCACAAATATGTGTCATCCCAAACATAATATTTAGATTCACTCTTCAATTTATTAACTTGATGCCTACTAAATTGTGCAGGAATTTCATGGGCAACTAGAAAATTAACTATATCTGCATATCATGGATCCTTACCTCCCAGGTGATAAAGCTGCCCATCTGGAAAAGTCTCTCTAAGGGGTACGTGAACTAACTCACCAGAATGTGGAATGATTCTGCTCACATGATCTATAACCAAATTCTCTACCTTGCTCTTGTCTCTAATCTCAATGTCAAACTCTTGGAGGAGTAGCATCCGGCGTATGAGTCTCGGTTTTGCTTCAGGTTTCTTCAGCAAGAACTTCGAAGCTGCATGATCAGTGTAAACAACTACTTTAGTACCAAGTAAATAAGGACGAAATTTATCTAAAGCAAACACTATAGCCAAAAACTCCTTTTCTGTAATAGTATAGTTGGCTTGAGTAGAATCCAAATTTCTAGAAGCATATGCTATCACGTGAGAAACTCTATCCACTCTTTTTGACAAAACTGCCCCAAAGCAAAATTTGAGGCATCACACATCAATTCAAAAGAGAATGTCCCATCTTGGTGATTGAATGATAGGTGGGGAGGTGAGTCTCTTTTTCAGCTTATCAAACGATGCCTTACAGAGGTTATCAAAGATAAAATCAACTTCCTTCTGTAATAATCGTGAAAGAGGAAGTGCAATCTTACTGAAATCTTTGATGAATCTCTTATAAAAAAACTGCATGACCAAGAAAAGAACGCACTTTCCGTACACAAGTAGAATAGGGTAAAGAAGCAATAATATCAACATTAGACTTATCCACTCGAATACCATCCTTAGAAATTACATTCCCTAACACAATTCCCTGTTCTACTATTTAATGACACTTCTCAAAATTCAACACCAAATTCCTTTCAACACACCTTTGCAAAACAGCTCCTAAGTTATCCAAACATTCATCAAAAGAAGTCCCATAAATAGTAAAATCATCCATGAATACTTCCATATAATGCTCTAAGAGATCAAATAAAATAATTACCATACATCGCTGGAAGGTATCTGGAGCATTACAAAGTTTAAATGATTCTTCTCTATGCAAATGTACCAAATGGGCAAGTAAATGTGGTCTTTTCATGGTTCTCTGGGGCTATATAAATCTGGTGATAACCTAAATATCCATCTAAGAAACAGAAATGTGAACTTACCAGCTAGTCGTTCTAGCATCTGATCGATGAATGGAAGGGGAAAATGATCTTTCCTTGTTGCTTGATTTAACCTCCTGTAATTGATGCAAACTCTCCAGCTATTTTGCACTCTAGTAGGGACAAGTTCATTCTTCTCATTTTTGACAATTGTGATGCCTGTCTTCTTTGGAACAATCTGTACTGGACTCACCCACTTGCTATCAGATATAGGATAAATAATGCCAGTAGAAAGTAGTTTACATACCTCTTTCTTCACAACATCTAAAATCATGGGATTAAGCCTTCTTTGACTTTGCCTTACCATTTTAGCTCCATCTTCTAAATGGATTCTATGAATGCAAGTGGAAGGACTGATTCCAGGGATGTTTGCTAATATCCAGCCAATTGCTTTCTTATTATCCTGTAATAAACTAAGCAATTTAGCTTCTTGCTTGGGTTTGAGGTTGTTGGCTATGATCACAGGTAATTTATCTCCTTCTTCCAAATAAACATACTTCAGATTGTCTGGTAAAGGTTTAAGCTCTAGTGTGGGTGGTTTTTGAATGGAAGGAACCATCCTTGTGGGTGTTATCTCTGTAATGCATTCAACATGTTCACTACAACACTTATCATCCACAAAATTAATAGAATCTAAATAAGGAGTTTCATCATACCGAACACATTTCACATACTCCTCAATTATAGAACAAGTAATGGTATCATCTAACCCAAAAAATCAGGAAATGTAGAAAGCAAGTCAATACACAAATTATCAACACAGAAATCCTCAGTTGGAAAATCTAGCATATTTACTTAAAAAACAGAATGATCCTCTAAGGGATGTTTCATAGCATCTAGTATATTGAAATGAACAACATCATCACCAAATTCCATAGTTAAAGTACCATTATGCACATTAATCATGGTTTTAACAGTTTTCAACAAAGGTCTACCCAAAATTAATGGTGCATGTCCATTTACCTTGTCATCTTTCATCTCTAAAACATAGAAATCAGCAGGAAAATGAGGTTTTTTACTCTTACCAGAATATCTTCCAAAACTCCTGTGGGATATGCTGCACTCCTATTTGTTGAACTACTACACCTGTAGGCTTTAGCTCTCCAATTTGCAAGGAAGAATAAACAGAGTAAGGAATAAAATTTATCGAAGCACCTAAATCCAACATAGCATTAGTAAATTGAAGTTCTCCTATAGTGCAAGGTATGATAAATGTCCTAGGATCCTTGCACTTAGTGGGCATTACTGGTTGGATTAATGCTGACACATTTCTTTCAAAACTGATTTTCTCATTTCCCCTCAGCTTCCTCTTGTTGGTACACAATTCTTTCAGGAACTTAGCATACTTAGGAATCTGTTTGATGGCCTCTAACAAAGGGATGTTCACCTCTACCCTCTTGAATGTATCCATGATCTCCTTTTCTAATTCTGCCTCAACATGTTTCTTGGACTGAGTCACTCTATTCGGAAATGGTAGGGGTTTACGAGTAAGCTCTACAACCTTGTTTTCTTTTGATTCAAGATTTGGTGATTGGTTTGAAGGGAGCTGCTCGTCATTCCTTAACAATTCTATTGGTGAATTTCCTAAATCTTTTAACTCCTTCCCACTTCTCAAAGTAACAGCACTTACATTATCTCTTGGATTGGGTACAGATTGGAAAGGTTACTGTCTGGAACCTTGGCCTTTTATCTCATTATTGTGGGTGGCGAGTTGTCCAATCTGTGTCTCTAAATTCTGAATGCTAGCTTCAATCCTTTGTTGGAATTGAAGGCTATTGGTTGCCAACTGATTCACTAAATCTTCAAGGCTGGATTCGAGTTTTGAAGGCTGCTGTAGTTGGAACGGCCTTGTTTGCTGCTGCTAGTTGCTTGATCCAGGAAAATTATACCTTGGCTGATTTTGTTGTTGTGGCTGTTGACTAGAAGTAGCTTCATACCTCAGATTTGGATGTTCTCTCCATCTAGGATTATATGTTGAGGACAAGGGATCATACCTCTGCTGTTGTTGTGGTTGGAACGACCTACCAGGAAAAACTCCAGCACATGTCTCAGTGGTATCATGTAGTTGAGGACATTGATCTGTAGGATGCATGGATGAGGTGTATATACCATAGACAGTGGCGAGAATTTGCTTTTGTCCCAATGCCAACTGTCTCACTAGACAAGTTAACTCCTCTATTTTGTTTTCCATTCTCTGTTGATCAGTTGATGATTGGAGTTCATTCACTACCATTGTGCCTCCTGGTCTTCTACCAAACTATTGTGCATTCTGAGTCATATTTGCAATCAAATCCCTGGTTGCAGTAGGTGTCTTGTCCACTATGGCTCCTCCAACAGCTACATCTATCATGCTCCTATCCATGGGTAGAAGACCTTCATAGAAATATTATATTAACAACTGATCACTAATCTGGTGGTGAGAACAACTTGCACAAAGTTTCTTGTATCTCTCCCATTATTCATGTAAAGTCTCTCCATGATTCTGCCTGATGCCACAAATATCCTTCCTAATACCAACAGTTCTTGATGTTGAGAAGAACTTTTCCAAGAATGATATCTTCAAATCATTCCAGGTTGTGATGGCAGTAGGCTGAAGGTAGTAAAACCAATCCTTTGCTGCTCCATCCAATGAGAAGGGGAATGCCTTAAGCTTAATTTGTTCCTTTGGAATTTCTTGAGGCTTCATGGTGGAACAAACAATATGGAATTCCTTAAAATGTTTATGAGGATCTTCACCTGCAAGTCCATGAAACTTAGACAACAAATGTATCAATCTAGATTTAAGCTCAAAATTAGCATGCACTTTAGGATATGTTATGCAGTTATGTTGTAAATTCACGTCAGGTGCTGCTAATTCCTTAAGTGTCTTATAATTATTATTATTATTATTTGCCATGATTTCAGAATTCATAGATTGCTCAAAGTCACTCTCAAAATTATCCTGTAAATCAATAACAAGTTCAACAATAGAAGGTTCTACTTCTATCATATCCTTGTATCAATGAATCCTAGCCTGTTTATGAAAAGTCCTATCTATCTCATGATCAAATTCAACTAAATTACTCGTGGATGATCTGGTCCTGCAAGGATATCAGTAAAAGAGAATGCAACTACTCAAAAAAAATTCAAAAATAAAATCGAAAAACGGAGAAAATATGAAAATTAAGGGGAAAAAATACTTAAAAAATAAAAAAAATTGTCAAAACGATGGAATTTGGCAAAAATCCGGCCTACGTCACAACCGAAGGTGGTGTGTATTGCTCGGAAGACCCAAAAACCCTTGGATACCAAATTTCAGGCCAATCGTAGAACAAAAATTTTGATTTGAACAGTAACCGGCCTCCCTGATGAACAATACCCGCAAACCGAAATTTCCAAATTTTGCACAAAAAATAGAACAGAAAAACAGAATTGAATAGCAGTCAATCAATGAATTCCTATTCTAATTATAACGACTATTGGCTTCCCCGACAACGGCACCAAAATCTTGGTAAAGGATTAAATTCGCAGTTGTCGTCAAACCGGCCAAGATTAATTTTAAAACTAGTAAGCAATACAGTGTTTAACAGGTCATCTCCCAAAGAAGCCATAATCGTTAAATCAAATTAAGAAACCTATGATCGCAATCCAAATTAAAAAGGGGGGTTTTTACGCTTAACGAAATTTAAAAACAAAACAATTAAACTAAATGAATTCAAATGCAAACAATAATGAGAAAACGTAATCATCCTAGGGTTGATGTTCCAGTTTAATTCTTCCTCGTTCTTCCTAATATTCTCGAATTGCAATTCTAATCCCTTGATTGAATTCTAATTTGGAATCCCAAATCAGATCCGATCACCTACTAACAACCTATTAGAATTCGATTAAGCATTAATAGGTTTCCTAGACAATCGTCTAATCTATCAACTCATACTCAATCTAAGACCCGTGAACATCAAGGTAATCCATGAATCCATGAAAAATTCAGATTTAAAAACAATTAAATAGAGATAGATGCATAAATTCAATTAACAATCGCCAATCAAATTCAAGTTCAATCTCGAAACCCCAATCAATCGAATAAACATTCAATCCATAATGTAATGCAATCAAATCTGAAAATTAGAATTATAACCCGATATCAATGATGTTCTGGAACTCTGAATTGCAGTGGAAGCATCTTCCCCTAGACTGATTACAAGGCCTTTAAGCCACTATGATCTCTGAAAATCTCTCCTTCTTCAGATCGGCATTTTTTTATTCTCTGCTTTCTAATTTTCGAAACTCTCTCCTAATCTGATTTTTTTCCTTTTAAATCCGCCTTTCCCTCTTTATCTTTTAGGGTTTTCTCTCCTTTTCTCTTGGACTTCACGGGCCCGTTTAATTGTAGATCGAATCTGCTTGCTTATTGGGTTTTGGAGTTCGATCAAAAATAGAATAAAATAAAATCATATTTAAAAGCCCAATAGTTTAATATCAAGACCATTAAAACTTAATAATCCAAATTACCCTAATAAACTAAAATAATACGTAAAAATCAAAAGAATGGTAGAGTGAATGTATTAAATGTTAAGCATAGAGGGTCCAAAACACATAAATCCATATATTATCAATAGTCTTCATGATCCAATGATCTTCTAGTTCTACACTAGTTCTCCCACGAGTATTGACTGCTTCAAGACCAATCACAGTGATGGTGGATTTCTCAGGACTGTCTTTCTTGTCATTAATGGATAACATTCTGGAACTGACTGCATCTGTCAATTGCTTGAAATCAGTTTCTTCATTTTCTGCAATTGTCTCTGATTCAGTAGTTTCTTTGGCTTTTCCCTTTTCTGTTTTCACCCCACTTTTGATAAGCGTGATTCATGCTAATGGAATGCATTTGTAAATTATGTCATCATAGAGACACATGCAAGTTCGTTTCGAGCTTCTTACATAATTGAAACCATCCACACACCTACCCCAACAGAGGTAACAACAGCTCAGGGAATCTGATTCCACTGGAGCTCTGGTTGCACGAACACATTGCATCATGTCGCTCAGAGTATTCGAGGGCTGAGTAATGCCACTGGACTTGACATATGGAACATGCCATGGAAAGAAAACTCCCAGCTTTTCCCCTAGAAGAAAATTTCAGTTAGAATTCCCTCGAGACATTGTCAAAATTAGAGGGCCAGATCCATTGTTTTTACATTCAAGACAAATGGCTACTGTAGCAAAATTAGATTGTGTTGCAAGGAAGAAAGTGTAAAAATGCTTCTTTGGGCGGTTGTAAGGGAAGCCAATATTCTTCTCTTTAGCTTTAGGATCTTCAAAGGGAATGGTTGAAGATTTAGTTGGATATCCAAGTAATATTACATCTGTCTTAGTTTATATTGAAGATATCTGCTTTTCTACAAAAATTCCATAAATGGGTAAAAAACATGAAGCACTTCAGCCAAAGTCATACACAATCCTTTAGTGAGTCACCTGCTCCCTGAAAGAAACAGTGCAATTAAACAAAATCAACAATAAAGATACCAACAAGGGATATAACCACAGCGGATGCAGCAAAGCAGACTCCCTACCCCCTTTGGCACCCCCTCAATGTGGTAACTCCCCATGCACAGCTAACCACTGATATTATGCCAGAAAAAACTTGAGACTTGATCGTCTCACTGATTAAATCCCATGCTCTAAGAGCTCTCTGTGCAGAATCCAAGATTTTGTCTATGCTAAAGCCATAAACTCCATCAAACAGTAAAGTGCTAGAAGCTATCCTTATAGTGAAGCACATCAGAGTTAAAAATGGTAACGCGATACAAGAAGCAATAACTTTTGGTGTAACAAGATAATCAACAGGGTCTCTTCACCCAAAACTCTCAACGTATCAGTTTGCTCAAAAACTTGCATGGTCCCCAATTCTACAGTAAATGACTACCAATGCACCCAAAACTACTATTGATGCGACCACAGGACTAAGCTCCCTTGAAAAAGTTTAGGTCTATCAATGGTCCAAAATATTTGGATTCTATTTGGAACCGATCATAAAAATATTGAGAACGGATCTAACTTTTTTATATTTGTATTGGGACATTACTTGTACCCAAAAATTAAATATTAATTGGATTCAAGTACAAAATTATAAATACTTATACTCGATACATACCCGATCTGATAATTTTTAAAATTAAATATATAAAATTTAATATATTATATTAATTATGGGGTTGAAATGTATGAAAAAAATATTTTTTTCATTATTAAATTAATAAGAATATATCGAGTTTATATATATATATATATATATATATATATATTATCATTTATTTTATATTTTTATTTAATTTTAATTTTATATTCTTTTTTACAATTTTAATAATTTTTAAAGTATTATATTTTAATTTATCATTTCATTTATTTAAATTATCAATTTTTAATATAATTAAATTATATTTTAAATATTATAACTTATTATAATAATATAAATTATATTATAAGTTTTTTAAATATAAATATTTAATTTAAAATAATTAAATTATATTTAAAAAATAAAATAAAATAAAATTTCGTGTAAGGTATACTTAATTTAAGTTCGAGATCTGATAAAGTCTAGTGTGATATAAATTTTTTAAATTCAATAAATATCAAAGTACGAGTCTAAAAATATTTTTTCGAATCTCCGCATAAAACGAGTAGTTCTAAACTCGATTGGATTCGTTAACACGACTACTAACACTCCAGCAACCAACCGATTAAGCCCTAACCTGGTGAACTCCTTAACAAATTATATAGTGAAAGCCATGTCCACAAAAGCAGCGGTTAAGAGATTTAGGTCAAACTTATCATAGTTATATCTTTTAAGTTATTTCTTAAATTGAATACATGGCTAAGATAATCATAAAAAAAACAAAAAAAAAAAGGAAGAATACATGGCTAAGATTTGTTGACTGGGGAAGCATGAAACAACAATAACATATAGAGCCTGCAAAGACAAGTATATTTTACAATTTCAAAATGAAGGACCAAACCAGATCTATGCTCCTTTTCTTCTATCCAGAAGTGAACCAAAAAAAAAAAAAAAAAAAAAAATCCACTC
This sequence comes from Marsdenia floribunda, assembly GCA_035583425.1. Classification (NCBI taxonomy): domain Eukaryota; kingdom Viridiplantae; phylum Streptophyta; class Magnoliopsida; order Gentianales; family Apocynaceae; genus Marsdenia; species Marsdenia floribunda. Next base: position 5,843,210 of record JAXGGT010000169.1, on the reverse strand, counting down.
TTCTTCGCTAAAGTTAGTAATTTCTTGATAATTAACCTGTTACTTTGCTTCAGCTAGTCTGGTGCGGATCAGTTCAGGACATGATATCTTGTTTACACTGCAATGAGAGCGTTATTACTAATATTGCAAACCCAAGCGGAGAGCTACATGGGCAGACCACACAATCCTTTTTGCAAACCAATTTGAGCATTAAAAATGCAACTTGATGAAAATTTGATACTTACCGTATAAGGAGATCTCCGCTTAATGCCAATTTCTCATAAATCCATTCAGGAACTAGTTCTTGCAACAATCTTAGTTTTTCTTCAACTTCTCCTGCAAAGATAGAAGCAAAAATATGGATCAAAGGAGCTGACTATTGAGGAATCTGATGTCAGAGGTAATGAAACAGACTTACTTCTGTCAACAATATCTAGATGACTTGAAACTAGTTTGTGCATAAGCTCTTCTTTTGTGATGACAGTGCGCCTGATTGATTGAAATAAGAAGTAAATCATGTTAAAGAGCTTTGGTAAGCCTGCAATCATCTGTTTCCGCCATTTTGCCTGTGAGATGGCAGGATCTTGCTCCAATTGTGCCTTGCTTTCTTTCTCCCTGATCTGCAAGAACATTGTTTTTATCGTTTTAAAACCAAAATTGATATAAGTCTATATTCTAAAAGGGAAACAATTGAAAAGATAATTTTTCATCAAGAAATTACAGAAAAAAAAAAATGTACTTCCTTTTCAAGGGAAATTACACATGAATGTAAGAGGGATGGTTACGAATGGAAACAATATCTCTAGTATGATGAGTTTACCGATTGTTTAAGAGTCTCAGGAAGAATGTCCAACAAATCATTGTGAACTGATGATGAACATTCACACTCCTGAACATCATCCTGAATGTTTGCACCCTTCTTTGGAGTGTCAAATTTCAATGACCTGCTTCTGGATGCACGCCTCACAAGTTTATTTGGTGATTGAATTGAATCATCACCTTCAGGGCTCATATAACATCTCTTGGTGTCCCGAAGACTAGATGTGGCACACATCAATTTTGCTGGAGTGCAGTCTGGTGGTGTAGGAGTTCCCACAGTCACAGCAGCTCCATTGGAAGAGGGATCTAAACTCTTGTAAGAATGTACATCTTTTACAGGAGTTGCAGGGGGAGGAGAATTTGATAATTTCGCTAACAATGCCTTGTTAGATGAGCACTCTACACCACTCACTGCCTTTGATGAAGATTTTATTGGAGAGGCACTGCCAGAAACACAAGTTCTGCCCTTAGAATGTTGTTGGGCAAAGCAGGCTTCCTGGACTGGAAGAGGCACAGCACGAACAGATGTAGCTTTCTCTCCTTCAATGGTATTCTCTCCTTTGTGGTCAGAAACCTGTCGTGAAAAGTGTCTTCTAAAGGATTGGGGTAGATGGGATGCCATAATCAATGGCTGTTCTGCCGCTGCTGTTGTTGGTGTCTGACTCACGAAGGATGAACTAGAGGCTTCAGTCTCAAAACATTTACTTGACTTGTTAAATGGCTCAAGGAGTACTTCCTCTGGAATTTCGTCACCCTGCAAGCAAAAATTGCATCGTTAAAGCATCTCAGAATTAGAAGGGATCAGCTTATTCTTTTGACTGTTTAACCAGTATTGTCCCAACAGTTCTGCTGCTCAGTCAATCGAAACATCCTATTACACATTTCAGCTTAACATGATTCCTTATCAGACATCTTCTGTTAGTTTGAGAATAACATAATGACAACGATGACAAGGCTAAGAAGCAACAATTGAGACTATAAAAAAAAAAATGGGCATACACGTTCAAATTTTCACTCAGCTTAATGTAACATAGAAGCATGTGCATAAAAAAAGTACCTTTTCAGCACCAACACTTAAAAGAACACACAACCCATGATGCAAAAATTTAACCTTACCAAATAAAAATAAAAATAAAAATATTCTATATCTGGTAGGGAAGAATCGCGATTGGAATGCAAAGACCTGGAGACTGGAGATAACATAGTATGTCAGATTCTTGGAACTAAGTAATTGGCTCCATATATAATTATGGTTATGCAGAAAAATTGTATCAAGTTTTTGAAAGAAAATGCATACCTCTGGATGGGTCTTGAAGAAGTGACAAAGCCTAGCTCGAAAAACTTTTCTCAACTGAAGATTTCCACTTTCTGACTTCGTCTTTCCATTACTCCCAATTGCATCAGCATTTAAAGCCAGATGAAGATCAGATTTCATGCAATTTGTCCTTTCATCATGGGTGAGAATCTTTTTAACCTCAATGGCCTCGGGAAGAATAAATTTTAGCTGGGCCAAATGACTGTAAGTAAACCTCCTGCAGTAAAAAAAGACAAAAATAAAATCAAGGAGTGAGGAAGTAATTCTATTGTCAGTTAAACGAACGGAAGAACAGAGATATACCTATCAGTTAAACACTCAATTATGGTGCTAAGGTTTGCAAATGTAGTTGCCGATTCCTTCATCCGACCTAGCTGAACTAAAGTATCCCAACTAATAAAAAATTTGTCCAGTATCTCATACCTAAACAGATTCACAAGGTAATCACTAATAAAAAAGCACAAGCATTCATATGACAAAAGAATAAAAAAATAAAAAAATAAAAAATAAATCTCAGAGGCGTGTACTTCTCTGGGAGTCTGGATGAACTATCAGACATCTTCGATTTTGAAGGAGAAGATTCAGGCCACAAGGGTATCTTCTCCTTAACAGACATCAAAAGCGGGTCTGTCTGAGTAGGTGGATTCGGATCAGATTTCCGGAGCGCGGCCTCTCTTACTTCCTTCAAGGACATAGCAGCACCGCGATTCCGTGCCCGGCGAGGGAGGTTGACGGGCTTTTCCTGTGTCTTGGAGTCCCATGGATTCATATCGAGATGGGGCAATGTGGGTGGTTTAGATGGTGAAATTGACGATTTGGAGCTCGACTTCAGTACCTTCTTTGACTTGAACGAATCAAATCCCGATTTATTCGACTCCATTAAAGATATTCTGCATGGGGGGAGAGGAAAGAGAGAGACATAACCAGAACTGGAGATCCAGAGATATATAGAACAGAACCAGACAAAGATTTTGGAAGCAGAGTTGTTTTTTTTTTTCTTTTTGGTAAATAAATACAATATTTGGCGCCATGTCTACATTTTTCGCGCCAAAAACCTTCCTAGTTTTTTTTTTTTTTGTCTAATTACCAAAGTAATTAGGATTTACCTTGCCAAAGAAAACTTTTAATTTTTTTATTAAAAAATTTAGAGTCTTTTTTTTGACAAAATAGACCCTTAATTTTTTATTTAAATAAATTAAAGGGATACTTTAATTTTTTTAAAAAAAATTATATTTCACTTATAAATTATAAATAATAAAATTTTATTTTTTTATAAATAAATTTTAATTTATAACTCTTAGTATATATATACATAATAAATTAAATAAAAATGTTAAAATAATATATATAATAAAATTAATTTTTAAATTTATAATTATTAAATATTATGTTAATTAAATATTTTTATGATAATAAATATTTTATGACAGATCTGTTTTCTTATTTTAAAATTATTTTTATTTAATTTATTATGTATTTTTTAAAAAACTTAATTTATTATGTATATATATAATAAGAATAATAAATTAAAATTTAATTTATAAAAGAATTAAAATTTTATTGTTCATAATTTACAAGTAAAATATAATTTTTTAAAAAAATTAAGGGTCTAATTTGGTAAAGTATACCCTCAATTTATTTGAATAGAAAATTGAGAATCCACCTTACCAAAAAAAACCATGAATATTATCGTAATCTTTATAATTTTATATAAAATTAAATATTTTATAATCATAAATTTTTATAATTGCTTATTTATTTATTATTTTGATAGTACTGTCTGCATATTTTTATTTTTAAAATTTCTTATTTATTTATTTTATAATTATAATTATTAAATATTATGTTAATTATTTAAAATTTTATATAAAATTAAATATTTTATAATCATAAAATTTTAAAGTTGGTAAAAATTTTAAATATTTTTATAAGTTAACAGTACTGTTTGCTTATTTTAAAATTATTTTTATTTAATTTATTATGTATATAATAAGAATTATAAATTAAAATTTAACTTATAAAAGAATTAAAATTTTATTATTTATAATTTATAAGTGAAATATAATTTTTTTTAAAAAAAAAATTAAGAGTCACTATTTTGGAAATTATAGAAAAAATTAATTTTAAAAATTACTCTATTTTGGATAATAACTCCAAATTGCCCCCCAAATTGCTCCTAATTATTGGGGGGAAAAAAAATAATCCAAATTGCTCTCTCTTTCTCGACTCCGGAGAGGAAATAACGGCGTCAGCTTTAGTGGCACGTTTGCAGGGCCCTGTGGAGAATTTTCAATTTTTTTTTTTTAATTAGAATTTTCAAGGGTTTGTAATAAAATGTATATTTGTTAAGTTATTACTAATATATTAATTAAAAGTGTGTTTTTTAGAATTTAAATTAAAAATAATTTATTAAATTTTGTATATTTATAGAATGATAAATTTATATTTTTATTAAAATAATATTATTTAATTATATAATTATAACATTATAAATATTTTAGTAACACATTATTAATAATTTAAACAATTTTTATTAATCAGAATTACCCGTAAGAATTCCCATCCATATAGGGATGGCAATTAAAACCATACCCGATGGGGAACCCGTATACCAACCCCGTTTTGACTGGAGAATCCCCACTTTGACCGGGTTCGGGGATGGGGATGGTGATTCCCCGAAACAAAAAATCGGGGATGGAGGCGGGGATGGTATTAAT
>JAXGGT010000169.1:5792895-5805302 GCA_035583425.1 Marsdenia floribunda | reverse complement strand
ATTAAATAAGAGTATTTTTACCCATTAAAAAAAGTATAAATACAAATTATGTGATTTTTGGCATCGAAAATAGGAAAAAGTATGGTCATAAGGCCTTATTTATCAAATCAATTTTAATTTATGGACTAAAAAATTTAAAGAAAAAATATAGGGACTAATTCTTCCAAACAAAAATAAAATGGGGACTAAAATGTCCAATTTTTCAAATTAAAATTTTAAGACCAATCAAAAAAAAAAAAAACACGTAAATAGTTAAAAGACTAAACCTAAAAATTTTTCTTTTATTATTAAAATTAATTAATTCTTTTGTTTTTTTTTTTTAATTATTTCTCATATTAAAAATAAACATATATTCATTAATTTTTTTTATATAAATTTATAATTTTTTTTATTTAATTTTTTTTTAAAAAAAAAATCTAATTTTTCCAATTAAGAAAAGACATCAATTTTATTTTATAAATTATTATTATTATTGTCAAAGAACGTAACGTGATTTTTTACTTATCAGCTTTGAAAGTGAAATTTAACAAAACATTGATTGAGAGCCTATTATAAGACAACAAGCAATTAGTTAGATAGATTTGTCGAGGTTGCGTGGTCAATAAATTTATTCTTATTGAATTTTGTTACACATATTAAAATTAGTTCTAAATTTAATTTTAATTTTTAATTTTTTTTTTTGGTCGTATAACATTTAAAAATAACATTATTTAATTAATATTTTATAATTAATAATAAGTTAAAAGAGATTGATAGATATAATACTAAAATATTTTAAGTTTTTAGTACATATATTTGGTCATTAATATTTTATTTTAATACTTTAAATCTTAAATAAATTAAATTTAAGGAAAATTAATCTAAAAAAGGATATGGACACAATTATTTTTATATATTTATTATATTTACTTATGTCTTTTTCCGTTTAAAATGACAAAAATTACGAAAATATAACTTATTTATGATTTAGATTATCAAAATAAAATATTTAGGACTAAACATACCAAAACTTTAAAGATTTGAGATTAAATCTACTATACTTCCATAAGTTAATTATTATTTATAAAAGAAACATAAAATTAAAGATTATGTTATTTAGTACTCTTTTTCGATATTTTTTTTTACTAATCACGTGAAAAAATAAATATGTATTTATTAATTTTTTTTTTTCATAATATTCCTCATAATTAATGCTTTACAATTGATATTTATTAATTATTGTTATTGGACAAAATAAAGTAATTTATTATTTATAACAAATAAAAAATATTATGGAAGTATATTTTTAATGAAAAAAAAAATGTTTTTAATTTTAGTGTGTTTTAAAGTATGTGACGTTTGTTTAATAATATTGTCAAACAAAATTAATATGTTCTTTCCCTATTTTTATTTGTCATATGAGAAAAATAAAGGAGTTAGTTGTTGATTTTTTTTTTTTTTTTTTTTTTTTTAAATGTATCATCACCTTCCAATTAATTATTATTTTAGAATTATTACTCATAAAAGAGAAAGAAAAGGTATTATGTTCTTTTTTAACCAAGAAAAAAAATACAAAAATTAAAAAACTTAATTTTTGTATTTTTTTTCATATAAGAGCGAGGTAGTAATATATAAAATGAAAAATTAAATTAAAGGCTTTTGTTATCACCTCAGCCAGTGAAAATATAATTAATTGAGTTGATAAGGCAAATTAGTGTATTTAGTCCCCAAACTATTTTTGGTGTGCAAGTTACATTCCTATAAGTTTGTTTTGTCTTTTTAATCCCAAACTATTTTTTTTACTTGCAGATTACTTCCTTCCATCCACAATTGGTCGGTCAACGCAAAGTTAACGTTATTTTTATTTTTATTTTTTCAAAATTGAGGGGTAAAATTGGTATTTCACCTTTTTTTTTTTTTTTTTTTTTTTAACTTTAATCCTCCAATTTTAATTTGGGACGTAACTTACACCCATAAATTATTTGGGGACTAAACTTGTCAATTTGACAATTTGACTTTTTCCTCTTTTTAATTCAAAAAAATAAATCTGAAAAATGGGTTTTGGACCCCCATCATCTTAAAAGGTATAAGTAAGTTACTAATCATTAAACCAATTAAGACTTCCTGTTTATTTTAAAACATTGTATGTCATATAGTAATGTCAACTGCCTTAAACTTAAACCCAAAATCCAAAAACCTAAACGCTAAGCCCTAAACCCAAAACCCAAAATCTTAAACATTAAACCCTAATCCCTAATCCCTAAAGCCTTAACCTTAAACCCTCATCCCTAAGTACTAAACCTTAAACTTGAAATGCAAAACCTTAATCCTTAATCCCCAAATTCTAAACCTTAAACCCTAACCCTAATCCCTAATCCCTAATCCCTAAACATTAAACCCTAAGAATTTAGTGTTTAGTGTTTTGGCAAGTTTAAGGTTTAGTGTTTAGGGATTAGGGTTTACGGTTTAGGGTTTAGTGTTTAGGGATTAAGGTTTAGGATTTAGGGTTTAGGGATTAAGGATTAAGGTTTAGGGTTTTGGGTTTAAGGTTTAGTGTTTAGGGATTAGGGTTTAGGGTTTAGAGATTAAGGTTTAGTTTTTAGAGTTTACTGTTTAGGGGATTAAGGTTTAGGGTTTTGTGTTGGCGTTTAGGGAGGTTTAGTGTATAGGGATTAGGGTTTAAGATTTAGTGTTTAAGGATTAATGTTTAGGGTTTAGGGTTTAAGAATTAAGGTTTAGGGTTTCGGGTTTAGATTTAGGGTTTAAGGTTTAGTGTTTAGGGTTAAGGTTTAGGGTTCGTGTTAGGGTTTAGGGTTTAAGGTTTAATGTTTAGGTATTAAGGTTTAGGGTTTAGGGTTTAGGTATTAAGGTTTAGGGTTTAGGGTTTCGAGTTTGAGTTTAGGTTTAAGGTTTAAGGTTTAGTGTTTAGGGATTAAAGTTTAAGGTTTAGGGATTAAGGTTTAGGGTTTTGGGTTTAGGTTTAGGATTTAAAGTTTAGTGTTTAGGGATTAAGGTTTAGGGGTTAGTGTTTAGGGATTAGGGTTTAGGGTTTAGTGTTCAAGGAGGTGGTCCACATTGCTATATAATAGAAAATGTTTTCAAATAAGCATAAAATTTTCATTGGTTTAATGGTTAGTAATTTATCTTTAAATTTGAGAGGATTGGGGTTCAAATCTCATCTCTCAATTTTTTTTTTTTTTTTTGAATTAAAAAGAGGAAAATGTCAAATTGGCAAGTTTAGTCCCGAAACAATTTATAGGTGCAAGTTACGTCCCCAAATTAAAATTGAAGGATTAAAAAAAAAAAAAAAAAGTGAAATACCAATTTTACCTCTCATTTTTCAAAAAAAAAAATTAACGACAAAAAAAACTTATAAGGACGTAACTTGTACACCAAAAATAGTTTGGGGACTAAATACACCAATTTTACCGAGCTGATAAATTAATTTTAATTATAACTATACTTACGAATTTGTTACCATAAAAAATAATTTTAATAATTAAAAAAAAAAACCTTAAACTTGTATAATAATTTAATAAAATAAAAAATAATTATTTTAATAATAATATTTTCACTTATAATTATTAAGTATGTGTTTGGATTACTATTATTTTTGAAAAAAAAAAACAATTTTTTTTAAAGCGTGTAACTCAAAATGAATATTGTCTATAATTTTATTAAAAATAAATTTTATGTTAAAAAAAATGAGGTTTATTATATAAGTTTTATAAGACTTAATTATTAGTCTTATCGAGAAATATTTTTTTTTTACAAAAATATATAATATTATTTTTATTAATAATATTTTAAAAAAAAAAACTAATGTCTAAATCAAATCAAATTCAGTGATAATCTAAACATTGACTTAAATCTCATGATTTCAAGTTTGTTACGACAAAGATAAGAAAAATCAACAAAATCATACTCACAACAGAATCAAACCGCTAAAGAACAAACACACGTGTTCCGTTCTCTCTTGTAGGTTTTATACATTTATTTCTTTGACTCTCGTTGATTTAAGGAAAAAAGGCAACTAACGAGCCATCAAAGTCAACGTTAAAAAAATAGAACCGTAGGGACTGACAGATGTACGTAACATAAACTGCCTGGTGAAAGTAACAGATGTCCCATATTACAGCAAACTATGGGTAACTGACGATTGATAGGAGAACGGCAAAAGAAAGGAATATACTAATTAAAGATTCCATCTTTTTTCCCAATTAAACGGTTTGGAAAAGTTTAAAATAAGAAAAAAAAAAAAAAAAAAAAACCATTATACAGATTCATTTGACATTAAAGAGAAGGGAAAATACAATTTAAAGATTGATCCCCCTTATGTTTGTTAACAGATGTCCTGTAAACAGAAGTGAAGGAAAAAAAAAAATTCAGATGGAATCAGGGCGGAAAGAGAAGAATATGCCTGTGAAGAGCCTATTATAAATATGCACGTTATTCACGGCATTCATTACTCGCAATCAGAGAGAAAACCTCCCCCGAAGGCCTGTAGTGATCTGGAAAAAATTGAAAGAAGAACGACCCAAAAAAAAAAAAAAACCAGGTCAGTGTTAATTAATACAACTAGTTCATTTCATTCCTGATATGGACATTCTTGATTTTTGTGTGTGTGTGTGTATGTTTGTATGTTTTGGTGGATGATGGGGTATATGTTTTATGTCTGTCTTGTTCTCTGTCTCGTACAAAGATTCTGTGTGTATATATATATATATTTATTTCTTTGTTTGGTGAGGAGAAATGCATGGGAAAGATCCAATGGAAACTGTGTTTAGATTTTTCAGTTTCTTGACTACCCCATTGTTGCATGCATGACTGTGATTAATTTGTCGTTGATCCCTAGCTATGGATGTTTATCGGAATCTTGTTTTTTCTTTAAATTTTCGAACAAAGGAAGAAAATTCATCGCCAACGCGTCAGGGTTGATCAGGGTATTGTTGTTCTTTTCTTTTTTTTTTCCAAAAAAAAAAAAAAAATTTTATTTTGGCCGATCCTATAGAACTGGTATTGGTGACGTTTTTTCTTCAGGTTGTTGGGCTTGTGTGGGGATGAGTTGTTCCCGTATTTGTTGGGGATTTTTTTTGAATGTTACTTATTTAGTTGGGTATTCCCATAATTTTGGGTGCTCAGGAACTTAGCTGTCATTTTCATTATCAATTTTATTTGACTTTGTAGTTATACTTAGTCTTGCACCATGTCTCATATGTTTTTGTTCTTGATTAATTCGTGCAGGTCTTTTTCATCAGTATTCATTCTTGTGGGGGAAATTTTTGCAGATTTTAAGAGATTGTAAAAACAGAGTTGAGTGAGAGAGAGAAGCCCGATGGAGAATATGAAGGTTCTTAATGCCCTTGATTCGGCAAAGACACAGTGGTATCACTTCACTGCAATTATCATTGCTGGAATGGGTTTCTTCACGGATGCCTACGATCTGTTTTGTATTTCTCTCGTCACAAAGATGCTGGGTCGCATCTATTACCATAAAGAAGGTTCATTGAAGCCCGGTTCTTTGCCTCCCAATGTATCCGCTGCCGTTAATGGCGTGGCACTATGTGGAACCCTAGCCGGCCAGCTCTTCTTTGGTTGGTTAGGAGACAAACTCGGGAGGAAAAAGGTCTATGGTATTACCCTAATGCTCATGTGTCTGGCTTCCATTGCTTCGGGTCTCTCCTTTGGCCATAGCGCTAAGGCGGTTATGGCCACCCTCTGCTTCTTCAGATTTTGGCTTGGTTTTGGCATCGGCGGCGATTACCCTCTTTCTGCGACAATTATGTCCGAATACGCAAACAAGAAGACCAGAGGAGCCTTCATTGCAGCTGTCTTTGCGATGCAAGGTTTTGGAATTTTGGGAGGTGGTTTGTTTGCTATGATCGTCTCAGCTGCATTTAAAGCTAGGTACAAGGCCCCTGCTTACGAGGTCGATCCAATTGCTTCCACGGTTCCTGAAGCTGATTATGTTTGGAGGATCATCTTGATGGTTGGTGCACTACCGGCCATTCTTACTTATTACTGGCGGATGAAGATGCCAGAGACTGCTCGCTACACTGCCCTGGTAGCAAAGAATGTTAAACAGGCAAACGCAGATATGTCCAGGTACTTGGACATGGATGTGGAAGGTGGTGGTGGTGGTGGTGGACAACAGGTGCCTCAAAGACAGGTGGTGCAGCAGGAGGGTGAAAATTTTGGTTTGTTCTCTAAGGACTTCATCCGCAGACATGGGCTTCACTTGCTTGGCACCACGAGCACATGGTTCTTGCTTGACATTGCATTCTACAGCCAGAACTTGTTCCAGAAAGACATCTTCAGCGCAATTGGATGGATTCCTTCTGCAAAGACCATGAATGCAATCGAAGAAGTATACACAATAGCAAGAGCACAAACACTGATAGCTCTTTGCAGTACCGTGCCAGGATACTGGTTCACGGTGGCTCTGATCGATGTCATAGGAAGATTCGCCATTCAGTTGTTAGGTTTCACCATGATGACAATATTCATGTTTGCTCTGGCCATTCCTTATGATCACTGGACTAAGAAAGGAAACCATATCGGGTTCGTGGTCATGTACTCTTTGACCTTCTTCTTCGCAAATTTTGGTCCCAACTCGACCACATTCGTTGTGCCGGCTGAGATTTTCCCTGCCAGACTCCGAGCAACTTGCCACGGGATTTCAGCTGCATCAGGGAAGCTAGGAGCGATCGTTGGTGCTTTTGGGTTCTTGTATTTGGCTCAAAGTACGGACAAGGCCAAGGCGGATCCAGGGTACCCGGCAGGAATCGGGATGAAGAAATCACTAATAGTGTTGGGAGTCATCAACTGTTTGGGTTTGTTGTTCACATTTTTGGTCCCTGAATCCAAAGGAAAATCACTGGAAGAGATGTCTGGTGAGAATGAAGAGTCAAATGGGGCGCCAACATCTTCTTTCGATAAAAAGACAGTTCCAGTTCCAGTTCCGGGAGCATCAAATTAGGGTTCCTCTCCAAGCTGGTTGGAGTTCCGGCATCTCTAACTAAAGTAGTGAACCTACTAAGCAGCTTTTTAGCATTGATCTTTTGTCTCTTTTCTCTGTTACCATATTTTTTGGCCATGGAGACTTGGAGTTAACGAACGTGAAATGTAACGGAAAAATTATATTTGATCAAAAGGTCTTCTTTACAAGAATAATTATTATAGTTATATGTCACTAATATTATCTCCCCTAAAAAAAATTCAGAACAAGAAGATTATTCAAATTTGAATTTAGTGTTACTGAAAAGAATATATTATTAATTTCACAATCTGTTCAAAATTCTGGTTAGGGAATTGGAAATCCTTGGTGCTAAGATTAACAGTTTTGGGAACAGAAGTGACAAGAAACTATGGCAAAAAAGAAAGATTTGAAATCTAACTTTCTGGACATCAATTATTCTTGAATTAATTCGTGCTGGAAATGGAATTTATACATATAATAATTAAAGGGGAGCCCAGAAAAATGCAGTGCAGTGATTGATGTAAATAAGCTAGCTAGCTAACCCTTTTAATTTGAATTCCTCTGAACCCGTGTTGGGGGGGGGGGGGGGGGGGTAGCCTGAAATAAAAATCAGTGTGCACGTTCCCTGAGCACTTGAAGATCCAGTTCTGTAGGATCAGTAGCCTGAATCTCATAATGAATTCCATCCATTTCTCTTCTAAACCTGTCTTTGGATGTAGCGTACAGCATCTTGGCACGGATTCGAGAAATCGAAGGAGACCTGATAAACATGCAATATATATGTATATTTCCCCATGTCAATTGTCACTTGTCAAATATATGAATGGCAGCAAGATGAATTGCAGAAAGATGTTTGAATTTTGAAACAAGAAGAGGGGGAGGAGTAAATTAGACTAACCAAGCAATGAAGAAAATCTTGCTCTTCTGACAATTTTCAGAGGTAACAAAATCAAAGTCATAAACAGCATATCTGCAGTCATTCTCGGGGAGGGCAGCAGTGAAATCATCGTAGCTTTCTGCTGGACTACCAGTCTTCTCAACAATCACCTCTTTTTTCTTCTCATCAATCTTAAAAATCACATAACGGTAAACTTTCTTTCTCTGCAGCTCCAAGAATGCATCTTTACTGTGATCGGCAACCCCCATCCCTGAGGAAGCATTTGGCTGCAAATTAAAACCAAGTTGGGCACTCAGCATCAATTATACACTGAAAGAAATAAAGAAAAGGTTCCAAATATTTCACAAATGGAAATTGAATCCAATTTTATAGGCACGGAGAGGGAAACTTACTCCTCGGATTCTGAAGGACATGGCTGGAAAGGGAAGGTAACAAAGAAATAACCCTGAAATTGCTCAGGGAAGATTATGAATGAAGGAATGAGATATTATATATATACACCTCTTGAAAGCTTCGGTGTATAATAATGGTGTTTGATTTGGTAATGTGGATTTAATAGTTATGGAAGGGAAAGACAAATTGGAGAATCAGGAAGAAAAGGCATATACGACCAAATGGAAGGAGAAAGCAACTGCAATTTCTCTCTTTCTTTCTTAGCCTTTGGTGGTGTTGGTTTACTTCTTCTTCTTAAATTAATCTCATCAATTTTTTTAGGTCAGAAAAGCTTGCAAGATTCTCACAGTAAAGAAATCCCACATTTTAAGTTGATTGAAAAAGAAAAAAAAAAAAAAAAAAAATTGTCTTCCTCAGTTGCTCTTCCAAATTATGACTTAAAAATGAGTTCAATTTATAATAATTAAAAAAAAAAAAAAAAAAAAAAAAAACATATTACAAAATTTTCCCAAAATATAAAAGAGGATAAGGATTGAAGAAAGGGTGATGCGATATGTGGATTCTGGAAAGGAATCAAAATGGACCCATTCCCGGCGGTGGGCGGTGCGTTCAACTTAAGCTTAAGCTTACATGCTTTCTAGACCACCACAACTTACGTCCCTTCCTTCCCACGTCGCTTTAGGCAAAAGAGGGGGAAAAAAAAAAAAAAGGAAAGGAAAAAAAACTCTAAAGAACATACTTCTGATGTTGCTCCAGCTCATGATCGATGGAATATAATAAAGAAATAGATGACAGAATTGTGGTCCAATCGTGGCCATTACTAAGCACCAAAGAACGTTGGCCTAATTAATAAATAGAAGGCAAGGGATGGGCTACCGTGATGAGCTACTCTTCTGATTAATTTATGGAGGTAAGTTATTTACAAATGTTAAAATTTTAAGTTCACTTGTTGTGGATGTAATATAATATAAAAGTTAAAATGAATTTTATTTACGAACAAATAAGTCAAAATCAAAAGATAAACTCTGTAAAAACAATTTAAATTAGATTCAGAATAGTTAATTTTGCTGTTACATGGACTTGAAATTGTCTGCACAAGTGGGCAAATGCATATCATGTGCGAAAGAAACTTGCCTATAGCAATGAAAGTAAAAATACAGTTTTGATCGATTTGGAAAGATTTTTTATCAGTAAAAGTCAGCAAATGTGTATGTGTATATGTACATACGATAAGGTTCTCAATGATACAAGCACAAGGCATTGGTTAGTTTTGTAATGTAGCAGCCAAAGGGGGCTTTCTTTTCACCTAGTTAAGGAGGCAGTTGCAAAAAAAATGTCAAAAAAAGTCACTAAACTGAATCATGAGTAACTTACTACCCTACTAGAGATGTCTGATCTACATCAAATCTGCATCATCATCATAGTCATAATCTGGTTCACTTGACTGCCTCAATCTCTTTGCATCCCTAGGGCCACCCCTGCCCTTCTTTAGTTTCCCTCTGAAAGTAGGCAAATCTTTCGTCAACGTCTTGATATCAAGGACACACCAAATACTAAGTACAGAGATGGGAAAATGAAGTACTTACTGTCCATTTGCTGAAATACCCCCAGCATCTCGTCCAGCAGCTTGCTCTTCAGCCTAAGCACAATTCAAATTACATGTAAGGCCACAACAGCGCACTACACGAGCAATTTCTGCAGAACAAGCAGACCGGTGCACCGTGCAAATAAAAAGAAAATTGAAAGCAGGCCACTGAGGTGATATAAATGAATAATCTTCAACCCCTTCACGCAGTTTCACCAGAAGTCTACAGAGAACATAACTTGATTCTCTAAATCATTCCCTTCAATTAAAGGTGTAGAAACTCCAATGTCATTGCCAACATTACCTATAATATTTAAACTACTATGGTTGATCATTTCAACAAAGATATGTTCCTCACCCTAAATCACAAAGCAGTTCCGAGTGTAAGCTTAAACTGCATCTCTCGGCCATAATCAAACCACGGCATCGAAAAGATAAAATATATGAACTATTTCAGGTTAAATACCACTAGTATGATACTGATTCCTTCCATCACTCACTCCTGGATCCAAAAGGACCCCTTCCCGCTTTCCCCAATAATTAAGGTTTCATCATTATCCATGACACAATATATCATACGAACTTCTTCTATCAGTAATAGCAATGGATGTGGAATAATTGAAAAATGAATGTGATAGATACATACAGCTGGAGAAGTGATAGAAGACAGTGAAAACAGCCTATCATCGGGTTGGAACTTCCTGGAACGCTTTAAGCTACAAAACAACAGATTACAAGTGATTAACAAAATAAATTAACTTGAATAATCAAACACGAAGCACTGCAAGCTTTTAAGGATATTAGATTATTTATGATAGCATATGCATCAAAAGTACTAGGTTTGCTTAAAAGCATAAACTAAAGCTTTGAAATTTTCTTGTAGAAACCAACATCAAATTTGTTTCCTTAATTCTCAAACTTAAAACTAAGTACAAGTTTTACTAGCCCTCTTAAAGAAATTTTCCAGCTAGTGATCTAAGCACAGGAGTGTTCATCAGTGAGTACGAAGAGATATACTCGAATTCTTTGAAGAAATATGTCCATCAGTCCATAAAGCACAACCATGCAGCAGATATATATATCCACGAGTTCTAAGCAACATTATCTGGGGAAAAGGGCATCCATCAAGAATAGAAGCACTGATTAGAAACGTAGACGATGTAAAACATAAATTGTCACTTTCAGGAGACAAAGCAAATTATGATGCATCAAATGACTCAACTACAAAATCCCACGATCCTCAGCTGTATCGATGACTCAAATTTGCATCTTATCCCATCAGTAACTAAACACCATTTCTCATTGCTAAACCGCTACTGCTAAGTGCAACAACATCAAGGCACATTATGTCAAAAAAGTAGCTTTTTATCAATATTTTTGTTGATTAGGCTACCAAAGGCAAGATTTTTACAGGGTTGTGCTCTTCGAGGAAGATAAAAACCCTTCAAAACCTTTCAATACATTTCCACATTGGCTTGGATCCTGCAAATAACTTGTTTCCATGTCATATACCTGCAAAATTCATCAATAAATCAAGCTCCATCGACATAAAAAGAGCTTGCATTGATCACCAAACAAACTTACAAACCTGCTTCTCAATGTTTCGGAGTTCCTGATGAAGTTTAGCCCTTTTGCATAACAGAGCAGCCAGCATCGCTGAAGGGTTTGAAGAAGGTCTTTGCCCTAGGAAAAGAAAAAAAAAAAAAAAAGAAGATTCATAATTTGTTGGATCATATAAATTAGGGCAAGAAATTGAAGGGTTTGTTGATCCTAACAAGTACCTTCGGAATCCATTGCTCTAATTTCAGATTATAGAGATGATTTATTGAATGAAAAATCTTAGATGAATAGGCTTATATGGAATAATAGACTTTATGACATCTTCTTCAGCGATTTCCAAATGATTCTTCCTCTTCTCGTTGTTCTATTGAAGAAAACAAAGAAAAAAAAAAAAAGCACCCTGCAGTTCTGGAGGGACAACTAAAAACCCACAATTGCAGGAACAGGTTTACTTTCCTGCTGCTTTCCACTAAGGATCAGAGAGTGTGTACGATCTGACCTATGGAATGTTAACCCGCCTAAGCCCAATGTGGCAGAAAATAAGGGGGAAAAAAAAAAAACCAATTTGTAGTTTTCCGGAAAAGCGCAGGGGCCGTCAGGATCTTCTGCTCCGCTACCGTCTAAATCCCTTTCAAATTCGTTCAGGACGTTGACGTTCAACTCGGTGCTTACGAAACTTCAGTAAATCACTCCTGACGTCGCGGATTTTACAGTATATTCAGAAAGTTGCAGTAATCCCCTGATCTAAAATTTACCCACGAATGCGACTATGAGCCTGTCTGAGCCCACGTTCAATTATTAAAACTGTCTTCGCTGTATTAAAAGGATATTCTAAATTGATAATGAGTATTTAAATTTAAATTTATATTTTTGATGTAAAATATTCACTGATTAATTTTGGACTTAGACCAATTATGTTAGGCCCTAATGACGATGCTGGGCCTTAAGGGAGTGAATGTAATATTTTGTTCCACGTTGAAAATGTAAATAAATATGTTATAAAATATAAGTAT
>JAXGGT010000169.1:5756824-5771440 GCA_035583425.1 Marsdenia floribunda | reverse complement strand
GTTTTAGTGCCTTGATCTCTTTTTCCATTGCATCTCTCCACTCCTTAGACTGAGCTGCTTCTTCGTAAGTACTCGGCTCCTTTGCACCATTGTCTTCTACCAGCGCTGCATTCGCATATTTGGGATTTGGCTTCCGAAGCTATAGTATCAACTAGCTTCAACTCCCGAGCCCTGCCGGCGATTGAGGCAACCAGCCGCCGGTAGCAATAGAAAATCTATCTTTATGGGGGCGGCGTCGGGTGGGGATCGACCCGTCAGGGCAAATCCGGCCGTGGAAGCAATAGCTAATCTATATCCTTTCCCGTTGCAGTGAGGAAGTCATTTTAATGCCTTCCGAGCGGGCTAAGGACGCCGTATGCCTAGCCCTGTTTTTTAGAAGTTTTTATCCCCTCTTCCTGTTCTTTTCTGTCTTTCTTTCCTGTTCCTCTGCTCAAATAATCCAATAAAGCTATATCTGAGGTATGGAGCCACCTTCTTCACCCGGCATGCCCACTACGCATCGACCCGCTTCCAGCACGTTAGAGCGGAATGCTGCACCTATCCTGTCTCTAGTTAGTGCTAGATCAGGTAGGAGGAGGCAACCCACGGTACCTCTGGGCGATCGAAGGACTAAGGCCACGGGCTTTTAGTTCCTTTCCTCTCCTTCGATCAATCCGTAGTATTTGCTCTTGAAGTGAATCCGGCAAGGCATTTTCTTTTGAATCCTTGGAAGGTTTTTAAGGGCGTGACTTTCTTCCTTTTCAAAAGAGTAGACCACCGGCGGGTTGACGTGAACTTGTCAGCTCAATTCTTATAAAGATACCATTCCTATACCTCTTACATCTGAATTTGACCTCCCGGTACGAGCGCACGGAAAACTCAAATTTCAATAGTTTCAGTTACGTTTCGCCTCTGAGTCGGCTCAGCTCGTTTAGTCACTTTGATCCGTATCTGTCGTACTCATCGCTGGCTCAGCAACCTTTCTGAGCTTAAAAAAAAGGCTTATAGGCTGACGCGCAAAGAGGACGCCGAAGGATATCCGAAGATCCATCTGCATACCAATACTGTGAGTCAGCTATTCTCCTATCATCTTTATTGAGCGGCCTTAAAAAGGATACATCTAGCTTCATCTCGAACAGCTAACAAGACGCTAGGCCTCTTTGAGTCTATCTATTGCTCCCGCTTCTGGCTGGGTCTTGAACGGCTAAGAAAGAAGACGCATTGAGTTCCCGTTGTCTATGAAGAGAGCTTTCGGATGGGGGATATCTCTAGTTGGGTGCTTATCTCGCTTAGTAGCTGATTGTGCGAGAGATCATCTCACTTGACAAGAAAGTGGTTTGGACCCTCTATTGAACACGAACTGAATCTTTGCGGAACATCAACTTGAGGAGATTTTATTTAATATTTAACCACCTAAAAGCCTAGCGGCGGAGTCTCTATCGACTCAATGCCTTTTTAGCAGCTTAGCAGGATCGACTCAAAAACCAAACTCCTGCAGACGCCTATTGACTCTGTTGCTATTTCCCCAAAAGTGTAACTTAGCTAACGCCTCTGAGCCTTTTTCATATCCATTTGCCTCTTTCGTCGTACCCTCTGCCAAAAAAAGATTTTGTCGAACCATTTGCTACTGGACGGGGGTTTTTGGGTGTCATTTCAATTCCTTCAAAAAGCTAAATCTTGGGCTCGTTCCCCGGCCTAGGAACCTAGAGATCGGGGATGTCGTATCGGTGAAATAAATACGTTTTCTTTGCTCTTCTGGACACGTTTCTCAGCGCCTTCTCCCAACCTGAGACCAGCAACTGAGACAACCAGAAAGGTCGACAATAGCTCTGACTCCTACGTTGCATAGGAAAGGCCTTGTTACCCGATGCGAAGTATCTTCTTTTGAATGGAGTTTTTTCGTCAATGTCTTATTTTGGTCCAACAAAGACTGAGCCGCGTATTGACGAGACCGGACACTTAGTTGTCCTCTCACTTCACTTTGCCATTGCCTCTTCGCAACTCAGCTCAGCTCATTAGATCCTTTCCTTGGCCGACTACTTTGGTTGGACTCTTTTCCTACTCCGAAGGCGACTACTTTGTCCTGTCCCGTTCGCAGCTAAGCTATCTTTATCATCGCATTACTATCCTTAGTATCGCTTCGCTTCGTTCTATCCTTTTAACTCTACTGTCTTCTATATATAAATACGGTCAGCTTGTTCGCCTATCTATCCTCTTATCGTCATCCTCTTCGCTTAGCAGTTCAGTTCTATAGAACCTACTTCTGACCTACATTATCTTCTCCGTGGGTCGTATGATTTGCATCCCGAAAGAGAAAGAAAAAAGAGTTAATTAATTACGCTACGCTCTGAAACCTTCTATGCCAACTGATTGGAATGTAGATACCTTCGGGTTAACTATGATTAGCAGTTTAAGCTTCATTCTTTCCTTAGCTATTAGAAAAAGGATAGTTGACTTCTGATCTAAGCTTTCAGTAGCTGATGCATCATACACACTTCACCCTCATGCGGTGTTAGACCTCGCAATAAGCGTGTTTAAAGCGAAGCTATAATACACATCGTTATCTCAACACCTTATGGGACACAACTTATCTAAATCTTCCCACCTTCCTTCTATCACAGCCACGCCGGTTCGCTGCTGACTATTGAATCTCTTTTGTACAGCGAACTATATGAGCTCCCCCTATCTATTTTTGCTCAGCTCCTTTGGACCCTTGTTAGCCTTTCGCTAGACCATCGTTCTATAGAACCTACTTCTGATTTGCCAGAACTCGAGTTACAGCCCTATCTCTTTTCTATTCTTTGAATCTGCTACCTCCTCTTCCATGCAATTCGACTTGCTTCACGAGCTTATGCCCAGTCTTCAGCCCATACGCGTTCGGTCTTCCCCGTCCACAACCATGCTGAGCTACAACTCCGCATGATGGGAGTATGGAACGAACAGAAAGGGTAAGACTGGCACGAGGGCGAAGCTTCTCATCATCACCGGAGATGACGAAGAAGAGGTTGATCGAACAAGAGAAATTGGATCTTATTGGCTTGCTTATTCAACTCCTTTGAGTAACCCCCTTCTTTTTATCTTCGGAAATCTCTTTTTTCGATTGATCAGAAATCCCTTTTTGGATTCGGTATGGATAAAGATCCAGTCATGATCAAGAGTTCCAAGGGCAGCTGACTACCGCGAAAAGTCAGTAAAAAAGGTTTATGGATGAAGGTACTGGGATGAAAGATAAGTGGGACTTTCAAGGCCGGCTTCGGCATGTGCTACGTGAGCTCCTAAGACCATACGATTTCTTAATATAAAAAAAATAGAATTGGTGAGAGAACGCCCTTTCCTTTCAAGTGAAAATATCGTATATGATTATGATCGCAGAAACCGCCGCTTTTATCCGCCTTTGCACACATAATGTAATAGGAGGGAGGGCCTACAAAGCAATAATAAAGTTTTTTAGTGTAGTTATGAGGTCGCAACCTCAGTCGGGGCATTGAAGCTCACCTTATAAACGAAAAAAAGGCCTTGCCTACTATATGTAGTAGCCTAATCGAAGGCTTAGAACGATCGAAGATCAAGAACCAGAACAATCAATGAACATGAAGGAAAATACGATTACTTCGGGACTTAGTCAAAGAGTATGGGAATAAAAAGCTAGAAGCTACCTCTCTGCTTCCTTTACTTTGAATTTGAAAAGGCAAAAGGAAATGAAAGACCTGCAAGACTGGCTTAGAGAGTGGCAGATGGAAAGATTAATACAATAGGGGATTGTACCTTACTGCCAACAATGGAAGGCTTAAAAAAGCCCCTCCGCAATTCTTGCACGCTTTTTAATGTAATGGTAGGAGTGAATAGGCTTTCACCCGCACTAAGGCCAGAGCTAGAGCTAGAAGCTAACTCTTCACTCTTCCTAGCATTATAGAATGCAGCTGCCCTACTCCTTTCTTTAACCTCTTTTCAAGACAAGAATCCCCATAGAAGAATCAGTATCGCAAGCTAGACGAGCAGAGAGAAGGCCAGTAGAGGGCTCTTTAGCTTGACTACGCTAATTCTTTGAATTCTATTAGTTTACTCAAGAATTGCTCAATGAATCTGTTGATTTGAAATCACAGGATGGTCTACGATCAGCAGAAGAGTCGAAGAGAGGGTTTCTATTTCTATATCCCCACAGGACTCTGTTTAGACGCTCTCTTTTCATCCCTATAGGGATTGATTGAAACTATCCTTAGGGAAGGAATGAAACTATCCTTAGATTAGCGCTTGTGCTATTCCTTTAGTCCACACCTCTGGGGACTACTTTCAAAGAAAAGGGCTATTCTCAAGAAGGAAAGAAAGCCACGAGAGCCGCTTGTCCAGCCAGTTAGCAGCTAAGGAGCTACTCTAGAGTTCCTTCCAGTCGGGAAAGAGTTAGCTTAAGCTTAAGACCGGTAAAGTCAAGTAAAGGGTAGGGCAGATGTAGTCGATACAGGTTTACGCGAGACGGATTTAGTCGATGTCGATACGGATTTAGCGCTGCTTTCCCGCTTGTAGACACTGCTGTAGTCTTTGGTGATTCGTCACTACGAAAGAAACTGGCTTTTGCCTCTTCCATACTGGGCTGGGGGATTTTCTAAGGGGTTTTTCTCGCTTTATGGCTTCTCTTCTAATTGTTGCACATCGATGACTTTGACAGAGGAAGGGAGGCCATAAGCGGCTATTGGATAGAGAGCTTTTAGAACACTGTAGATCCGTCGATACTGCTTTTTCCGCTGCCTTCTCGCTTTAAAGGGGAAGAGATAGATCGCTTACAGCAAACGGAGGAAAAGCCCCATAGAGTAAGGCTATTTTCGAGTGAGCCGAGCCATTTTATCATTTTATTACCATCATCAGCCGCCGTCTCTCTAACCCTAAAGGGTTATCCTCGCATCATCCCTCCGTTCATCCGTCAAAAGACGTACCGGAAAGATGAGATTGCAGATCTATTGGTCAAGTGCTGGCTGTCTTTCTTCTCTCTAAAATTTTCTTGGTAGCGAATAAGGTTGATAAGTCTTTATTTGAGCCAATGACCTCACCAGTCCGTGATGCGGACCGAGCTGACGTGATGGTCAATCGGATAGCTGAAAAGCTACCTTCTTTGATAGATATCACACCCCCTGGATAGATCGTATTCCCCTTTCCCTTCTTTGGGCTAACAACCAGACTGAAGGCAAGGACAAGGACTAAGAAGCAATAACATGCCGCAAGTCCGAGCGAAGCAGCTAGGGAGACCTATGCCGTTTGTTCGAAGCCATATAATATAGGCTAAGCCTCAACCGCGTGGAAGGGAAGTTGACCTTTTCCAAGCATTGGTGGAGTCAGATAGCCTCTTCTGTCTATCTACGCAATTCAGTGCCATCCCGCTTCTGCCAGAATCGAAGCCAAGAGCGCCTCATCTTTCCTTTCAAGCTTTGGTGCTTAGTGCATGGCCTCTAGGTCGGAATACCAGTTTTACCGACCCTCGACTAGCATCTTTGGAAGACATCTTCTCATACAATATAAAGTGGAAAGTTCCACGCCTTTAGTCCAGTGGTAAGACTTTCCCACTATATGAGATGCAATTTGTTCAATTGAAACTGGTCGCTCCGAAGGGAAATCGAGTAGATAGATTTTGCATCTATATAAAACGCAAAAAGTGAAATTCAAAGACGTGGTTGTGAAAGGAAAAACATTTGATAACTTTCGCTACTAGGCCGGCGTGAACTTTCTCACTTGAAGCAGGTCGTTCAGAAAGAAACTGGAGTTGATACCAAAAAAGCCGGGTTTTGGTAAACTTCTTCGCTTCAGTGAAGACTCTTTCAAGTGCTTTTTCTTCCTGCTGAAGGTTAAATATAGAGGCTTCACGAATAGAACTCAGTGTTGATGAATAAGAAGATGTCTGATTTCATTTCAATTGAAACATGAGTCATAATACACTTTCTAATGCTCTTGTATCTCCAGAGCCTGATTCTGCGAAAAGCTCTAGTTCTCTATCCCGGTTCAATAGGCTCTCCCGCCCTTCCTACTGCTTATGGGAGTGGGATCGATTCCACATATTTCAGGAGATGGAAAGCTAGCCAAAGTTCGAATATCCCTTCTTTTGTGGATCTCCTTAGTCAATGACTTCATAAGAATGCTCTGCTTCTGCGCTAGATCTTCTTCAGACTTTTGCTAGCTAAGCGAGCCCTTCCCCTTCTTGGGAGACCTCTAGATCCCTGCCCTGCGTGTTCCATTCTAGCTACCGGGGTGTTCTTTTTCTTCTCAGACGAGATTTCATAAATCTTGTAGTTTGCATTGACTAGTAGAATTGAGTAGTTGGCAGCTAACGAACGAGCATGGTAGCTAAGGGACAATCGATATGTAAACTTCATAACCTTATAGTCTAGTCCTTTCCTTCTTACTAGTATAGTCTCTTTCTTTTGACACTGGTCATCCCTAAAGAGATGCCTAAAGGGCACAAAACCAAAACAGGGGTTAAAGATGGCACGGTTTCCGCTTTCCCGGTTTGATCAGGTGGCAGCTGTCGGGGTACTGGTAACTAGCTTTGGTGCCTCTCTCTTCTTCTCTAACGGCTGTCGGCCTGCGTGGTCTTGAATAGTGGTTCCTCGGTTGCCTGAAGGTCTCTTTGAGGTTTAAAGGGGCTGGCTACAGGCGGTATTCGTCTTTGGCTAAGGAAAAGAAAACCTCAATATAACCGACACTGGTATAGGCACGTTTTGGTGGCCTTCTCGCCTTTCTAGGCCTCTCCTCTTAATAGGGTGAGTTACACTTATTAGTATGAGCCTGCCCTGCCTGCTCGTTAGCTGTAGGCTTGAACCCCTAACCCGTCTAAGGCCCTGTCTAAGGCAAGGTCCTTGCTTGTTGGCTGGCTTTCTATCGTTAGCGCAGGAGGAAGATTGCTGACGGATTCCTTCTTCTTCTCGTTCGTGCCAGCAAGAAAACGTATGTGCGGCTAACGCACAACGTGCGTAGCTGCTCGAGCGAAGCGAGAGGAGAAGTCGAACGAACTGGTAATATAATAGAATACATAACGCGCTGGAGATAAATCAACCAGAAATCCTATAGCTCAAGCTCAAGTTCAGTGAGCAAAGAAGAAAGCAGGTATGAAATCATTCTAAGCGAAAGGAGCGGTGGAAGCAGTGGCTAAGCTTCGATAATGTCTAATTTCCTTCTTAATAAGGCCGGCCTACCTTGATATGAGGGTATGAAGTATCTCGACCAGAGGGAGAGGGTATGGAGTTATCTGAATATGCTTTAGCTGTAACAGCGGGAGTAGAAAAGCAGCTGTAATTCTTTGGTTTGGAAAAGGCCGATTCTCAGCCCATGGGTATTCGAAAAGGCCTTAGTTGCCCGGTTAGTAAATGTCCCCCCACTCTCCTAGGGTTCAATAAGAAGGATTTATCCCCGGAAGTAACTGAACTTGAGCTAGGGAAAGATTAAGACTGAATATTCTATTGCAGAGAGGAAAGAAAGGACTTACCACTTGGCCACACTCAGAAGCCGGAGTCTGAGCTAGTAGCTAGCCCCAGGTATAGAACTGGAGTTCTCTATCAGGGAATTCCAGGAGTGAAATAGTATGGTTTGATAGAACCAGGTAGTAGTTGGTCGGAGAAGGAATAGCAAGCAAATACAAAAGGCCATAGGGAGAGTGAGTGATGCTACTAATGAAATTGAATTCTCCCAGGAGATCAATAAGTGTAACTAAAGAAAGAATAGACTCTTAGTAGCTTAACTCCTTTATCTGATAGGGCGAGTAATGAAATAGCTTAGGGAAGGTTCGGAATTGAGTTTATTTCCAGCTACGGAGCTCGACCAAAAAGAATCTTCACTCCAACAATCAAACAAACTCCTCTCTCTCGCAAAGCTCGAGCATCGCCTTATTAATCTCGGGGCCTGCAGCAAGAGAATTCCATAGCTCTATAGCTAAAAAGCTAAGAAGCAAGGGAATAGAACTGATAAAAGGAGAAAAAAGCGCATACGCAAAGGAAATCCGAGTTCGAAACAGAAAGGGTCACAAATGTCTAATTTGTGGGTAAGAATCCCTATCGTTATCCTCTTGGTTCTTACCATACTCACCCTAACCCTATCCTACGTAATGCTTAAGTTTTCTCATGATCCTATTCAAGTCAAGATTAAAGCTATGCTGAAAGGCAATACGCGCCCTTTTTCTATCGGGAGATCCCCTACCGTAGGCTATGTTAGCGCTAAGCTGCTTTAATAGGTTTCAAAAAATGCAGAAGATGCAGAATAAGTTGCCGAATCTGTTTCAGAAGAATAATCAGCATCAGAAGAATCAGGGTAAGCGGAATCCGTTTCAGAATAATAAGTTTCAGTTGCGGAAGAAGAATCAGAAGTCAGGTAAGCCGAGGCCGAGCCTTGAGTTTCAGTCTACTTTTCTTCCCCAAGCTATGCTATGAGTCACTTCCTACCGCAAGAAAAAGTCCTGCGTGTCCTAACGCTATAGGCTTGAGCTAACGGACGCGCAGCCCTTTGATTGCTTTTGCACAGGGGGGACTTCCTTATTTGGCCTGGCTTGTACGATGTTAACGTCTGCAGAGCTCTTCTTGCTTCTACTTTGCATTGTCCTTTGGTCGCTGATTTCCTTCCCTTTGGGGGGAAAAAGAGTATAAGAAGAAAATGCCTAAACGTATTTACTTTACTTTCCTTTTGGGATGGGGTCCTAGTACCGGCACTACCTTCCTGCCATTACAGTAGTTCTTAGAATCTGTATTGTATTAGCAAGACAAGTCTTCACCTAGCTCCCGAGCGTACTCAAACTCAAATAAGGTCTGGCTTTGCCCAATGATGTGCTTCGGCCTTGTCTACTATATTTGTTTGAAGATAGGTCTGTGAAAGCCGCTTTCTTCATGCCGGATTCCGGGTCGAGAATACAGCTGTTACCGAGAAAGCAGTACTAGAAGCAAGGAGTCGCCAATAGATAGAAACAGAGCTTCGACCACTAAACTATCGATATCGGTCAAATATCTTCAAGCCCAATCGAACAACGCGGGAGAACCCGAAGCCTAAAGCCAAAAAGCAATGAACGCCCCTACTTGACCGTGCGAAAGATAGATTCTCTTATCTCGTTCCTGTCTTCCCGTCACTGAGCAGTCCTAGGGTTAAATAAGAAATGAAATAATCTTCTCTTCGTTCTGCTAGGAAATAAGGCATTTCAAGCTCTCTGTCTGACTACAGTTACACGCACTAGTTCTGTTCAAAAGCTGTAGCTTGCAACTGTATACCAAAGCACTAAGATCTGATAACCAAAGCTTACTCTTCTGGGTCCGGAAAGAAGCCTGAACTCTTAACGGCGGGAAGCGAAGGAACCGTAGGGCTTAGCGGGAGTGAGCCTTGGGTCATAATGAATATAGTAGGGCAGAACCATGGGCGATTGCCGCTGTTAGAGTAACTGCTGTTGTAGCCCTGTCCGTCGTTCTCTTATCCGCTTGAATAAGTAAGGCCTTGGAAAGGAAAACTCTCCCTTAATAATGAGGGGGGCACCCACTATGGGAAAGGCCAGAAAGTTTCATTGAAATGTGAAATCTGGTCTATGAATACTCGTTATATCGGGAGGGCCCGGTATCTCTCATGGATGTGCCGGGTGGGGGAGGAAAGAGCATAAGGATGAGGAAAATAAATAATTCGATGCGGGGTTCTTGGAAGTAGTCAGATATCCAGAGTGGGTAGCCAACATTGTACCTGTTCCTAAAAAGGATAGGAAAGTTCGTATGTGCGTGGATTTCAGGGATTTGAATCGGGCAAGTCCCAAAGATGACTTTCCTTTGCCGCACATCGATACACTCATAGATAATACAGCCAAGAATGCGATGTTCTCCTTCATGGATGCTTTCTCCGGCCTGATCAGAATGGCTGCAGAAGACAAGGAAAAGACCACCTTCATAACTCCGTGGGGCACCTTTTGCTACAAGGTTATGCCTTTCGGGTTAAAGCGGGGGCAACTTACCAAAGAGCCATGGTAACTCTATTCCACGATATGATACATAAAGAAATGGAGATGTATGTGGATGATATGATCGTTAAAACAAAGCCAGGGGAGGATCATGTAAAAGCCTTGGAGAAGCTATTCAAAAAGGCTTCGCAAATACAAGCTCCGCTTAAACCCCGCTAAGAGTTTGGGGCATCATCAGGAAAGCTCCAGGGTTCATAGTCAGTGAAAAAAGGCATAGAAATGGATCCTGACAAGATCAAAGCGATTCAGGAAATACAAGCAAGTAAACTTCCTTCGCTTCTTGTTATATCGTTCGTGTCTTCCCCCGGAAGTCACTTCACTCTACTAATTACATAACATATATAATGTATGCTATTTCTTTGTTACTGTGTAAGCTGGTCTGCAACTTTCTTTTCTTTATTGCTCCAGTGAGCGAGTACTTTTTCTCTTTCTAAGCCGTCGAAGTCTTCCCGTAGCCCCTATGCTCATATCCCCTAGCCCCAAAGTCCACATAATGATCGGAAAAGGTATTCTAAGGCAATCTAGAGCACGAAAGACTTCAATCCTCTGGACAAGAGAACTGATTGTTGGTAGAGGACCAACAGCTTAGTTGAAATACTAAGGTGTGAAACTTCTTATATTATATAATAACTGGTCTTTCACAGCTTACTATATAGAGTAAGGGAGTACTATGCATTATTCCCGGGCTTAGTGATATCTCCTAATTCAGTCTATGAAAGCGCCTAAGCCTAACATAGTCTAGGGCTAGCGCTAAACTAGCCGGCCTGAAACGGAATCCCTACGTACAGTAGCTCAGCACTCGTTGGTGCTCCGTAAGGTCCAAAGTCTTATGTTTGACGGACTAAGAATCGATGCTTTGAAGTTCCACCAACAATCCTAGGATATCCTAATGAGATAAACGAAGTTCTCGCACGAGGTTTAATCCTTCTTGTCATATTTGATTATGAGATCAAAGACTTTAGTTGTCCAAAACGGATAAGATCAGGGTAAGCCCTATCGATCGAACTACAGTAGGTCCATCAAACCAGGATTGGATTGAGGCATCCGGATCAGCGGATTTCTTAGCATACCACGCCACTTGGCGTAGCAATGCTTGGACCCACCGTCTAAGAATAGACCACTCCAGGAAGTCGACGGCCCCGGGGCCTAAATGGACTATGAGTACTCCCCTCGCTGCTTCGCTCACCCGTGAGTTACGAAAACTTCCTTCTGCCCTTTCTTTCTAGCTACTTTCATAGGGGCATGAGCTACTCTCTTTGCTTTGAAAGCAGTTCCCAGTTTCTGGTCAAATGAAAAAGAGTCAGGAGCGTAGGTAAGAGGTAAGGCTCCCCCGATCGACCCTAACTCTCATTCTAAATAATTCTGGAGCTAAAGGAGCTTTTAAGCCGCCCTTCAAGTTTACATGCTGATCCCTCTATGATGGCATTCTTCTTCCTCTCCGACTTGACGATATTATTCTTTCAGAAGCTAGTGATTAGCTGAGGCTGACAGTATCGTATCTCGGCAAAGGGCTGACTCCACTACTTAAGATTGTCGAATCGAATCTACCTTCTATGACCTAGCTTCTGTTATTTGAACCAGTTACGTCGATTGCTGAACCTGACTTGACTTTGACGCGTTGGCTTTGGCTCTGGCTTGTCCCTATATTTTAATTAATCGGAAGAGTCAGTGGCTATCCTGCGCTCAAGAGGAAGAACTCAACTCTTTGCAAAGCAAGGGGCATCGCTCTAATCACTTATGTAATAACCTTCCTTTTGAATGCCGCCGGTTGTAACCTTTATAGCGATAGCGAGTCAAAAAATATCTTTCAATCAGAAAAGAAAGAGCTTTCCCCTTTTTCTCTACTACTCCCGTCAAGCAATAGACCTAAGACCCCTTTGCTGCAGGGAAAAGGTAAGGAAGAACCAAAGTAGTTAAC
The DNA here is from genome assembly GCA_035583425.1 of Marsdenia floribunda. NCBI lineage: Eukaryota > Viridiplantae > Streptophyta > Magnoliopsida > Gentianales > Apocynaceae > Marsdenia > Marsdenia floribunda. Next base: position 5,759,588 of record JAXGGT010000169.1, on the reverse strand, counting down.
CGGCGGCAATGCTTGGGCAAGAGAGTCAATCCGTGTTTAGTAGAGTGCCTTCTGATCCTGCGATTGAGGATAAAGAGTCCGAGTTCTACTAATACTTATAAGAATAACCACCTTGCCTTCTGGGGCTTCCATTACTTGCTTCAATTGCATTGATTTATCCTTCTCCTTTCTGGCCTTTTATTACAAAGTCAGACAATTTTTCCTGGTCTTTACAGCAAGGGGGCATTGATTGAAAGATTAACGAGATGGGATTCCCTCCCTCCGGAAGTACCCGTTCGTGCACCTTGCCTAAGGTTCACTCACTCGAAAGATCTTTGTTAGCTTGTCCCTCTAACTCAATTAAATCAACTCATATCGATCGATTCACTCGGACGGTCTCCCAGCCCCTCCTTCTCTCATCTTCTTTCTTTCTGTTAGTTGCTTCACCGATCTGAAAGAGAATTTGTGATTTCGATAGGAAGGATCCGAAAAAACTTCTACAGCTAGAGGGCCGGTCTAGCGGAAAGCGATAAGCTCGCAAGAGCTAAATCACGATCTCCAAGCCAGGGCTCTTCTCGTAAAGGGCAATTGCTATCATTCCTCCCCTTCGTTAGGTCTATTGCTAACGTCGCGAGCAGCAGATAAGAGCTAACTCTATAATTAAAGACTAGGAGTTTGACCAATCCCTAGCAGCTAATCTTTCTTTTTCTAAGGGACTCCTCTTACTATGAATATAACGCTCTAGCGAGCTAACGCATAAATTTCCTTTCCAACAGGACTAGTGGCTAACCAATTTACTGCATTTCCTGTCCTAAGACTAAGTCCTAAACTTCGCTTAGTCATATAAAGGCATTTTATAGAAAGGGATGCTTATCTATAGAGCAGCTTTGTATGAAGCAGGAGAAGATGCAGTGTAACCCTCTCGTGAAAGCCTCTAGTGAGAAAGCCTGTTACATTTCGATTGATAGTTAGATTTACTTCTTATTCCTCTTCTTTACATCTTTACAGTCGAGTTACTTCCTTCCTTATGAAATAAGAAAGCAAGTTTCCTTTATTTTCGATGGGAGTTGTCTTACAGCGAATCCTATTTGCATAATAGATGCCGAGTCAGATCTTTCCTATTTTTATAGAATTCCTGGGGTCATACCTTTTTCTTTATTAACCATTTCCAGTTACCTTTAGCATCTGCCGAGCACATCTAAGCGCAAAATAGAAAACAGTGCCTGGATTTCAATTGGATACCCGTATTATCTGTTCCGGGTACAAGTCAAGTTACATTTACAAATTAGAATTCAGTGTTAGAATTCTTCAAATCCATAAATTCACTACGAAACAAGGCCGGAACCAAACCCTAAATTTGATACTTTGGAAAACTCCAAACAAAACAAATAGTAAACAGAAACTATCAATTATACTACATCCATCTCCACATAGAAGTGTTGGAAAAGAAAGCTATCTGAGAGGCAGAGGTTGACTATCAATTTCATCTCTCTCTGGACCTCAGGGAGTTTTTCTAGAGCTGAATTGCGCGTACACTTCTGCCAGAGCAGAATCACGTGTGTACTTGTTGTATAACCTCAGCAGTATTTTCCATCAGAACCCCAAATCGGCAATATGTCCTTTAGACTTTGCTTCAAATGGCTGAATACTCACAAATAGGTGGAAACCCGGATTAAGCTGGTTGTACTTGTAAGTTCGTTCAATTCACATAGGCAGGGTGATTGAGGTGCGTGCTTCGCAAGTGTGTTAGTCTTTCTTCACACAACAAAGGCATGATAGTACTGTACTCAACTGCTCGTGCCGTATGGCGAGATTCTTCTATATTCTACATCTATAATATGTTCATTCATACCATAAAACAAACCAACAAATTATCATCCCTTTCCCGGTCATCAATCCTGTAATGTAACACCAAATTCCTCTCCGCCCTTTGCTCGGCAAGGCTATTCCCATGCTCACAGCCAGTTAGAGCAAAAAAATCCACCCCCGTCTTTCTCTTCAAACTCACCTCACTCTCGTAAATGTCCTTCCCAAATCCTAGCGTGACGTGGATGATTCGCCGCTGACTTCACCACGATCGATTAGGTGAAACGGTTTTGCAAAGTTTGTTTTTTTCATACAGGCATTGTGATTTGGGGATCTTTTGTTTGCTCTGCAAGGTAGCCAGAGCCAGCCAGTTTTTCACTAAATAGGCGTGATAGTATTCAACTGCAGAAAAGTAGTGCGTATAACTAGTAAGAATTGTGCCTGCCATCCAATTCATGACGCATGGCGAGATTACTCTACCACTCTATAAATGGAGGCTCGATAAGCTTTTGTGCTCTACAAAAAACATAAAAGAGTTTTCTCTACCAGTGGTGAATATCGGGAAGTCATGGCCCTCCCTGCTCATCCAATTATCGACATTCCTCAGCGACTTGCTGAAATTAACCTTGAAATTCAAAATATGGAAGATGATATTCAAAATACTCAAAGAAGGTTAATGGCTATCAGGAGGAGCATGAGGCGTCGTCGCGACGACGAGAATCCGCGTGTTAGTGCAGCCCGACGTCAAGCAAACCATCAAACAATTCGGGAACTAGAAGAACTAGAAGAAAGACTCCAGGGACTACGCCAGGAGCAGCAGGAACTGATCGTGAAGGAACTCGGGCCGTAATGCAGGAGAAAACTAAAAGAGAAGAGTCCAAAGTAGTGTGGTTTTAATGCAGCTAATTGGCTTTCTTTGTTATGTTTCATGTTGTTCTATGTCTTTTGTTCACTTAATATGTTTTTAGTTAACTTTGTA
>JAXGGT010000169.1:5744471-5756724 GCA_035583425.1 Marsdenia floribunda | reverse complement strand
ATATAGGATGAAGAAGGTTCATTATGATGATCCAATGAGGGATTTCTTGCACTGAGGGGGCGATTGGTGAATTGAATTGGAAGAAATTGTCAACAATGTTTAGTGTATCGTGTGCATGTATTATATATACTTAAGTACCTCTTGGTTGATCCTTGTTCAAATGAAATAAAACTGACCGTGCATCTGTGGTTGTGATTGTCTTTGTGCTTCTGTAAATATTAGAAACTGATGATTATATCTAATTAAATAATAATAGAGGGAGCAGAACAATTGTGCAAACATTTGTGAATGTTTCCTTAGTTCAAGACTACGCCTAATCATCAAACTACAAGTTATAGAAACATAAGGGCATCTTATTACAGGGTAGGAGGTTGAAGAACCTAAGTAGAACAGGAGTGAAGGCTTCTCGGGAGGTTGCACTAATTGCTACAAACGATGGGCCAACCTCTCCTGAAGCAGCATATCCTGTCGGAAACTGGCAATGAATTCGTCTGCCCTTTCATTAATTTGGTTCAACTGCGGGGATGCTAAAACCAGTGACTCCCACATATGATCTGCTGAATCTTGGTCGCCCGTAACTCCACTATCTTCGTCCTCATCATGATCCCCAAGCCCAACCCTGTTCGCAGTCGAGGAAGGAGGTATTTCCTGCTTCTTGCTAACTGCAGAAGTTGTAACCGATGGGACCTCCTGGGTCACGGAGATGGGGTTAATGAAGAGTTGATCAACGTAAACAGCAGGTGATGGTTTTCTCTGAAAATGGTGGTGGTGGTAAACGAGGGTCTTGGGTAGGTTCTTCTTGGGCTTGAACTTGTAGCCCTGAACGCACAAACGAGGCCAAGAAATCCTCTTAGAAGGTCTGCTGTAGCGGCTCTTGTAGGGTTTCTTGATAGGTTTGGAGGTATTGCGTTTGTGTAACTTCCTGTGAAGTTTGCTTGCAAAGATCTTCCAGGCTTTGCTAGCTGGTAAGAACCTGTTCAACTTCAAGAAAGCCATGATGGGTGTAGATGAATGCAAAGCAAAGAGAAGAGAAGAGAAGAGAAAATGGATAATGAGTAATGGAGGATGAACGCGTTAACTCTTTATAGGAATATATGAAGGTGAATACGTGTTTAAATTGAGGCAGAATGTAGTCGTAGTTTAATTAACAATACAATACCTGGGCAATAGTCATAGCAGAAAAGCAAAATCAGGAACTTTTCAGGCATTAGTTTAGTTAAGTTGTGCGTACATATCCCGCAGAAAAGTGGTGTAAAGGCAGAGGGTATTAGTCCTTATCCTGACCCATCAAATTGCTTCATCTGGATTCCAGAAATCAACCCCCATGGTTATTCTTTCTTCTCTTTTTGGAGTGCTGGAATCTCAAAAGGTCCTGTTGTGATGCTCCTTGTCGGTTAATTTAGGGGTTAAAAAAATCTTAAGTCCTAACTCTTTAGTTTTAATGTGCGTATATCTTCCGCGAGAGTAGGTTAATTTTTGACTTTATTATATAGAAAATATAGGCAAAACGGAATTTTTCTCTTGTCTCATCATGATTTTCTTCCACTTCCTTTTACCCTCTCCCTGATTCCAGTTCCAGATGTTCATGTTATTCTTCTTTCTTTCACTTTTGCGTCCGTTTCTTAATATTAAGTAACCAGCAGAATATGTTAAAAGTATATTAAGTATTTGGCATAAAATTATATTCTTTTTTCTTTTATATTCTATATGATAGACAAAAGATAAATATATTACATGTAAATGACAAGATAAATTACAACATAATAGTATTAATTGCAAAGGTTAAATTACAAAATTTAGAACTAAGTAACTTAATTTCAAGCAATACTAAATTAATATACTGCATTCGGGTGAAGGAATGCTGAAACAAAGGAATCCCACATCGGTCATGCCAAACAAACGGGACCTGTGGCAGCTTCTATATATTACGGCTCTCCTCCACAATACCCTCTCATGGAGTCACGCAGTGAGCACATAGCGAACTATTCTTTCGCCTTTTACTAAAGAATACCGTGTGCTCGATGCAAGAAGTGGCATACACCAATTTTTGAAGGTGGCATTCCAAAACGGAAGCCACCACCAAATTTAAGTACCAATTCTTTACTGCTAATTCTTTTATGGTTCTAGCTTGTTTAGCATTCAGGGTTATCCCTGAGGTTACCGAGCTTTTAGGCTACTTCTAAGGGTTTCGGTAGTAAAAACATATATATATATATATAGATAGAGGAGCGGAGGCCATGGTTCAATTTAAAGGCACAAACCCGTAAAAAAATAAATTAGCCAAGGCGAAAGGCCCGTGTTTTATTGTGCATGAAATCAGAAATCTATGGCCAGGTGTTTGATGCATGTAGAAATGTGATCCCAAAGACCCCATAAAACCACCGCGTTTATCATCGAAGGTGTCTAAGTGAAGGAGATCTTCACGACACGACACACTCCATGCAGAACAAAACATCCACCGCTTTGTTTACTTAATTCTTCCCTCCCGTCAAAGATTAGCGCTATATATGCATATATAAGGGACTTTTTATTTCTTTTCTTCAATTCAAATCCCATTCTCTATTAAGTGATTGCTATATTATAGCAGCAATGGCCGCTAAGCTTGAACTCTTAGCAGCAGCTGCTTTGGTGCTGTCTTTATTTGTATTGGTATCTTTTGGGCTTAGAACCCTCAACTGGACAATGCCCAACAGTGCCGGGTTCTGAGGTTTTCGCCGACTCAGCCCTCCCAAAGCTTGCATTCAGGAGGAGGGGTGATAAGAGCGGTGGAACGTGGATGATCCTCAGTTCCAGTGTGCTGGGATTGCTCCTCTGAGGATTGTAATACACCCTAACAGTCTCCATGTGCCTTACTTCCATCCATATCCGCACTTGACTTAAGTTTTGCAAGGTAAGTAAGCAAGTAAAAAAGTATTTTCCATTTTTCATCAGAAGATTAATTACTATTCAGTGGTCATGCATGTTCAGAATTCAGTTAACTCCTGTAGTGTGTAGACCGTAGAGATAGACATGCATGTAAAGAAGTTACTGAACAATGCAGGTAAGGGATTGTTCGGAGTAACCATGCCCGGATGCGTCCAAGCTTACAGTTCCCAAGATCAGCAGGGACAAGAGGAGAAACAGGGCCAACAGCATCAGGAAGATCGGCACCAGAAAATAAGCCGTATCCACAGAGGAGATGTGATTGCAGTTAGTGCAGGTGCAGCCCACTGGTGGGCAAACGACAATGATAATGAAAACCTGGTTCTCATTACCTTCAATGACCTCAACCATATTGCAAACCAGCTGGACCAAAGGGTTTGGGTAAACGAATATCAATAATACTTTATATACAAGAATTGCTGATCAATTTTTAGAATTTTTTTTTTTTTTTTTTTTTTTTTTTTTAAATATATCACAGTTGAGTTGACAGGATCTAAATAATCTTCCTGTTTTATAGTCATTTTTCCTTGGTGGTGGACAACAATCTACGGGAGGAGGACAACAATGGGGACAAGATGAAGGCCAACAGGCGGAAGGCTCATTCAGGAACATATTAAGTGGTTTTGATCCTCAATTCTTTGCTGAAGCCTCCAACGTCCGGGTGGAGATAATTAACAAGGTGCAAGGGCAAGGGCGAGGTGTGGAAGGACCCATTGTTAAATTCCAGGAGGGGTTGGGAATTATCAAGCCAGACCAAGAAGAAGAAGTAGAACAGGAACAAGAACAGCAGTGGGGGCAGGTGGCCGCTAATGCTATAGACGAAACAATATGCGGAATGAAGCTCCAATACCACATTAACTATCGAAAGCACGTTAATGTCTATTCAAGAAAGGCCGGAAAAATAACAACGGTCAACAAATACAAGATGTCCATCCTCAGATTCATAGACATGAGTCTGGTGAAAGGCGATCTCTTACCGGTAATTATTAGATTCCTCCTTTTCTGGCGCTTGGCTATGAAATACACATACTACCTCCTCTTAGTTAATTGTATTTCCCTTTTACAGAATGCATTCGTGGCTCCTCACTGGACAACGAACAGCCACTGCTTTATGTACGTGGTTAGGGGAGACGCTCAAGTACAGGTGGCGAACTATAATGGGCAAAATGTAATGAACGAAAGGGTTAACGAAGGTGATATGGTCTTCGTACCTCAATTCTTCCCTGCTATAATCAGGGCCGGCAACAATGGCTTAGAGCTCGTGGCCGTCAGAACAAGCGGAACACCAATAAAGAGCCACTTCGCCGGCGCAAAATCAGTTCTACAAGACATGCCTCTCGAGATCATGAGCCAGATATATCAGTCTTCACTAGAAGAAGCCGAACAACTGAAGAACAATAGGGGAACCCAGGCTATCCTACTGCCTCCCTCGGCGAGATGGAATTTTCTTTCTTTATATATATATATATATATACATGCGCGCGCTTTTGTGTGTATACATGCATGTCTGTATAATACGTAATTAATTATGCAAGGAATCGCCAAATCAATCCCCTTTATCTTCTGCAGAAGTTCACAATGATATCATAATATGCTAAAAGTAAATAATATATGAGAAGCAAGGATAAAAGCACAGAAACAATAAGCTAAGTTGCTCGAAGGTTTGCAATCAATCATAGAGCTGAAATCTAGCTCGTCATCATTTGCTAAAGTATAGAATTCAACATAGTTTCGGGCTTTCAGGTGCAGGTGCCCTGCCACCATGAAAATATATCTCTCTATTAGAATGTAAGTTCTTGCAATAAAGAAAGTACTACTACTGTGTGCCCTACAATGCTTTCTTCATTTCCCGAGGCAAGGGAAAAGGAGACACCAAACCCAAATGGCAAAACGGGGGAGAAATAACAACTAAAGAGTGAAGTTTGAGCATTATTTTGACTCAAAACGTATAAAGAATGCAAAATTTTCAGTGAAATGTAAGTCAGCAAACAATTCAACTCCTCTTCCTGTACGTACCCCGCCTTGTTCAATCTTGGTAGTCAAAAGGAACTTCGGAAAGTCTCCCTTTCCCAACAACAGTTCCCCAAAAGATTTAACCAGCATTCGTCGAATCAAATAGGAACACATCAAATAAGAGCTTGCACTCCGAATTGCTGCATTTCTCTGAGCTTCCATCTCGGGGGTAGCACCTGTATTGTTTCGCCTACACGGATTTCTTCAGCATCCACCAGCTGCATGGCCCAAGCATAGTACACTGTGTGTATGGTATCCTGATTTAACCACAGATAAAGATCGCAGATGTTAGAAACCCTATGTCCAGCTTATAGGAAAAATTAGCAAACATGTTACATGCTGTGTGACAAGAAGCCTTTTGAGTTGGAAGTTATTTATTATCTGTCTATCCATACTCAGATAGTCTCCAATATGGTCAAATTCTCATTGTTTTAGACACATTGATAATCCACAGAAGGTGACAAAACGAGCTAAACCTCTACCACTATCACTGCCAGTAACATAAAAGTTCTTTACTTGGCAAGTGGGAATCTAAACCGTCAATAATATCCTCACGACTATCATCATTTGACCCACCATTTTCTTTTCTTTTATTTTTCAACTTCAAACACTTACTGCCTTTATTACTAACTATATGCCACACGCATAACCAAGGATACCACTATCCTTTGCTTGGTAAATTTACAGGATTACTATCCATTTATAAAGACAAAAAGCACAAGCAATAAATACAACTAACCACCTAAAATAGTAGAAAGATCCATGCAACAAAATTTACTATACCAGCTAGAACCGTTTTGGTACAGAAATGTATACGTTTAATCACTAAAAAGTTACCAAAGAATTGCAGTAGAATGTAATGCATACTCCACAATCAAGTGTTTTTAAAAACTTTGTACCTTGCCCCCTTCTCTAACATTGCCTTCTCTATCACGTACACAGTAGACTTGCTGTGTTTGGAACTGCAAAATTGTCAAGTAAAATGCATATCAGGCTAAAGCAAACTAAAAATAGAGCTGCTCCGGAAAACGCAGAGTGCAAAAGAGAAGTCCCACCGCTACAATTATTATAGGAGTGTCTCCCATCAATTTAGTCTCTCGAACTTCTACCTCTGACACATGCAAGATCTGCATAAACAGACCACAATCATTTATAATGCATTTTTTTCATTTCTTATGTGATATAACTATAGTTCATTGCATACAATTAAATAAACATCAAACAAGCTCAATGATCACCAATCAATGATTATCCAGCAATTAGTATTTTTCACTAAGAAATAATGCAAGTCAAAATACTATCTCAATTCAGGCCACTAATGTATTAATACTTTCCCGTTTGCTATTTACTATTTTTCCAACAATTGTACCAATAGACTAAGCACGGTTATGAACATGATGACGAGCATTAGCTTCACTATATTTGAGAAGTTATATTGCAAAAAGTTGTAAAAAGGTTCAGGTGAATACTAAGCAGACTAGAGTAAAAGGGACAAACAAGTGAAAAATGAAGCATATAAAATAGCAAGACATTAAATTAGTAAAGGCACCTCTGTGAACAGCCTGGAAAATGATTCCAAACATCTACTCAAATGTCTACAAAATCAAAAATTCAATGCTCTTCTCAGTAATGCAAAAGTTTTTGTTTCAGAAAGTGTTTTCCCCTCCCCACCTGTAGGGAAGGGGGAAGAAAGAAATACATCTTGTGATTTTTTAACAGAAGGCACAAAATCTCCACAGAAGAACAACGCAAGAATGTTCATATTCAGGATACAGATACTTTAATTTTCTGTTTCCTCACCTTGTTGTCAAAGAAGATACCCTGGCTTCCAAGAACAGTACGCTCTGCTTTACATCTCTCAATCATCTCAGAACTGCAATGCTCACTCAAAACTTCTTGATCTCCCTGTACAGACGATGAAAATGATATCAGTCAGCCTTTCTTTAACTGAGTGGATGTATTCTAAGATCGTTTTTCAAACTACAACTCTCTTTTACATCCAGAGCTTGAGTCTCATGAGTGGCTATGCATCACACTTACTTTGAAATAAGCCTTTAAAACTGGCTTGATCACTTCTTGAACCTCCGCAACAAATTCCGGTAGAGAAAATTGCCTAGCATTTCAAGAAACATATCATATGAAATGGAAATTCAAAAAATAATTAAAAATGAATCTAATGATTGAACTAGATTTTTTTTTTCCTCACGGATCTCTTTGGCGTATTTCCTTGAAGGACAATGCAGTAGCAGATTCCCCAAAGACAGTTTCATTAAGGCTGCCACATTTTATTAGGTGAAATCAGAACAGTTCGCATTACATTCACAATTGTATCTTGTCACAAAGAATTTCCATATCAAAGGACTATATACATACTCCTGAATCTTATGGACAACAGGATGATCACTAGTTTCCCATATCACCCGAACTTCCTCCGCAATCTGAAAATTTAATCATGCAATAGTTGAAAGCATTGAAGGAAAGAATAGAACAGCCACTTATAAGAAGGCAACAAAAGGAATAAGATATGGGATACATATACAATATCAAATGCTAGTGATTTTTGGAATGAAAGAATAAAGATCATAAAGGACAGTACAGATAATGGATATGGCTAACATGCCACCATAGATAAGAAGGAAGAACCTAAATGTGGATTTACTGGACATGTTTCTTTGAACAATTCACTGAATTCATACACCAAAACATACAGAAAGCTGGCTGATAAAAGAACTGCTGTCTATCCTTTATCTCCCTCAAACTCACCAAAGCTAAAGATGCTAATGATCACAAACTTTAGCTTCCAGAGAAACAATGAAAAAACATAAAACTCCATAATGAACCACTAGGAGAAAAAGTGGGACAGAGGCAACTGGGAAGCAAAAGTAAATTAACAATTGAAGTACCTCCTGGCTCTTCGTTACAACAGGTTCACTTAAACCTTTGACATGTTTATATGCTGGATGTCCTCGTATCTGAAATATGAAAATAACTTATTTTAATCAGCAATTTATGAAATAAAAGCTAAGACATTATCTCACATAAAACTCTTCTTTGAATACAAAACTCAAAAAAAAAAAAAAAAAAAAAATCACATTACCTTATCCATGATTGTATCCAATCTTTTACCCCACTTTGATTGCTTTGAAGGTAAAACCACAACATCAGTCCTTGTACTCCTTTCAACACTCATTGAAGGGTCTGCAGTAGACGGAGCATTTCCAAGATGCCTTCTCTTACCTGCACTGCCACTCAATTCATCCTTTACAATATTGTAACCCTTCTTTGCTAAATCAATTGGCTTTGTTTGTTTCAGCTTCTGAAAGGCCAATGAAGCCTTTGAAGAGACACTGGATTTGACCTTGGCAAATAATGTTTCTGCATTACCATCCTGTCCACTATTCTGCTGCTGCTGCTGCTTTTCTTCTCCAGATGCAGATTGGCCATGATCTTGCCCATCTGAATGATCTTTATCAGCAGTTCCAGTTGATCCTGAAGGGTCTTGCTTTCCAATTCCAAAAGCTCCTTGGACCTAAATCAAATACAAGAAAATTATTAGACATGACCTTCAAAAGGCAGCAAAATTATGGCTGTACATGCAACATCAACTGGCAGGATCTACACACCTCTGCTTTAGCATTTGAAATCTTCTCCTCCATATTTGCATAGACCTAAAAGATGGCAGGAGAGCTATAAGTTGTAACCCTATAAAGAGGACCAGATTATCACTAGAAAGATAACAACTAGAATGGAGTACCAGGTAACTGCATACGAGCTGATGTTACCACTCACAAAAGAAATTTATTCGTAAATTCTAGTGCACATAATGAATGTTATCAGCAGTAGGGTGAACAAACTAATGTATTCTACAGAAAAACTTCACCAACCAACCAATAGCTTAATACCTTTTTTGCTGTCGCTTCTGCCTCTGTCCAAACCCCATCCACATGCTTGTAGAGCTGCTCAGTTGACTGCTTCGTTCTGCATTCGCCATTTCACCATCTCAGGGTCCCGATTTGAAGGTCTGCCAGCTTTGACATACAACAGTATGTCTCAGCCTCTAAAAGCAAAGAAAGAACTTGAAGGTAATATCTAGAACCCATTTGATGCGTTACCTAGTCTTCAGATCCTCTTTAACCTCTTTCAGATCCTCTGCTCTCCCCTTCAACTCCTTGACTGATTTTTGAAATTCTTGGTTACTGTAACCAACAAATTAAGATTTAATACTCAATAACAATCAAGAGGCATATGAACATCCAACCATAGCTGATACACCCGATGCTAAGTGTAAGTATCATTTGGGTTGAAGCAAACGAGGGGAATAATAATTCCAATTGACGGAACAAACTTGCTTACTATGAGTATGACGAAGGTTATGTAGTGATTCTTGAGTGGCTGCAGCAGCAGAAATTCAAAGCATATATACAAGAAAACACATGGAAAACATAATTCCATAAATTGTTATATGAAAACCTAGAAAAAGTTGCAAAATTTGAGGATTTTAATTGAACAATACAACTACTACAAGGTTGCTAGTCAAATGAAGAAACACGTAGGAACAGTAAAATCTATAAGAAAACAATTTTTCTTTGGCTTATAAGAGAATATCAGTCATTGACCTTTAACCCTAACAAAACATATTATGAAGAGCAAAACTACCAGTTCTGCAATAACTTGGAAGGAAAGGTAGGGGGGAATCAAGGAACAAAAAGGAATAGCTCACGAGGCTAGAAATCCAATCCTCGAAAGTTATCAAACGACCCGGACATCTCAAAAACCTCTATACTAATCTTGCAACAATTCATTTACCGTATTTAAAGAGGAAAAAAAAATAAAACTGAAAGTGATATAACCTATCAGTAACTCTAAAAGGAGTAAAATAGCCAAGCAGACGAATCACGAAATACCTTTTCACTTCCCCTTTAATTTTGTCAGAGAACTCCTTCATCCAGCTGAAATCACGTCTACCCATATACCCATTTGCCTGCGTCAACCTTAATCTTGCACCTGCACTCAAATTCTACAGAACAAATGTCAAGAATAATTGCTAACAAAATAGTAAACAGTATTTTCCCTTCAGAGAAGAAGAAGAAGAAAAAAAAAAAAAGGCAGATAGATACCTGTCGGGGTGCCAAGAGCTGGCGAAAGAGGGGTTGTTGGGTGATATACAAATCTCTGAGCATTTTTCTGCCAGCCATTTAAGAAGGGATTTCAGTACTCTTTGAAGAAAATCTTGAGCTGACTTCTTCTTCTTCTCCAAGAAAAATCTCAGAGTCGGGTATTGAAGGGAAGAACAAAAAGAGATGACAGTTTTATAGAAAAGGGGTTTAGGGTTTTTGATTAAAATGGCCCTCTCTTTTGCATACGCACTGAGAATGACCCAACTTTTAAAATTTGTGTAAAATAGTTTTAACGCGTATAGGATACGCAATATAGAATTAGATTATAGTCTATTTATTCTGATTTATATCGCGTATGGTATTTTATATCCCTCATAATTCGTTAATCTCTCAATTAATTATTATTCTCAATTAATTATTAAACTAATAAATTGTAAATTTATTTTTTAGAATATGATAAAATTTTATATTGATATTTTGTTTTCAACTATAAAAGAAGATAAATTTTTATTAAAATTTTAATAATGATAGATTTTGACTAATATTTGATTGTAAAAAAATACATAAACTCATATAAGATGAAAAAAGTAAGACGAATTTTGAGTATAATTAAAAATTTAATATTAGAATTTTACATTTAAAATTAGGATTTTAGAATTAAATTAGAATTTATATTTAAAATATAAAATTGTACATAAATTTATCCAAATCACAAATTCTAGATGATTGAAAAAGATTATCCAAATCACAAATTCAATGAGTTTTCAATCATCTTAGATCACAAATTATAAGATCATTTAAAATTAGGATTTTATGATTAAATCAAGATTTATATTTAAAATATAAAATTGTACATAAATTTATCCAAATCACAAATTCTAAGATGATTGAAAAAGTTTATCCAAATATATACATCTTAGAATTTGTGATTTGGATAATTTTCTATACATCTTTCTGTTTTAAATATAAATTCCCGATTTAATCAAAAAATTTTAATTTTAAATGTAAAATTCTAACCTTAAATTTTTAAGGAAAATTCTTGATTTTAGTCCTGTAACTATTTCTTTTTCCGAACTTGGTCCTAAATCTTTAAAAATACTTAACTAGATCCTATAACTATTTTCAAATTCTAAAATAGGTCATTCCGGCCAAAATCGTCCCATTGTTCGGCACTTCCAATCACATGAGATACACATGTCCTCTTTTTTTAGGGTATTTTCGGTTATCTCTTCCATCCCTCAAAAACAAAATAAAAAATTATAAACTAACTCCCCATTACAGTAAAGTGAAGAAGAGGAGGAAGAAGAAATTTCAATGGTGGAGAGTTAGTTTATATTTTTTTTTGGAGGAATGAAAGAGATTACCGAAAATACCCTAAAAAAAGAGGGCATGTGTATCTCACATGATTGGAAGTACTGGAAAAGGGGAGAATTTTGGCCGGAAGGACCTACTTCAGAATTAAAAAATAGTTATAGGATCTAGTTAGGTATTTTTAAAGATTTAGGACCAAGTTCAGGAAACATAAATAGTTACAGGACTAAAGTCGAAAATTTTTCAATTTTTAATTATACTCAAAATTAATATATCACTATTAAAATTTTAATAAAGAAAATTTATCTTCTGTTATAGTTGAAAACAAAACATTAATATGTTTTATATATTTTATCATATTCTATAAAATAAATTTACAATTTATTAATTTAATAACTGATTGAGAGAGATTAAAAAATTATGAGGGATATAAAATATAATTATAAAGTAAAATGAGGAAAAATTACTATTCAGCATATATCGCGTATCATATACGCATTAAAGCCATTTTTACACAAGTTTTAAAAGTTGGGCTATTCACTGTGCGTCTGCCAAAAAGAGGGCCATTTTAATCAAAAACCCAAGGGTTTACGGGTTTACTTATAAATGAATTCAAGGGTTTCTCTACAGTATTTTACCCACTTTAACCCTAATTTAAAAGGATTTTTCTAAAATGGCCCTATGTGTAAAATTTTCTCGCATTTAGCCCTCATCGTAGCTTGAAGTTGCGTTGTCAATATGAAGTTTTTTCCTTTTTTTTGTTTTTCTTTATCATAAAATCAAATTAATTTTGTCATATAGGGTGGCAATCGTGGGTTCGTGTAATCGTGTCGGGTTGAGTTAAGGTAATTATACTTAACCTGTCAACCCGAACCCGACACGAACCCGCA
>JAXGGT010000169.1:5697625-5736929 GCA_035583425.1 Marsdenia floribunda | reverse complement strand
TTCCAAATGAAGGATTGTAATCCTGTAAGCACTCCAGTTGAAGTTGGCCTAAAGCTACATAAAGATCATGATGGGAAAAGGGTTGACAACACTCTTTATAAACAAATTGTGGGCAAATTGTGGGCAGCTTGATGTATCTGACTGCGACAAGACCAGACATAACTTATTATGTAAGTCTAATCAGTAGATATATGGAGAATCCTACAGAAATGCATTTGTTAGCTGCCAATAGAATCCTTCGTTACTTGCAAGGAACTAAGATTTTGGGCTATTCTACAAGAAAGGTGAAAAGTCCAATTTGTTAGGATTTACTGACAGTGATTATGTAGGAGATAAAGATGATAGGAGAAGCACTCCAGCTCGTTGAGGCGCGAAGCGCCTCATCGGCAGTCAAGGGTTCCTGGCACTTATCAGACTCCACATACTCAACCGAACCTTCTTTTCCTATCCAATTGAACTTGAGATGATTGAAATGTCTGGGGACAGCCAGATACTGTGAGCCCAAAAACTCCCCTGCCTGGAACAGAACTAATTATAGTTTAATATTATATTTTTTGTCACGTGTCTTATATATAGATAGTAATTACTTAATTACCTTCTAGAAATAATTATAAAAAATAATAATAATAATAATAAAGAAAGAAGAAATTAATAATTAAAGCATGCATGCATGCAGAGGTTTTGAATTAATAAATTATATAATTACCTTGCTCGACATAGCTAAGCAGGTGAGAGCTAGTGTAAGAAGGCAATAGGAACCCTCCCGGTTGTATGAAGTGACGAAACATTGCCGCTCCAGCACATCGATCGGAACCCTTCATTATTAATCTCCCAGATCTCAGTAAACCCAGCTTCTGCTTTGATTTTATAACTTGGCTCTTGAGGGTTGAGATTTTTTATTTGGCATTGTCCACCTTCTTCTTCTACCTGCTGCTGGCCTGCACAACACAGCTGCCATAGAAGAGGCAAAGAAAGCTCAGGAAAAGAGAAACCAAGTAAATTAGCTTTGCCGCCATATATATATATATATAGCTATTAATTAATTAATTAGCTAGCTAGGGCACAACACAGTACTGGATATCGATCGGGGCCAAAATTACTGACGAGTGACGAGAAGTGGAAAACTTGGGGAAAATGGCAATTTATAGTGTAGAAAGAAGAGAAGGTTTGGTAAGGCGTAATTTGCCACAAAGTGATAGCTGGTGAAAGAGTTGCGACATCTTGCACTATGCATGGCTTACACCTAACATTTGCAAGGGCAGGTGGCCAT
This sequence comes from Marsdenia floribunda, assembly GCA_035583425.1. Taxonomy (NCBI): domain Eukaryota; kingdom Viridiplantae; phylum Streptophyta; class Magnoliopsida; order Gentianales; family Apocynaceae; genus Marsdenia; species Marsdenia floribunda. The sequence continues at coordinate 5,735,659 of JAXGGT010000169.1, read as the reverse complement.
TTTTTCTTCAGAGGAACAGTATACAAATAATGCATGCATGTCTCTTTATTTCTGTATCTGAGATGTATTTTATGCGAAAAATTATAAATTTGAATTATGTTAAAAATAAATAAATAAATAATCATTCACATGAACTCGCGTACAAATTTTCACCCCTCTTTCCAAGAAAAGAAATTATATTAATGTATGTTTTAATTCAATCAGAGCATGAATATAAAACATAGACCGGGAAAGGAACTTCCTTTTCCATTTCTTGTTGAAAATTACTCCCACACATAAGAACAACAGGAAGTGACAAAACTCATGAACTTTATACTCAAAAATGCTTCTTCTCAAGCACGAGATTATTCTGCCTAGTGCATCCTGGTCATGATCACCAAACATATTCTTCTGCTGGAGATTAATTTGACTTAAAAAAAAAAAAAAAAAAATCTTTCTTTCGTCAAACAATAATGCGTTTGATGTTCAGTTGTAACACAAAATCAACTCAAAGAGGATAAGAAACTAGATAAGGATTCAATTTGCAAGATTTTAAAGAAAGAAAAGAGAAACAGTAATCTTCTTCGCTACTGGATCAGTTGGATGTTAGAAGAGGCAAGAATTTACAGGAATAGAATATGTATATATATATATATATATATATGCATTTTTGAATAGGGGATTATTATTTAAAAAAAAAAAAAAAAAAAAAGATGGAATTTTGTTTTCCCTCAATTAGTGATGGTTGGCAAATTATAAGGTTTACTTTTGCTCCTATAGAAAACCTTTCGTTGCTTGAATGACCAGTTGCCAATGGTTATTACAATATCTCCAGGTTCTCTGATGTAGAAAGAATTTCTGGTGGAATTCTTTCTCAATCTCTCTTCTTTCTTAAGCAAAACCTTGTATGAACAATCATCACTCGGCACGAATTCTTCTTTATAGGTAACATCTGAACCGACCACCGTCACATCCCAAGTTATTGTCATGTCAACCTTAATTAATTCCTCAAATCAATTTTCCATCAGAAAAAAAAAAAAAAAAAAAAACATTTTGTTAATTAATGAGAAAAACACAAGACACAATACAATACCTCACTGGCTGGAATCTGAATGTGTTCAACAGTATTTGCTCGGACATTTAACTCTAAAACTTTATCATCGCTTGAGAACTCAATATCATCATTCTCCCTCTTGAGGCCTCCATACCGAGCGATTAAGGTATCTGGTGTGATGGACCTGCATTGGTAGGAGGAGCATAATTAATTGATTAATTAACCAGAAATCAGCAACTGGTGTCTGATCTGATGATGATGATGATAAATAAACAAACTCTCCTTACTTGAGAAGATTCTTGGTAACTTTTGGGGACCTCAGAAAAACCACCTTTTCTCTGTTTCTTTGCATGATTTTCGTCAAATTCATAGCATAAGCAGCGAAGAACCAGAGGGGAACGTTTACAATGAACTGCAGTAGAAAAAATAAAAATAATAATAATAATAATCCATATATAAATTAAAATTTCTGCGCAATATCGCCCTATGGGTATATATATATATGAGGAGAATATGGATGCATCGATGAACTTACAGTCTTGTGGATGACACCAGGATAGTTATCGTAAATCATGGTCACCATTTTTTTGAAATACCAGCGGATCTCATTGATGGCTGGCCTAGGCGCATTCTTGACATCTATAATATAGATAACAGAGCTGGTCCCGCCCGGATTGAAATCGAGCATTTTGATTTCGTTTTCAATGCACTGTACTCTCCACCTGAGGAACTCTTGTTGTAATTTGTGGTTAGACCAAAATTTGTTTCTAAATTCCTTGTCCTTGAAGGCCCTCATGTTATGGTAACATACAGGTCGGCCTTCTTTATCCAGGCCACTGGTGCACCACATGGACTGAAGCTCGGGGCTGAATTTTTCATGAAGAATTCGATCCACCCGGTAGTCTCTTCTCCAAGCCATGATCCTCCGGAGCACGCGGAATGCCTCGGATACGCTGAATCGTCTGGCCTCCAAGAACTTCATGAGGACAATGTCCGTGCAGGGGTGACCCTTACTGGGTAACAAGGGAACACCCCACAAGGTAACGTTTCTCAGATCTTCATCCTCTTCTTCTTCTTCTTCTTCTTCTTCTTCTCGAAGAAACCTGCAGGGCACAAAAAGGTAACTTCTCACTATCGCATCCTCCACAATGCATCTGAATTGAATCAAGGCCTTTGATCTCGTCAGCTTTAATTCATTTTCATCCCGCGAAGGGCGCCCCTCCACCAAAGAACCAGTTACCGATAACTCAGTTTCATATTGGGAACTGTACTCCGACTTAGGCAGCGGGGCCACCCTTTCCTCGGGCATTTTTGAAGACGCTCTCCCCGACAGGTTTCTGGCCGGAGAGAGAGAGAGAGAGAGAGAGAGAGAGAATATATATGTATATATATATCACTGGACGTCGTCGACTACTATCCAAGAACCAAAGGTGAGATTCCTGGAGAAGGAGAAACGGAAGATGATTTGTGAGGGGGGCAGGAGGAGGGACGGAGAGAGGTGCAGCGAATGCCAACCACTTCTATTTCCTCCGACCAAAACAAACATCCCAGACAGAGGTGTCCCCGTCCCTGACTATGGTAAGCCACCCTGCTTCTTTGATGAAGGAGATTCATTTTTTAACTCATTCGTTTAGGCCCAACTACCATTGGCTTTCCTGGCGCCAAATTTGGGCCCTTAACTTTGTCTTTTATTTCATTTCGAAATGACAGCGACTTTAATTGACCTTTTCACATTTTTTCTCACTCCTAATTATATTCCTTCCTTCTTTTGCAACTCTCAAATCAACTTATTGCTTTGATTCTTAAATAAAATAAAATATTCAATTTTCCTTCTCTTACTTAATAACATTTATTGTTTTTTTTTTTTTAATCTTTAAAATTTAAATACACGAATAACATAACAGCCTCACTTATAATTTGAAATATCATGCCATTTAACATACATCAAAAGCAAAATACATCAAAATTTTCCACAAAAAAAAATAAAAAATACACATTCATTTTCTTAAAAGATGTAAAAATCCAACATTTTAAATAAATATAAATATAATTTTTTCATGAAATTTAATTAAAAAGAATAAATAAAGAGAATATTGAGAAGAAAAAAGAAAAATACTACTCCCTTTCATTTTCTTTTAGTGTTTGATCTATTACTGTTGTCCTAATTGGGTTGTCTAACATGAACTTCCAGGTCCGGTTGTCACTCGTTCCTTTACTCCAAGTTAATCCTTTGCTCTGCGTAGCACAAAAAGATCGGTAACCCGTATAGTTTCAAGATGCAAGCTATTGGAGTACATACCATCTTTGCTACATCGGCAAACTTGATCAATCATTGAAAAAGGCGGGACGAGAGAGAGAAAAGGAAACCAGGGGACTGTGATAGGCAACATGAAACTTCATACCAGAACACAACATGTGTACAACCTTTTCATAAATGAAACAGTAATTTTACACTGGTTGGAAATTGGAACAAGATGAAAAACTAATAAAACTAATATACAGGAGCTAAGCTAATTCTCTATGTCATACTCTTTCAAGTAAATAATTCTACCCCTTTTAACAATCCACCTCTGATTTCATATATATACATACTTGACCATTATCCAGACCTGGAAAGAGTTCAGGGATCAGAATCTCACTACTCCCTATATTTGGTCAAATCAAATGTCAATGTCCTCGAGCAGCTGCACAGGAAAAGAAAAAAAAAGTAAAAAAAAAAAAAAAAAAAAAATCAGTTAAATGCTATAAGCTTCAATACTAAAGCAACAGAAACCAAAACAATTCTGAACTCATTATAGATGAATGAACCTACCTTCGATCAGAATCCCTGTAGACACCAACCAAAGCTTCAGCCTTGTCATAAAAGGTGTCCTTCAGAGAAATCACAATACTCTGAAAACCACTTCCTCCATTTATGTCCTGATTCAGTCTGGCTCCTCCACATGATTTTGATCTGATAAATCCAGCAACCTTAGCAACATTCAGGTTATCTAAAGCAGCATCTACTTCATCCAATATAAAAAATGGAGACGCCTTGTAACTGAAAATTCCAAGTACCGTAAGGTTAGAGCAGCTGTTGCAGAACAAAGGATGCCCAATAAACACAAAAGGTAAAGTTTTCATTCCAGTTCACACAATGAACCAAATAAACAGACAGCCCAAAAGCTGCAGCATCCTGCAATAACAGACTAGCAGGGAGAACTGGGAAGACAAATAATAGAAACAGGGCACTAAATGAAATGGAATCTGTAATGCACCAGAGTGCAAGCTCATAAAAGATTGCACACACTGCCACCCATAATTAGCCTGCTAACTGTTTCAAGCTTAATCAAGGAATTTAGAGTGGCTAAGATTATGCAATCCCTACAAAAAAGAATTTCCACAATTATGTTGAGACAATAGTTTCCAGATTAGATGGGAAGCATGGAGGATGCTGTCCAAAACATACAGACCTATGGATGGAGAACAGCAGGGCAAGTGCAGCAACAGTTTTTTCTCCCCCAGATAATTGATCCATATCACGAAAGCGCTTTGTTGGGGGCATAGCAGTGTACTTGATTCCATGTAAAAATGGCTCATCCTCATTGTCTAAGTTCAAGTAAGCTGTTCCACCAAGTGGATGAGTATTGCTCTTTGTGAGCTGCTTGTAGATTTTGTCAATGTTACCAGAAATGTGGTTGAAAGCCTCCATAAATTTTTCAAATCTGTGACCAGGGATCAAATAAATAAAAGCACAGAAATAAAAGGCAAGATAAAGAAATATACTCTATTTGGGAACCCTTTCCCCCAATATTGATCTTTCCATATTTTCCAAGTATCATGAAAGTTATAGCACATGAATTACGCAAGTTCTCATGTTACAGAGTTTTTTGAGAGACAAAAGGCTATTAGCCTTTTATATCTGTATTTTTGTATCAGATATAATACCTTTAGCTAGAAAAGTAAAACCAAATGCTGTGTTGGTTTAATGAAGCGCTAAATGATGATAAGGAAAATTTTCAAATAATAATAAAAAGACAATATACTTGACCAGTCATTTAAATTTTGATGAAAAATTAAAATATGTATCCTTTTAAATTTTGAGCATTTGAATTAGAAATTCCTACAATTAAGTATTAAAAACATAAAGTAAATTTTTAAGTATAAAGGTTCGTCAAATTTTTTAAAAATATTCTTTCCAGAAAAAAATTACTAGAGAAATGGAGCAAATTTCAAAAAGACAATTTCAACTAAGAAAAAAGCCTTCTAAAACCATAGTTAAAGAAATCTGGAGGGAGTAATAAAGTTTTCTTTTCAAGGGATGTTAAACTGTGAGGAAACCTACAAAGTCACTGTTCCGGGTTGCTCTAGGTTTTTCTTTTTGAGCTAACTAAATAAAAGCTTTTGGAAAGCAGCTCTAAAAATTAACACGACATTTTTATTTTCAATGGCATCAAGCAGCAAAAAAATGTTGAAGAATTAGCTCATACAAAACATCTTTTTCTAAGCTAAAATGAGAAGCTAGAATCAATTGGAATAGCACAAAATAACTTCTACCTTTCTAGCTCATGTATTCCATAATATTGCTTAAGACTTATCTACTGGTTATCAAACACAAGTGACATCAACTGACATAAGGGGAAGAGCTTAATCGTCATGCTATCAGATACAAGTTTGGGTTCTATTGGATTATCCCCAGTCATAGTCTTCAAAAGAACAAAGCCATAAAAAATATCAGATTTCCCACTTGATTTTGGACTAAGTGAATCTGCCTATAAAAAAATTCTCATACAATTTAGAAGGATAAAGAAAACAAAACAATGAAGAGAAAATCATGGTCATTGTAATGGAAAAGGCCAACGGTTATGCCAAAAAGATTGGTACCTTCTCTGCTTCACCTCATTGTATTCCTTAGCAACTTTAAGTTCTGCTTGTCTTGCCTCTTCAAATTCTTCAAGAATTATTTTCTCCCTCTCTTTAAGAGCCTCATATTGATCTAGTGCCTTCAGATTTGGAGCCGTTCTTTCAATTTCAGACATCAAATTGGCAATTTTTTGGGTGAATTCTGCCTCAAGCTTATCCCGCTCTGATTGTCTCATGTTTTGTTGGTGAGATCTACTCAGTCTGCTAAAATCAAAAAATGGACCAGGTGTCAATGAGTCGATCTCCATTGGATCAGATATAGTTGGAATCGTTATATTCTCCAATTCACATTTCTCCAGTATCTCCTGCTTCCGCAAATTATGCTGCTCGATCTGTGCTTGCTGTAAAAGAAATAAACTTTTTCAAATTGCTTCTATCAAGAATGAATTTATCTTTCACCCTTTTTGCCTCCACCCCCTACCCCCACCCAACCCCAAAGATTTACACTAAAAACTTCATATCACAAACCTTTGATTTTATTTGACGGTTATGTTTACTTATGTTAGTTGTAGCAGCAGAGATTTTCTTCTTCCATTCCTGTATATCCTTTTCACATTCTTCAGATTTGGATTTCCACTCTGCAAGAAGAGAAGCCAGATGACACTTCTGGATACAAATGGCTAGCAGGAAATTGAAAATTAGAAATCATACCATTAAAATGAATATCTTGTTTCGGATAATGTCTGATGCTGCCCAATTTCATTTTTTAAGAAAAGAACCATGCAATGCAGGACTAGGGGCATAAGATCAAATAACTTAAGGAAATAAAATATTCAGGTTTCAAAACAGATCTAAAAATATAGCCGGTCTGCAGCTCTCTTATGTTAGTAAGACATGACATCAGCTAGCCAGAAAACCAAGGGAACCCAAGGAAATTTCTAAAAGCATAAGGGCATGCAAAATCGTGCCACATCAGTATGGAAGCCATTGCAAAGTTTTCACCGGAATGTAGTATTTGTTACTGTAGATCAAATTTAAGGAGATAATTCAAGCTTTTTCACTCAAGGATAGCATTTGAATGTTTCACAGAAACTCACGAAATGGTATTATTGTACTATTAACCAAAACCTTCAGAATGTATTAGAACAAGTAATTACCTACAACCTCTTCCTTCAACTGATCTATTTCAGAGCCATATTGTTCTGCAGCAGACTTCGATTCAGTTTCTCTTTCCTCAACGTCTTTCAGAGCACTTCTTAAGTTAGCAAGTGTGGACTCCAATTTGGTAATACGCGACGAAATGTCAAAACCTCGCTTGTGCTCATATTCCAACCTGGCCATATAAAAGAAGATGAATAAGAAAAGACAAAACTGACACTCACCTAGTACATAGTGAAAGGCCATGGCAATCATCTGGAATGGCAGAAAACTGAAATATAATGATACTTGAACCTCAGCTAAAAAATTCATTATCTAAATGTGGATGGTGCAAATTCTAGGAAGATATAAAAGATGAAAATCACAGTGTGATTTGATAAGGAAAAAAGAAAACTTAAAAAAGAAAGAAAGAAAAATTGATTAAAGATGAGCACAGAAGAATAAACATCATAGGAAAGGGATATCTCAAAATAGTGTCCCCCAGTTTTTGGGGAAAGGGAGTGATTGGGAACAGATGACCAGTGCGCTATGTGCATTTTACCCTAACTGAACACAAGAATGTAGAATTATGCTCTTAGAAGGAATTTTAGTTTCATTAGATTGGGCTATTAAGAGTGTTTTACTTCATGAATACTAAAATGCTTCTCATATCTGTTAGTAAATTAATAAATCATAAGAGTTTATTAGGTTCATTGCCCATCTCTTTTTTCTTATTTTCTTCTTCAGGCTAAAAGCATTACGCTATTGTTCTTCTTCTTAACGAATCCTAGACTTTTCACCTATGGCTAGTTAAATAGATCTTATTCTTATTTAGAGAATCTAAAATAGAGCTCCAAAAAGCTGTAAATTACAGAAATTCTTCTGCAGCCTGTCTCAAGATGTAGCCTTTTCTTCATCACAACATACCTCAAAGCGATGTTGACTCAGACAGTAAATTAGTTTTTCTTAAAAAAAAAAAAAAAAAAAAAAGGATGCTCAAAGTAATGAGATATTCCAACAATAATATTGAAATGAAATAGATCATCCACGCACATTCCGTAAGAACACCTTTAGATAGCCATAACTCCAGGCATATCCAACAATAGTTAGGTTTAAAAGGTTGCAGACAAGAATTTTATGGCATATTCAGAACGAAGAAAATGGACAGAAAGGAAAAGATAGGAGGACTTTATTTAGATTGATTTTTTCAGAAACAAAGAAAAGATAATAGAGGAATTGAGTTTAGTTAGAATAGTTAAACTAGGTTCGGGGGAAAATGGAAGGAGAAGAGAGCATCTTCAACAAATATGTTTTTCCTCGATTAAGATATTCTTACTTCAAAATACTTTAAAATAAATAAATTAATTAATTAATAGCTAATGTTTTGTTTCCCTCCTAAAAAGCTACTTCCCTCTTCCCTCCCCCATCCAACTCCTCTCTTTACCTCTACTTTCCTTTCATTCAATCCAAACATAGCCTTAATGCCTAAACAGAAAATTTTCAACTCGGTATATTATCAGAAAATCTCAATTTAAGAACACAAAAATTAGTACAGAAGAGTTCAAGGAGCTTCAAAGATAAACACAACAGAAAAAAGCATTTAGTGCATACTGGTACTTCAGCTTTGACTGCTGATTAAGCAAATCCAGCTTTTGGTTCGCCATAAGTTGAACAGCCTTCAGTTGGTTTTCTTCATATTCACGAATGTTTTTCACTCCAACAGACTCACTAAAGCTCTTGTATATTTGATCGACAATATTATTGATCCTGTTCTCCCGAGCTGAGATTTCTTTATTCCTTGACTCAATAACTTTGTCCAGCTAGCAAAAAGCAGGAAAAAGATCAGTGTTCGGAAGCACAAGTGCACCATACAGGTACTAAAGCAACTAGTTTGGGAGAACCTTCTCAATCTCAGGAGTAAGATGATCAAGTTGAGCGCCAAGGTTAGCCTTTTCTGCCTTTAAACTGGCAAGTTTGTCCAAAATACTTTTCTGTAGAATTGAGAAAATAGGCAATCACTTTTAGGAAACACAAAATAAAAAGAAAAATCAATTAAATTGCATCAAGCAGAGAACAGAAATATAACAAACAGTATCTGGAGCAAAGAAAATATAGTTTCAAGAAGCTAAGTTAGTTCATCCAAAAATTTACACAATCAACAGTTTAAAATGAAATAGAAGTCTTCTTATCTTGAACAAGTTGCCTGATGTAATTTTGCTTTTTCTCCAAAACTAAAGGAGATATCACTGCTTCCTCTTGATCATACATTTATTGGTTTCCATTTGATATCCAATAAATTTAATTTTACAGAGAATCTGATGAGCAAGCATAATTGTTTCAGGTCATATTCATTTCTATCCATTCTAACCTCACATCCAAGATAAATATATTAACAGCAACCTCATCATATCCAAGAACCAAGAATTTGTTACGCACCAAAACTATTGCCTTAAAATGGTAACTTGCAGCTGGCCTATTGACAGGAAAGGTATGAATGTTACCTCCTTATTCAAATAATACAGGTACCATATTATCTTCTGGCATCACTCATTTATTAAGTACTACTTCTTAGCTGGATCCAGTTTTCCAAGATAGTCTATCATTGAAATATTTAAATACTATGAGAATACAGGATACAAAATTAGACCTTCAAATATTCATCTTTTAAGACTAAAGTTTACATCATAATACGTTGCGCTCAAAAGGAGGAATACCTAGCCATGTTCCTTTTAGTTTCCCCATCCTTTTGTTCTGTTTATTGAACACGTTATCATGCAATAAAATGTCTAAAATGTTTTTAATTTTACAACATTTTAAGATCAGTTTTGGCTCTTTCTTGATTCCCCCACTTTCAATACAAACCACCAAAAATCTCAAATCCATGTCATTTTTGACCAAACGAAAGAGAAGTGATCAAGCATTAGACTGATGGCACAATAAATATAAATAAACACAACAGAACAATAGCTCACAGCATCAGCAAAGGAAAAACTACAAACCTACTCTATTGCATATGTGAAACATGAAATGCTCACATTTTCCAGTAAAAGGACATTCAGTCCTTGAAATCCAATTGGCTGGAATAAATTATGATTTTCACAGGGCAAAAGAACCACAATACTAAAGCCAACACAGAAGAACAACCACACAGGCCAAAATACCACATAAATAACTAGCTGTGTCTGTTCGATAAATTTAACATTCAATTGACCTTCTCAATTTCCGCGTATTGGATCTTCTTTTCAAGTCCACTTATTTTGCCCGATGCTTCAGACTCTCTTAGCTGCATCTCTCTTATGGATCCAAGCTCTTCCAACTCTGACTCAAACCCTTCTTTTTTCTTCTTAAGCCCTTCACAGCATAAAATAAGCCTTAAAACCCACACAAAAACAAGGAAGGCATAAGTAAATAAAATTGTCAAATTACTAAGTAAACCTTCAATTTTTTTATCATCCCACTTATGTGAGCGTGCTTCCATTCCACCACTTGTACCACCAGTCATTGTGCCAGATTTCGTTAATAGGATTCCATCAGTTGTCACAACTACAAACACAGTCAAACTTTTAGAATAATTATACAATACAAAACTTTAAAATTTACGATTTACCTTTAAATCTCTCTCCACTCCAACTAAGATGCTTTGCTTCATTGAGGTCATCACAAACTAAGGTATTCCCCACAGCAAATAAAACAGCCTTCTCTAGTGCTGGATCAAATGTATGACTGTTAATCATAAACAAAACATGTTTTTGGAGCATGCCATCCAAACACAAAAAATTAAAAAATTAAAAAAAATAAATAAATGAAAAATAAAGTGTTAAGATCAGCTCCGCAGTCTCCATACATTGTCTAGATCATTCGCTGAGTTAGTTTTTTAATTTTGTTTCTGCTGGCAACCATATATTCTCTTTTCATTATTTTTTCTTTTTTACTTTTCGAGTGGAGGGGTCAAAAGAGCAAAATGCTGGACTATGGGATGCGGAGGGGAGCAGGGAGTTTAACTTAAATATTCTGATCCAAAGTAAAACCCCTTCCAGGTAGTATCCAGAGTCCATCACTGTCATGATTGATCAATGTTCAAATATCTTCACCCCCAAGGATGCATGTCTGAAAAGTGTTCCATGTACAAAGACCAAAAGCGGTTGCAATAACAGGAAGCATTTATTCAGTAATTTCATACTATTTTATTACATAGCATGAACAATTTTTCCCAGAACTTCTCAAGAAACAGCCAAAACATTGGAACTTAAAAGGGGAAGGAGGGACCAACTCATTGAGAGAAACAAAAATAATAGTAAGAAGTCATCACGTGAAAAAGAACTTGGAAATAGTATGAAGTCATCATGTGAAAAGAACATGGAAATACTGCAATGCCATTATGTGAAAAAGAACTTGAGGGTTCAAAATTTTCAGGAAATGTGCATCTCATAAACATATCATAGGGTGAACAGATTGAGAAACCAGTAAGAGAGAGAGAGAGAGAGAGAGAATCCATGCAAAGGATATTGTATGACATCAAAAACCAGCTTTGCTGTTCCCCCTAAAGTGCGCAACTTCTCAATGATTGGCTTTACACGGACTGACTTCAGAGGTATAAATGTCTGGGGAGGAAGCTTTTGTTGTTTCAAATACTGTTTAATTGAAGGGAGAGGGGGAAAAAAGAAAAATGCATAAGAAATTGTTCACAAAATGCTTATATCAAGATAAGAAATTGGAAAAGGGAAACTGCAACAATTTCTAACTGCCAGTTTAAGAATTGTGTAAGAAGTCACCACCAGATTTAGACATGGAGAAATTCATAAGAATTATATCAGAACAAAATTTTAAAACGATTGACAAATTAAATATGAAAACACAATTCAATTATCCATGGTGATACCTTGATACATTCTTTTCCCGCATGTTCATCTTCAACCACAACTGCATCCATAAATTTTCCCATTGCAACAGTCACAGCAAGGTTATACTTCTTCTGTGTTGGCCTGCAAAGATCAGTCATGCGACCATGAACACCAGGAAAGAGGCGCTTGAGAGTTTCAACTGCTTGAGAAAACTTGGCATCCCTCTCGTTCTCATGTCTATCAGCCTTCAGTTCACGTAGTTGGTTTTCCAAATCATCAATTTTTGTCTTCAACATATCATACTTGCGTCTAAAGACAGAAAATGTATTGTATCATGAATTGAAAGAAAAAGAAAATTTAAAAGTCTGGTTAAAAGAATGAGATCAGCAAGAAATTGGCCAAAAAGTACATCTTGCATGTCCTACCAAGAATAAATTAAAAAGTGAAATTGTCTTCAAAGAGTTGAAAATATGAATTACTCCCCTCTTTTCCTATTTACTTGTCACGAATAACCAAATCTCGCATATTGGAAATTTGATTTCTAAAATTCCATGGATTTTATATTCTTTTCTGAAAATTGACCTTAATTTCTTTCTCAAATTTAATTGTCCAAGCAGTTATCTTAGTCCCATTTTCTCTTTCCAAAGACAGTAGTCAATGGTTGAGTTTTCATTGGGAACAAAAATGAATTTTAAATAGGGTATTCTGAATTGGTAGCTACAACCACCACATTTAAGTTTCTCATAATTCCAACAAGATAGTTAAAAGTGGAGTTAGAACTTAAACAAGGGTAAAAATAATTTACTGATGTTAGGAAATGATAAATGAAGAGAAACTGGGAGACATGATAGATAAATATCAAACGAGGGGGTGTGTAACATGAACAAACTTACTAACCGAGATTGATCAAGTTTATCCTTCATATCTCGCTGATCCTTTCTCACCCTTCCGAGTTCTTCCTTGTATTTATCAACGTTACCAGCAATCTTCACTCGTCTTGCTTCCATCTGTTTCTCCTGTGCCTCCAGCTCTTGCTTTCTATTTTCCAGCTGTTGACAATTTTCTTCCAAATTCTTTTTAGCCTCAATATCAGCATGTTGTTGCCTATCTAACACATCCTTCTCATCCCTCAGTTTTGCGGTTTTCATCCCAGCCTTTTCCTTCCTGCACAATGGAATTCAGATACCTTTTCAGAGAGATCAGTTTACACAAATGCTCAACACGGAATGAAAGTTCAAATGGGAATATAAACAATAAAACACATGTGAATTGTTACATTTTATATAAGTGCAAAGTAAGCATGTAAGCATTTTTGAGCGTATGCATCTCCAGGTGAGTAAGTAACAGAGAGAAATAGAAACCAAGGACCAGTATCCCTGTAACAGCCTCAAAAATCTAAAGTATCTAGTGAACAAGCAAGAGATCCTCACAAGATATGTGGATGTAATCAATTTCCTGATCGCAGAAGTATTAACATATAACAGAAAACTAGCAATTAGAGATTTTTAGCTTGAAAATGAAAAATTAATTGGGACGAGAGCATAAATTGACTCACATCTGGTGATACATCTCCAACTGACTGTCAGCTAACTGAAGCTTTTCACCAGCATCTTGCCCCTTTTCACGCAACTCTTCCAGTTGTTTAGTCAGATCTTGCAAATTATTCTGAAGTTTCTTCACTTCTTCCGCATGCTTATGCTTCTCTTCTTTCTTTTTATTGAGATCTTTATTTGTATTCTTAATCTTCATAGTTAAGCGAGTTATCTCCTCCTTCAGCTTTACAATCTCAGGTTGCTGTTTAAAGAAATAAAGTAGTTAAACTGAAAGCTTTTGAACTTCACACTAGTAAATCCATAAAGAGCTACGAAATCACAAAGTAGGAACTATAAAGAAGCTTAGCAGAATACTGTAACTGAAGCAACAACCAGATACAAAAAGCCAGAGTAAACAACATAAAAAACATACTCATGGAGGTCATGATCAAGCACAACAGTGCACAGCAAATTCAAAGCAAGGAAAAATAAGCAGATTAGAAAAGTCAAGAAACAAAAGGGCCCAGTAGAGTTGGACATTGGACAATGAAATATCCCATCCGGTCATTCCTTCCAAAATCCTCATATTTCTCAAATCCATATCAATTCAAACACTTCCCTAGTAATATAATCAATAGAGGTAGAAATTAAGAATCTGTTTTGATTGAATTAGAACAAAAATACGTGGATCAAAATCGATTTGGTTGCTGAAGAGATTTATTTTAAAACTCAAAACTAGCAGGAACTGTTTTGAAAATTATCTTCCCAATTTACTCCCTTCCCCCTACATTAGCATAGCTCTCTTCTAGTGCTCCTCCCTAAATTCCATTCTCACTGCTCCATTGCCAACCACCTCAACTCAGTGCCCCCTTTTGGGCTTCATCAAGCTGTTCATCAACCCTTTCTCTTTCTTCTCATCTTTTGCTCACCCACCACCAATTCTTCCCATTTTGTTGTATTCCTTTTCTTGCCCAGTACTGCATGTTTTCTGAATAAACAATCCTCTAGCCATTTGTTGTATCAAGTATGTCACTAAGCCAAGAGATCCAGTAAACAAACATTTTTTTTTTGGGTAAATCAGTAAACAAACTTGCTCCAATATATATTGGTTTATTCATAACCAAATGAATTTGCATGAGTCTGGACATTGAAAGATGTGTTTTCCAGTTAATTTGCAGGAGATAGATTCAGCAAATGCATGTAAGTAACATGGTAATAGAGGGGTGGATGATACATATATACATGCACAACAAAGCTAAACAAAGAAAAGAAGACTAGGATGGATTCTTACATTCTTGTCAAGTTTTGTCTTTCTCTCTGCAATTTTCCTTTCACATTGCGCTATCTCTTTCAGATATCCACTCTGTTCTTTCTTCTTTTTTCTCGTTTCACTTTCATAATTTCCCAGTTCATCAACAATTTCTTTACGAATTCTCTCTTCACCTTCAAGATCCTCATTAGCTTTGGCAATGTCCTTCTCTATATTGAATAATTGCCACAAATAATGCTCTTGCTTCAATGATTTCTGTGATGGAAAGTAAGTCAGGATTAGGAGAGAGAACAAAGCCCCATACTAAACAGCCTAAAAGTTGCATTTCAGTCCCTTTTTTGGAGAGGGGACCTTTCATAAAACCATGCTTTCTGGCAGTCATTTGAGATATAACAATTCATTATTTCGTAATCATAAAAGGTAGTTGGTATAAAACAAAAGATAGATTGCCAACGAAGAAGTGATGGCCAAGTTACTTGAGACATACCAGTTGCTCTTGCAAGCGAAGATGCTTTTCAGCTTCCTCTTTTTGTTCCTTTTTCTGTTTAACTTCTATTTTTATGGTCTTTTTCTTCTGATAAGCCAGTGCTGACGTCTCTTCAGCTTTGGCCTTTTCTTCTTCCAAGTCTTCATACCTTCTCTTATGCTCTTCTGAGCCAGAGATTTGCTCAAGTAGGGCTGTCAGTTCCTTTGGGTTTTTTGATGCTATTGACTCCACGTCTCCCTGTAAAAATAAACAATTCAAAGGTTCCTATTTTTGTTCCACCGAAGGCCAAACCAAATCTTAATCTCGATATAAACAAATTAACGCAAAACACCTGGCGCACTAGATGGTTAAGTATATCATGCAAAAGAACTTTAACATACGCAAATATGCATGTCCAGAAGGAAAAAATAGAAAATCGTTTGACCTAAAAATTTTCAGGACTTCAACTACCAATACATACCCTCTGGCATAGATTTCTATCTGTTCACTTCCTTATCAACTACCAAAATAAAAATAAAAAATCAAATAACTACAAACCCTTTTTGATGTCCAACTTATTGTAATTCAAGGCCTTAACAATCAACACGCACAATTAGTAAACTTCCAATGACTAGATGCAGACATAAAAGCAGCAGGCTCAACGTAACGTCCAGAAAATCAACAAAAAGAAGATACCAGCAAAGTAAAGCAATGAAGTAAACCTGAAAAACCAAGAAATTTCGTGCTTTGACAAGAATTCCAAGCTCCTTAAGTCTTTTATCATACTCATCTTTATTCACAGTATCACCATTTACACGATACTCGCTAGTAAGACCACTAATTGTACGAGTAAACTGAAATTCGAAGCCGCTATCCAGCCGATAGACCATACGAACGAAAGCTTTACGACCTCTCTGGTCTCTCTCGCTATCATCGAAAGCGTAAATAAGGTCCTTCAACTGTGCACCACGGAGCTGGCCGGTACGGACGCCGAGGACGAAGCTGATAGCGTCCATGAGGTTGGATTTACCAGCACCATTGGGACCAATAATGGCAGTGAAGTCGTAAAAAGGGCCAATAGTTTGCCGACCTTTGTAGGACTTAAAATTTTCGAGCTCCAGGCGAACGATTTTGCCCGGGGGAACTTCTTGCGGTGGCATCGTCGATTTCAGAAATTTCAATTCCGAGAATAAATAATTCCTTAAAAGGGAAGGAGATTACTCCTCCGTGATCGGATTTGAAATGCAAATTAAAATTAGGGTTTAGAGAAGAAGAGGAGTGAGACAAGCGTGGTTGGGGTGTGAATTTTGGCGGGATAGAATACAGGGTGTGGGTGGTACTCCGTTTCCATTAGGGATTTGACGGAGCGTGAGATCAGTACCTCCTTCATTATTGTCATTGGTGCACCATTTTTGTTTTTTTTTTTTCGTTTAATTTAGTACATCAATAAACAAAAATAAAAAATAAAAATAAAAATTATCAAAACACTCTTATTATTTTTAATAAAATTTATAAAAACACTCTTCATTATTTACAACAATTCAATCTATCTGACACGTTCACAATTTAAAACTAAAAAAGAAACAAGCAATAGAACACAATCAGCATAACAAATATTAGAACTCTTCCAAGAGAAATTCATTATTGTGAAATGGAACTAAAACACGGCAGTTGTTGTGTAAGCCCGGTAAGAAGCTTTTTTAACTAAACAAATATGGTAGTATTCCACAATTACAGCACAAAATATTTATCAAAGCCAATAAAAATTAACGTTGACCAAGCTGAGGAATTCACGTCAATTTCAGTTGAGTCCCCTTAGCTTCTGCGTACACTTTGTCGTCTTTCTCAGTGGAATTGTTCCTATCGGATTCACTGCTGGAGTTGGTATTCTCAACTATTGAAGGATCTATTACTCCAGCAGGTTCTGGCATACTTTCAGGCTTTACTAAGGATTTTACTTCAGCATCAGATCCATCAGAGTGCAATTCCCTCCCCACATCCGAGTTTCCACCTGATTCTTTGGCAGCAGCGTCCATTTCTTGGTATTTAGAAATTACTAGTTGAAGTTCATCATGAAGGTTTAAAGCTTCAAACAGCATCCCCTCATCATCTGTTGTTCTTTCTATTATTCTCTGAACTTCAGGCAATGATGCTTTGCACTTATCCAACAGGCTCACAGTCAATTCGTTCTGCAGATCATTTAAAAGTTTCAATTAGTTAAGTTTCCATAGTTCTCAACCAAATTGACAAAAAACACAAATATGCAGTTCAGCACAAAATCTTGCTTAAGCATAAGCATGGGAACAGCATTACAATCTAAGAAAGAACCACAGAACAGAAAAAATACTAGTGCAATAATTACAACATAAGAGTAAGAGAACGTGAGAACAAGCAAGAATAGATAGGAAACAAGAAACATTCTAAAATTAAAAGTCAACTCAAGGGTTACCTTTGTTGGTTTTGGTTCACCATCAGAATTCAATATGCTCGAGAGAACATCAAGACTGTTACGAGTTAGCACAAGAAACTCTCTTTTTTCTTCCACTGACTGCCTGCCATAATTAATAAAAGAAGCATTTTCTGCACTATTAGAACCCATTTCAGGCATTGGATATGTTTCAGGAGGTGACAGAAGGTCTTCATTGATATACGTCTCCAAGGGGTACTGCACAGGGGGGCTGTCATCATGCTGCATTACGGGATGTATGGCCCTTGTCTTCAAGTTCTGTAAAATAAATTAAGAAAGGATTTAAGCATTCTGTCCACCTAAATCGCTAGACATGCAACACAAAATAAGAACTCGCAGCAACCATTTACATTCTAAAGCTTCAACATACAATTCCTTTTTGCAGAACCATTCACCAAATTAAATACAATTAGGGAAAGTATGATGCTCATGTTGCTAGTCACTCCAATCACACATACAGATGTGTATCCAGGTACCTTTGAGAGTTTAAAAAATGAGAAAGCATCTGTGGGAAATAAAATAAATAAACCAGGACATACATTCTCAACATTAGCCTCGTTGCATGAGAGATTAAGTATGAAGAATTCCCAAATATTATTTTCTCCACCTTGATCTTGTAAGGCTGCGACATTGGCTACATGATTTCTGTTCATTGACTTCACTACACAAGCTAGTACTATCCATTCCTTTGAAGTTACCTTGATTTCAGCTATTTACTTTATTCACCTATAATACTGGTATCCTAGAATAACTTGACAAGCTTAAAATTTTAAGATGAAGTGTCAACAGGGGTTAACAGCGTCCAAGAACCCAAGAGTAAGTATTTCCAAAAACAACAAATTAAGACAGCATGAAGTTTGAACGACAAAACAATTCATGCATGGAGCTTGAGTGTATAGGTTTATTCAAGTTTACAAATATAAGAAGCTCTATAATAAGTGAGCAGAGACATAAGTTTCTGGTAGAAGCGGCATGCAGCTTCACACACTAAAGAAAGAGCTTCAAAGATTGAGAAACATAAGCACATAAGAATCTTGTTTTCTTCTAGTTTGTTCCCTTTTTTTCTAAAGTTCTCTAACATAATCTCATAATAACTAACAATATATCATAGCTTCAAACTACACCCACTTGAAGCGGAACATCTGTTATTTAACCCTCTCTAATCAACTTAAGCTTTTATATCAAGTGACAATTTAACATAGTATTAGTGGAAGATCCTGAATTCGACTCTTGTCTTTACCTCATTTGTTGATTATTGTTCTTGTATTGGGATTTGCTATGAGAATTTGTGTATGGCCCACGCGTGAGGAGTGGTAACTGGTTAAATTCCTCTCTAATCAGCTTAATCAGATTAAGCCAGTGAAAATTTAACAACACCAGTATTATATCTCTTCAAATGTCCTTCAAATGCATATGCATAAGTCTCAGAGAATCTCTCTCCCCTCCCCTCCCCCCCCCCCCCAAACACCATAAATATTGGAAAAGAAGGAAAAAGAGAAATGTAAAAGACATGCAGATTGATATTCATATGTTTGCTGATGGAATTTATAAGCCACCAAACTCTAATTATATGCCCATCCTTCCAATGCTCCATGTTAGTTGAAGAATAACCAAAATATTACTTTTTTCCTCCAAATTCTCCTTTTCTTTCCTCATCTAAAGGCTACATTTACACCCAATACTTCCTCGACAATCTATTTGCTACCCAGAATCCACTAGTTTGAGCTGAAAGACAACGTTGACAAATTCATAGAGCTTTGGGAGCCAAATCATCTAACCTTCATGAACTACTAAAAACTAAAGAAATTCACCAAACAATATCCCAACAAAAGAATCATATTCCCCTCGGACTGTGCTCATGTATTCAGAAGCTTTTGAATCAGCAGTTAACAACTCAAAATTATGATAAAAAGAAAAAAGAGGGGAAAAATAAGTAAATAAGGAGAGCGGACGGAGATAAAATGCATGAACCGCAAAAACTAAAAGTAATGAATCTGATCTTAAATTGTGTAGAACTGACCAGGTAAGTTTGTTGGAACACGGGCAAGTACATGAGATCCTCGGACTCGCCCCAAGCCCTGATCAGCTGCATCGCCTTGACGCGATTCTCGTGGTCCGTTTTGGGATCATCGATCATCTTCATCATGTCATCGAGCACTTTCTCGGAAGCCACCTCAGAGAACACCTTCTCACAGTTAGAGGTACAAGTCTCCAATAAGTCGAGGCCTAAACGCTGACTGGTATGGCTTTTACCCAACAATTTCTTCTTGATAGCCTTAACAACCTCAGTCCCATTAAGCTCCTCGGCATTAATCATGGCACAGATACGAAGGTTGAGACCCCAGTTGGGTTCTTCCATGGTCTCCAAAGTAGCCTCATCAACCAGCTTAGATTCAGGCGTAGGTGCTTGTAGAATTTCTTTCACTTTGGTGCTGACGATTCTGCTCATTTGAGCACCGCTGGTTTTCAATCTCTCCCCAAACGAGGATGAAGCCATTTTGAGTTTATCCAATTTGTCCATTTTTTTTTTTTTCCCCACGGTGCCTCTGACTCGGTTCGATTATTTTCCTTGGACCAAGATTTCAGTGAAGCAGAAAAAGAGTATGATGATTTTTGGGGAAGAAATTTGGTGGTTTTTGTTTTTTTGGGGGGTTGGAACCGTGGAAGGGAAGGATCGCGGTTGGAGCTAGCCCTCCGGGGCGAGGTGGGAGGATATGATGGGAGTAGATGAAGTGAGATACGGAAAGCGATACGCGTGGCCTTCTTTAGCAGTGTCTGTGACTCTGTGTGCCTTCCGGTGGCCACTCTTTTTGGATTTTTTGTGGGGAGTTTTGAGGCCCACTTTTGTTTTTGATAATTGTTGGGACCCACTTTTGTACCATGACTCCTAGTGATATTTTTCTTTTCTTTTCTTTTCCTTTTGGGCAATTCTCGACTTTGTGGGTATATCGGACTTTCTTTTCTCTAAAATAGTAAATAACATAAAGTTTTGAAAATTAAAAAAAAAAAAATAGTCGGTTTAATTTTAAAATTATTTTTTAACGATGGATTTAGTTTTTAAATTTTATTTTTAGCTCTGTTCATTCTTTAATCAATTTGTAAACTTACAATGTAGTTTCTTAGCAAATTTTCAAATAAATTATAGTTTATTTTTTAAAAAAATATATAAAAAGCATAATAGAAATTTTTTTTAATATATTAAAATATTTTAAATTTATTAATATTAAAAATTAAATATCATTATAATTAAGATATATAATAATTAATATTTATATTTTATTTTATTTTTAAATTTTTTCACACCATAATAAATATTATGAAATTTTTCTTTTTTTTATTATACCAATTAATTATGTTGTTCTATATTTATTAATTGATAACATGGACATATGACAAAATAATTAATTGATTTAATAAAAAGAAAAAATTTGATAATATTTATTATGGTATGAAAAAATAAATTAAAAAAATCATACGTAATATTAACATTAATTATTTTATATCTTAATTTTATTGATGATTCATTGTTATAATATTAATAAATTTAAAAATAATGTCTATTATGCTCTTTGTATTAATATATATATATATATATATATATATATATATATATATATACTTGTAACTTGTTTGAACTTGCTAATGGACTATTATAAGTTTAAAAATTGATTGAAGACTGAACATAGCTAAAAATAAAATTTATGGACTAAACTAGCTACTCAAAAATAGTTATGGGATTGAACGTCTATTTTCTCAATTTTTATTTATTAACCCTTAGGTTTCATACTTTTTATTTTTTTTTTAGGAAAAATAGTCGATTTAATCCTATAACTATTTTTGAGTAGTCGATTCAATTTCTAATTTTTTTTTTTAGTTCTATTTTGTTCTCAATCAATTTTTAAACTTCCAATATAGTCCCCCGGCAATTTTTTAAAAAAGTTACAGGTAATTTTTTTAATACAAAAATCATAGTGTGATTTTTTTTTTTTAAATATGTTGAAAATATTTTAAAATTTATTAATACTATAAAAATTAATTATCAATATAATTAAAATATATAATTATTAATGTTTATATTACATGTAATTTTTTAAAATTTTCCACACCATGATAAATATTATAAAAAATTTCTCTTTTTTATTTCACCAATTAATTATTTTGTTCTATATTCATTGATTGATAACTTAGATATATGACAAAATAATTAATTGGTAAAATAAAAAAAAAATTGATAATATTTATGGTGCAAAAAAATGTAATATAAACATTAATTATTATATACCTTAATTATATTAATAATTTATTTTTATAATATTAATAAATTTAAAAATATTTTCAATATATTAAAAAAATTCACATTATGATCTTTATATTTTTTTTTTTAAAGAAAATTAATTACTTGTAACTTGTTTAGAAATTTGTTGAGAGACTATATTGAAAGTTTAAAAATTGATTGAGGACAGAATATGACTAAAAAAGTTTAGGGACTAAATTGACTGTTCAAAAATAGTTTTGAGACTAAATCGACTATTTTCTAATTTTTTACGAAAACTCACTAAAAATGAAATTTTTTTACTTCTTTCACATATGTATATATTACTATGCATGGCATTTTTTAAGGAAATGTTTCATAACTTAGTACTTTTTCACTATTTTTTGACTATTTATAGAAAAACAAAACAATATTTTACTATTTTTGTCCTATTTTTACATATATATACATATATGTCAATTTTTTATAAACAAAACTTAATCTATATACACGTAAATTTAGTTTCTTGAGTATGATTATTTTTCATTTTTGTCATTTACTTTTTTTTTTTTTTTCTTTTTTCATTGTGATCCATTGCATTACAATATTTTACCATAATTATCCTTTTACCAAAATAAATAAATAATAATAATAAAAAAGACAAAATCCAGTAAGGGACTAATATGGAAGAGAAGACGCGATACTTCAATTTAGTTCATAATTAGGGTTGTAATCAAGTTGAGTTGAACCCAACATTGAATTTTTGAACTTACTTTGTTTAATTTTAAAGCACTGCTTGAGTTCGTTCATTAATTGATTTGAGTTCATTCGATTATTTGTTCGTATAGTTCGAAAATTGTTCGAGTTCGACTTGTTTAACTTTCACGCTAACTCAAGTTCGAGTTTGAGCTCGGGTTCGAGCTCGAATTATATTTTAAAAAATTATAAATAATATAAATATAAATAATAAAAATATCAAATTTTTATTAGGTTTAAAATTTTTAAAACAACAATAACTTATATAATTTAAGTATTTAACAACTCAATAAACTAAAAAATATTATTATAAATTTTTTATTAAATAATAATTTGTATAATATAAATATTATAACTCGTTCGTTAAAGCTCGATTATGTTCGCAAACACCATTCAAGTTCACTCAAATATTAATCGAGCTTAATAAAATATTTGAATTTAATTTGTTTAACAAATAAACGAGATTTAATAGAGCATAAACGAACTTGATAGAACTTTGTTCACGAAGGACTTAATTTATTTATATAGTGCTATTCATAATGTATCCTTTCTTGTATGATTCTTGTCTTTTGTGTATTATTATTATTATTAATATTCCTTTGTTTTAGCCACTTGCCATTAGATATTTTGTCATAAAATATTATGATATAAGGAACTATATAAAGAGAAAAATAAAAAACTAATACATAAAAGGACTAAATTATAAATTCTGACCTTAGTGAAAATACTCTATTTGTGACATTTCTTTTGAAATTATAGTATTGTTTTGTTAAACCTTGGCATTCAATGTCTGCATTGCACACATTCCTTTCCTTCAAATAAAGCATTCAAAACATAGCCAAATTCAGCGCTTAGGGGGAAATGCTTATAGTCAACTTTTGTATTATATTCTTATTGTTTAGGTACGTAATTGTCAAATAAAAGTAAACGATTTTAAATCTTATTAGAGATAATATTAATTTTAACGTCTCCCTTTACATAAATTAATATAATCAATATTTTATAATTTAAAAAAAATAAAAATTATAATTATATTGAAAAAATAAAATATATGTAAAATATATTTTCTTATGACTCTAATTAATTAAAAGTATTTGAATATTCTTTTTAATATAATTATAATTATAATTTTTAGTTTTTAAAATGAAATTACATTGACTTAACAGAAGATAATAATACTAATTTGTTTTAGTCAAACAAATTGATACTTGTTTTATTTTTTTTATGAGTATATAATACAATATTTTAAAAGATTTTGCATCAAAATAACAATATTAGTGTAACTATACGTACATAAACTATAACTATAATTTTAAATAAATAAAATATTAATAATTGTATAAGTAAAAAATAACTAAATTCAAGTATTACTAAAATACTTGTCAAGAGGATGTAACTCAATTATCAACAATCTCACTTATGATCTAACATGTAATAATATGAAACACATTAGAGACCAAAGTACCTTAAAAGGAAAATTAGCCGATTTAGTTCTCTAACTATTTTCATTAATTAACATAAGCAATTTTTTTTTTTTTTAACCTGTTAAGTCCTATATCTTTTTTGCAAGCAGCCTGTTAAATCCTTTCGGCCAAAAATTTAAAATTTTCAGCGTGATGATTTTTTAAGGGTAAAATCGTCCGCTTAAGTATTATAAAGCTGTGAACTTAGACTAATTGTAGGGTCTTATAAAGCTGTTTTTTTTTTTTTTTTTGTATAAAAAGGACAATTTTGCAATTAGTCTAAGTTCACAACTTTATAATACTCAAGAGGATGATTTTGCCATTAAAAAATCATCACGTGATGAATTTTGGCCGAAAAATTCAAATTTTTGGCCAGAAGAATTTAATAGGCTGCTTGTAAAAAGATGTAGGATTTTATTAAGTGTAATGATTTTTTTATTAATTTTTTTTTGCCAAGTGGGTAACATGAATAGTATCATGTCAGGGGTGTCCAAACAAGTACCATTTTTTTTTTTAGTTTGAGTGAAAAACTGGGAAAAAAAAAAAAAAAAAAAAAAAACTCCAATCCAAATACACCCTTAGTTTTTTTCTTTTTTAATTTTAAGGTAGGAAAATTGGTCGGTTTAGTTCTTTAACTATTTTCATTAATTAATATCCCTACTTACTAGACAACGTCTTAACTTATCTCACCTTACTCCTCGTTATTTACAATTCACTCAACTCTTTTTAAAAAAAATGAGCAAACTAAAAAAAAAAAAAATTCTAATCTAAATACACCCTAAAATTCTTATTTTTATTTCAGAGGAATTTTAACAAAAGTTTAATAAGTCTAGTTGGGCAAGATATATATATATATATTTCATAAAAAAACTATTTTTCAAAAAAAATGATAATTTTGTTTGCATACTCAATAATTAAGAATTTAAATATATAAATTAATTTGTAATATTTAATTATAAAATTAATATATTAATTATATTTTTAGTATCTATTTATACAAAATTTTAAATTTAAATGTTTATATTTAAAAATTACAATACTTTAATTTGTGTTAAAATTAAAAATATAATTTTAATGTAAAAATAATTGTGTAAATATCTTTTAAAAAATATATATATTTTTAAAATTTTTGGTTCATTTATAAAGGATGTGGAAACTGAAAAGAGTGGTAATAGAAAAAAAAAGAAAGCGAGGGTTTAACGAAAGGGGGAAAGAACAGGGTGGTTTTATGCCTTCGTAGGCAAGGAGTTCTGCGCTGGAGAAAATCTAATTAGTAACAGTAACCAGAAAAAGTAATTGCAATGGTTTCTTTCTCTACTCTCTTCCGTTATGTAGCCAGCAGAGTCGAGTATGCTGCCGTTGTAAGCAGTGAGGTAACATTCTGCGCCAGTCTTCTTCGTTTTGTTGTTGGCCTTTTTTTTTTTTTTGTTTAATTTTTTCTGTTCATTGTTAGTATGATTAACCTATAGGTTTATATTGTTTTCCACATTTAATTTTTGATTTATTGAAGCTTGCCATCCCAAAATTTGATATTTCGAATTGTGAGTATCACATTCTTGATATGGGTTTCTTGTTTTTCTTGCCACTTGAATCGTTGATTGAGAGTAAATTTCTATTACCTTTATTGGGGTATTTCTCAGGAAATAGTCCTAATTGGTACCTGTCAGTTGATACTTTTTTTTTTTTTTTTTTGTTCATATGTTTAGCAATTTTTTCCCCCCAATATTGAGTACTTTTTGTTAGAGTTGATTACACTCATTATTGAATGAAACCCTTGTTTACTGGAACCAATACAGATTTCCATAATAGAACTGTTATATGATGCAGCGCTACCGACAAGGTCAACTTGCAGACAAACAATTTATTAATGCTGCCTGGAAACATTTCTTTCATGAGAAATTGACTTTTATGCACTGGAATAAAGGAGAGGAGATGGCTCCAATAATAGGAGCTCAGGGTGGAACTCTTCTCGTGCGCAAATTACCTTTACTTGATCCAAGGTAATCACAGGCTATACAACTATTTACTTAGTTATGCTTGTTCTTGTGTTTCCTTTATGCAGGAATAAGCTTGTACTGGTTTTGGAATAAGTTTATATTTATACCCATTCAATCTATGGTAATAATAATCCTACTGAACTCATAGTTGTTACTTCTAATATGCACTCTTGATTTGTTAATGAGATGGAATGGAACTTCACCAATCAAAATGAATGTCAGATGAGATTAATAGATGTTTATTCCCCTTAGTTCTTTTTGAAATAAGACACTTCTAGAGATAAAAATATGACATTGTTTGTTGAAGGTGTTATGACATGAAAAACTGTTGATTTCAAGCGGCAAAGACTATTTATAGTTTTGACTGGCTTTCAGTGAAGAAAATCAAACTAGCAAAGCTGCAAAATGCTAAAATATTTGTCCAAGAGCTGATGTAGGACTGCAGTAATAAGTCAGTTTTATTTTGGCATCAACTCTAACCTTTAATCGCATTATTCTTTATGTTTGGGTTTGGTTTCTGAAAACGTTTTTGTGCCTTCTCTGAAGTTTCTCTTTGATGCTTGGATTGCATGAGGGCTCAGGACTTGTGCATAACTAACTTGATTATGAAATAGTTTCATGTCATATTATCTTGAATTATTTTCCATTTTCATTTGTTCAGCTGGTCCTAATTATTGGGTTTATGAAGTGTGATGATTGTTTAATCACACAACCATGAGTTTCATCATCAAATTGGAGGATATTGCTAGAATGGACTAGGTTGTGCCTTATCCTTTTTTGTCATTACTTTTTCCACTAGCTATCTCCTGCTTGCCAAACCTTCAAATTACCAGAAATTGAAGTCTAGGGTAGGATAACTTAAGTGATGTCCTGAACTAGAAATTTTCCTATATGTTGTGGAAACTGATTTTAGTATCTGAACCAGTAGCAATTCCTTATTATTTGTCAATATCAGAACTGAATGAATTAATGTACTCAATTTCCTTTATTCCACTCTATCATTATTCATATATTTATTTCCTTGAGGCATATAGATTTTCCTTTTAATATTTTTGGTTTGTCTCGAGATCTGAATTTTTCCTTTGTGGTGGTATTTTCAGCATCTGCAACTCTTTTATGCACTTGCACAATTTGCTGATATTCTTGTCTTTGTTTGACAGTCGGGTTTTTGTTGGGGATGTTGTAGTCCTTAAGGACCCCTTAAATTCAGATAACTATCTTGTTCGGAGGTTGGCAGGCATTGAAGGGTATGAGATGGTATCAACTGATGAAAAGGACGAGCCATTTGTTCTTGAAAAGGATGAGTGCTGGGTAGTTGCTGACAATGAAAACATAAAGCCAAAGGTAGATAGAATATCCCCTTTTGGGATTTCAACTTTTTTGCTCATTATTCGCGCATCCATATTTGTTTGCATGTGTTCTATAGTTTTGTGTAGTGACTCGTAGAGAAATGATAACCTTGCTCTAGAAAGGAAGCACATAAAAGGAAATGGTAAAATGATGTTACAATGGATGATTGACAGAATTTGAAATGATGCAGATTGCTGTTTTTCAAGAATAAGCTTTGTTACTGTACATATAAAGTGATTTGTTTACATTGCATGTGGAATGACTCAATTGACCAATTGAAACCCCTCGCTTCTTCTTTTTCCTTTTTTTTTTTTCCTGCACTGGATTTAGTTTCATTTTAAATGATTTTCAGTATTGATAACTGATAATGTTTGACCTTCATTATGATCTTGAAATTTGTTTGAGCTTGTGAATTTTGTTCATTGTTGTACTCTTGTATTTTACTCTTTTATCACTTCAGCAACCTTTTAAGACAAGGATTTCTGTGTTGATTGGTGCATCACAAGTTTAATTTTATGTTCAAATGTTATAAGGTTAAAAGATCTCGTCGTTGTAACTCAGAAAGCATAATCCCATCTTACTTTTACTTCTGAGATTTGTTGAAACTTTTAAACTAAATGAAAATTTTGGTTCTTTCAAATTTTAAAAACTTGATGCTTAGAGAAAAAAAAGTTGTTTATGATCCCTAGCTACAATAAGGGATGTCACTAAAATTACCTACTATTGTATAGTGCAACGCATTCACATTGACTGGTTGTACATTTTTCTTTTTGGTGCATACTATCATTTATTGATAATAACATTTTATAAACATTTTCTCTGGTGTGGTTATTCCTGTACTAACGACCAATGATTTAGCAGAACCGTAGTGTGCAACTTGTGTATAACTTGATACGGTGATACAAATTGTTATATGATGAACACGTACTTATTGTTATCTTTGCTTTTATTTTTTTACTCTTTTGTAGCAGGAAGTCAAAGATAGTCGATTGTTTGGCCCGGTTTCCATGTCTAATATAGTAGGTAGAGTTATATATAGTTTGAGATCTGCTGTTGACCATGGTCCTGTGAGCAACAGGTTAGTTTTTTCTTTTTTTGTCTAATATTTGGATTTCCTGATGTATACCAAAGACTGATTTCATTAAAAATTGTGTCCCTCTCTTACCAGCCATTTTAGCACCGCGAAAGACTCTGCAATCCTGGAATTTGAACTGGATGTTGAAGAGATGGCAAAAAATCACAGGGCCTAGAATGATTTTCATGTACTCGTAATTTGTCTGTTTTCCTTGCCGGACTTTTTTTTTTGGGAAAGAGTATAATAAAACAGTTAAGAGTAAATTTTCTCAATCTTGGTATATGCCCTTTTGTAGTTCTGCATGTTGCATAGGAATTGATCATCTCTCAGAGGGCTAATTTAAAATATTTTTCACGAGATTTCCCCTTCTTTCCTTCTTCAATCTTGCAAAACACCTTGTATCTGATATTGAACAATTTTTTGGATCCTTCTTCCTTTTAAAAAGACTATTATGAATTGTTCAGTATTGTCTTTCATTCGACATATCTTAAAAATATTCAAAAAAATATAATTTTTTAATTGTTTTTAAAAAATACAATTTTTTCCAGCTGTCAAAGAATATGATAATTATACATTTTGATCAATATAAAATGTAAATAATATTTAAATTATTTTTTTATCTAAAGAAACAGGAACTAAATAATTGATTTCCGACGTTCTTCTCTTGGCCTACTGGTTTAGGGGATTTCTCCCTTATCTCTTGGCAAATCAGGGGTTGAGAGTTTGAATATCTCTTGGCCATAGGTCAAAGAATTTCTTCCTTGCCTCCTGACTTGTCAAGAGGTTAAGGGCTTAAATTTTACCCATTTCACAGTTCGAGATATATTCGTAAATGCAGGTATACCTGTATTGTTGGGCTTCCCCAGGTGGATTAGTTGGATGAGTCATTTTTTTTGTAAAATTTGACTTGGCTAAAGAAAGATTTTGTAAAAAAATAATTAAATACATCAATTTATTATACATTAGAAATTTAATAAATAAAAAATAGATAAAAAAAAGAACCAACTACAGCTATAAATATTAGACACTAAATTCAACAATTTTTCCTTTTTATATAGATCTTTTACGAATTTTCAAGAAAAGCGCCACCTTTAATACAAAGTAAATATTCTTCGGAGATAAAAGACAAACAATATTCCGGTTTTGCCCCGCATTTTAAAGCTGCTCTTTTTATTATAGTACTGTAAAACTCCCCATTATCGAAGAGAAATATATATATATATATATACACAAAGCTGCAGTGTCGAACGGCCTCAGGAAAATGCACAACAGATACTGAAATCTCTGCAGTAATCAATCTCCAGCAACAATGACGCCGGCTGTTGATTTTGTTTCAAAGTGCATTCCAGGTGGTAAAATTTCTGGACTTTTGGTTATGTCTTTTGGTTTTTCTTTCTTGGTATTCTACTTCTTCATGTGCTAGCTTAGGGGCTCATATGGCGTATACTAGGCAAGAAAATTGCAAAACATAGTAGTATTTGAGTTTCGTGCCTTTTTCTTGCTGGAAATTGGCAAAAGGATTGTTAGTGTAAGGCGGTTTTGATTATGGATGTTGCTTGCTACATATTTGATAAAATGTCTAAAAGATCACCTGCTATATCCTCTAGGACCCATGAGTAACTTGCAGCGTATCTCAGGTTTCTCGTCATTCATTTGTCCAATTACGAAAATTTCATACGGCTCCCTGGTCAATACTAGACCACGGACACGTTTTACTTTGGGTGAAATTTGTTGAATTTGACTGTAAATTTAATCAAATTATTGCTAATGTTCCATGGTTCTAATGGAGAAATCTTTTAGATGAAGTGCTTTTATCCGGAGTTCACCTTCCTTTTAGCTGGGAGCATGGAAGATATATGCGCTTGAAATGATACTGGAAAAAAGGTTTTTCGCTTTTCATAGGAATTTGGAGTTTTGGGAGTAACCCAGACTGCAAGGTACCTCAAGGAGGGAGGATTGCGCCAGTCTTATAAAGAGCACTTTCCCAGTACTCTAAGCCGTTGTGTGATCTTGCCATATGTATCTTATCAACTTCAGTGGGTTGCTCAGTGGATATAGATATTTTACTCTCATTACATAATTGAGTTCTTTTGTCGTAATTCACTTTTTGTATGGCCTATGGCATATGATATTTGAAGAGGTACAGTAATTTTAGAAGGGAATATGATCATTAATCAGAAACATTTATTATCTTGGGTAGTATTAGTGCTACAGATCAGATTTTGTACTTCAATTTGTCCTCTTTTTTTTTTTTTTTCTCTCTCTCTCTGTTAATGCAAATACATCTAATCCTTAAGCTGTCCTTTATGATGCGAGTATCTTGTCTAAACTTTCCCTATTGATGTCAATATCCTCATAAGCACCTTGTAAACACCATAAATTTTGACAAAAGGCAAACATGTAAGCTGTATTTAGTTTTGTCCATTAGAATTGTTTTGATAAACATTGACACAGAAGTACATTGTTTGGATCTACTATTTTTCTGTGAAAACAGTGCTAAGTCCATATTGACATCTTTTTCTGATTGCAGGGCATGGACCTAGTGATGGAAAATGTCTCCCTCGTTCAGGAGTTTCTGGGAGTGCTGTTTGTGTATCACCTTGTACTTCTCATGGTCGATACAAGCACACTCCAATGGTCAAGGTTCTGTCTCTGCGATGTTCTTCAAGGAACACACTTATGTGTAGTGCAAGTTCAGGTAGTCACAGGAGAAACTCTGATTTCTCTAGGCAAAATAAGCATGGGTTTTCACGGAACAGGAATAGGCAAAGTGAAGAAAGAGACAATTTTGAAAACTTTGAAGATTCTGAGATGTTTTCTTCAAAAAATGGACCACTTCTTACAAACTCTGGCTCCTCAAAGTTCCAGGCAACTGCGACTCCAGGCCCAAAAGAGAAGGAAATTGTTGAACTATTCAAAAAGGTCCAAGCTCAGCTACGAGAAAGAGCAGCAGTGAAGGAAGAGAGAAAGATTGAAGAGTCACAGAGAAAGGGGAAAGAGAGTGAAACTGTTGATTCTCTCCTGAAGCTTTTGAGGAAACACTCAGTTCAACAGGGGAAAAGAAGCTTTGACGCTGACAGCAGCAGAGACTTCATCTTGGACCAACCGGACAGGGGTAGGCTCTTCTCTGAAGAAAGAAACACAGGCATATTTGACTCAAGTGGCAGTGTGAAGCATGAAAAGCGAGAAAATGAAGCCCAAGTTACTAGTCGACCAAGGTCAAATTTCCAGCGGAGATCTCCAGTTTCTCAAGTGAAAGTGCAGCCAGTTTATGCTGATTACAGTGAACAACCTGTTGATAATGTCTCATTGACTGAATTTGATGGGAGAAGGAAAAATTTGACCTTGGAGCCTGGACTTGAGGTTGAATCTGACAATGAAGCCTCGTTCTCAGATGGGGATGTGTTTGATGATGTGACGGACGATGAAATTTCTGATGTTTATGAGGATGATAATACTAATATGTCACATCAGAATGCTGGTGAAACAAGCAACTTAAGTGAAATGAAGATAACAGAACTGAAGGCACTTGCTAAGTCTCGAGGTTTTAAAGGATTCTCAAAGTTGAAGAAACATGAGCTTATTGAGTTGCTAAGTGGTGATTCAATCTAATCACTCCGGAAGGGAAGTAATTAAATTTTGATCCCTTTTCAAGTAGGAACAGCAGCAAAAATGTTTCAATCATTTTATGCTTTTGTTCTTATACTGTACTTTTTCCATGCTTTTTCTTTTCTTCTCCTTCAGGTGAATTGAGATGTCCAACACCAAATAGGTTATGTTTGTGCATTCTGTTACATACTATGAAACTTGTCCCTTGATCTTAGTTCTCTTTGGTATCTGTACTTCCTTTTTAGTTTATACATCCGTCTTTTCCTTTAATACATTGCCATTATGGTTTTGTCAATAGCATGCCTGGGGGAGCACACTCATGGAGACGTCTTTTTGCTGAAGGAAAAGGATTTATCCGGCACGACTTCTTGGGTCAGTGACCACTGTATACTTTCCTCCTCACCTCAGTTTGCTCTTTAAATTTTGGAAAGTGAGGAATATAATAATGGAGGGAGAAATTTTATCTCCCGAGTATCTTTCTTTCTTGCAGAAAGTGGGAAGTGGGGAGGATTCCTCTCTCCCACTCCCAAAGGGATTGTTGTTCGCACGCAAGAATTTGATTTGGCAAATAATAATAATAATAAAAAGGGACTATCTCAAAGTTTAGTTGTGAGCCATGAAGCATGTTATTTCATTATGAGTCCTACAACTGTGGTACGTGTAGTCAGTCAACAGAAATGAGTTGGCTTTTCGGCGCACCAACCTCAAAAGGAAACCCCAAAATACATGTCTGGACTCAAATTTTATTTGGCTGGTGGTGTTCTGTAGGTGTAAAAAAAAAATATGAACGGTTAAAAAAAAAAAAAAAAAAAAAAATATGAATGGTTGAATAGTTCCAAAATAGCAAGTTCCAAAAGATTCCTTTTTAGCGAACTGCAGTCGGTGCATATCATATAATATTTTTGTTGTCATCCATTTATCCCTGAATTACTCTCTCTACCCATTTTATGTACCTACTCTTTGACTCTAGTTTTAATGTTTTATCTTTAGCTCTCTTCTCGTCTCTTTTTTAATTCATGTCAACAAATGCATAATTGTCTAATAATTCATGTAGCACCCCCAACTTTATTATTATTTTAAACCTGTTAACATCTTGTAATAAAATATTATTATTTTTTTTTTTTTTTGAAATATGAGTGTAAAAAGTCTTAAGGTTAGTATTTCATAAAATCCTTACGAGGAAGATTCATTTTGACTTGTGATTTAGAAGTTGGTCAGCATATTAGGCTGCCAGTGAAGTTACACTTTAGTGGGTACCAAATACTCCATAGAGTCAACAATATGTTTGAGGTTGACCAATGTTGTAACAGTAAGAATGTTCTGTTATTTTTAATGAAGTTATTTAAGAAATGTTAATTATAGTAATTAGACAGAGTGGGATAATTAGGTAAAGGTCACGTGAGCTGATTATCTGATTCTGAAAAAGCACCCCTCCCTCTCTCATATTCCTTTTTTTTTTTTTTTGCATGGATGATACATATTACTATTTAGTCTCCAAAGTATTAATTTTTATATGTTTTTTTTTTTTTTTTTGTTTAATTTCTATTCTTTTAATTTTTTGGCACAATTAATTATTTTGTCTAATTCTATTAGAGAGTACAATTAAAAAATAACACGTGTTTACCATGTGGTTTACTTGTTTAAGGTAAGACAGTGATCTTAAAACTTTCCTCTCTTTCTAAATGTAAACATTTGATTAAGATTTAGTAGTTAAAAAATTATAATAATTTGGATAAAAATTGTGGGTTTATAGTTAGGAAGAAAGTGAAGTTTTAAAATTATCATTTTACCCCTAAACAAGTAGATTACATATTGGATGTGTATTATTTTTTAATGATACTCTAATAGAATTAGACAGAAGAATTAATTGGGCTAAAAGTTGAAGAACAAGAATAAAAATAAAGATTACAAATTAATTCGTATAAAAATTAATACTTTAGCAACTAAAATAACAAAAAATAAATAATAAATAATTATAACGAGTTATCCAGTAACTAACTGATATTAAACCTCCTTGTGGAGTTCATAGTTGCATCATATACATTCCTAAACTTATTCAGGATCTAACAAACAGTAAATTACTAAGTCTTATGTAAAATTAAGTTAGAATTAAATCCATTTGTGAATACCAAAACAAAACAAAAAAAAAAAAAAAGAATGGTTGGGAGGAGCTGTTGGTGGAGTAGGGTAAAGTCATAACTATAAGAGGAGTCCAGACTCCAGAGGGGGGGTCCGGGAGTCATGAGCCATTGTTGGTAGGGTTTTAAATACTGAAATTCACCACGTGAAACCTTTGTACTTTTCCATGCACTTTTGCGGTTTACCTTCGATTCCACTCTTTCACTGCTGTTGCCTTCTTCACCACCACCGTGCCGGCAACACCAACTCATAATATATATATATATTTATTTTACAAGGAAATCACGTTCGAAATAATGATTTATGAGACCGATTTATTAATAAAATTATATCTAAAGTTAACACCTTATCTTATTTAGCCAAAATGGGTTTTACCAATAACAACTAATGGCCTAATTATTTATTTATTTATTTTTTTTTTGTCGAATAAATGAAATTTTGAGAATCACTGCATCCCCTAAAGTAATTCTTGATCATTAAAGTTATACCTGTGGTCGGAGATTTTACTATGGATCTATGTTGTAATAATTATGGGTGAGGAATAAAGAAGATTGGGTGTATGGGTCGTTTTACTTGAAGAGCATGTCAAAAAGACCAATCATGGTTTCTGCGCAAAGTTCTTGGACATCATCCCCTTTATCAGTTCATTAGGAAAAAGCTGTCTCTTTCCTTTTATTTTTATTTTTTTTATTTTTGGTTTGTTGTGTTTTCCCTCCCTAATCATGATTTTCAATAGATTCCACATTATATATATTTTTTCACTTTCTAATCATCATTTCCTAATTCTTTATTAATCATCACAGGTAATTAAATTCAAGAACGTAACCTGCAGCAAATGTGCAACCATAAAGGTCCCACCAATTCAACCCCTCTCTTTCTTTTTCTTTTCTTTTGTTTTTCCTTCTATTTTTAGTTCTGTTCTGGCAACCCACAAATTCTCTCTCTCTCTCTCTCTCTCTCCAACGAAACATTCTGAATGAGAAGGCTTTGCGAAAATTGTTTGAGGAAAGGGTCTTTCTGATTCTTGAAGATTGTTGATCATAAGCAATGCAATTTTTATGTTAAAGCACTCTGCTTTTCGGGGTTTGCATCAAGATCTAATTTTTATGGATTCTTCACCTGGCTCCAGGTAAAAACAACAGCGTTGCTGTCTATTTAACCTCAGTTTTCGTTTGTATTTCATTGCCTTTTGCAACTATGGGTTATGATTTCGTAGCTTAAGAGATAATATCAGTTTCCTAACCTTTTGCTCTTCCTGAATGTTGAAATTTTCTGGGTTCTGTTCCAGTTAGGTCGACAGTGAATTGATGTTGAACATAATGAGCCCATGAAGCTTCTGCCGTCAGCCTTTTTCTTTTTTGCAATCTTTATGCCTCTTGTTGTAAGTCTTAGAGAACGTGTTGAATTTATTGGTGGTTATCATACGTTCAATCTTAATGCTAATTTTTGTTATTGATTCCTCTTCGCAATGCCTCTTGCCCGCAAGCATGCATTGCAGCTTTACTGCTTATGCTGCGACATGCTTGTAGTTTTTTTTTTAAAAAATAATATGCTTTGCAAAGTTGTTGCTTTTGCTGCAAAATGTTTTTGTCTTTGTGTTTTAGTAGAAATTCAAATACATTTCTTAATACAGTTTTTGTATTTGTGAGCTAGTAATAGAACTTCCCTCCGTTCTCCCAGTGTAACTTTCTATTCAGATGATTGTTTAATGCTGCTGAATGCTTTACCTTTTTTTTTATTTCTCAAATCTTCTTCCCCATATTGTTTGCAGTTCTTTCATTTCTTTTTGACTCTCAGATGTTTTTCCGTTATCACTTTTAATTATTTATTTAGTTTTTGTTTTTGAGGAGTAAGGGGTAGGCTTCCTTGTAAGCTGAAGCCAAAGCACTGCAGGGTTAGGTGAGAGATGGGAGATATGTTGAAGTAAGTCAATTGCTGCCTTTGCCCAATTAAATACAAAAGAAAAAGTAGCAGTCTGATCTGCAACTGAAGAAAGGCACGATCCTTCTAAGGGCAGTGGAAGCAAAAAGAAAAACTATATCAACCTTGCACAAAATGTTGCAGTAGCTAGGAACTAAAAATGTGGAACAGCACTACGCATTTCATATTTAAGCAAGAGGAGAAATGATCAGTTGAATTGACTTATCTGAGATTGTCCTTGAAACAGAAAAATTGTTCTTGCCTACTTTCTTTTTGTAGCAGACGTCTGCCTAGAAGAGAGTTAGATGATCAATATTTCTCTTTTGAGTAGTGTAACTTGCTCAGAATACCCTTGACTCCTTTTTGTTATTGAAAGGGAGAAAGCAATGGTCAAGTAATGAGATGCTGAGTGCCTTGTTAAACTTATATGATAATTTACCCGGTAGCCAACTTTTTATGCTGCATAAATTCAGTTACCAGAATGTTCACCATGGACTCATAAGGTCTTAGTGTCTAGAATTAATATGTACAATTTATCAAATGAAGTCCATCTCATTATCTTCTTCTACATTTCTCCTTTCTTAACTTTTTGTGTATTCAGATTGACTCATCTCTACTTGTATGAACAGGTCAATGGACCTTACATCTATAAGATGCCTTATTAACAGCATCTCTCGATTTATTCATCTACTCACCTCTTCTACTTTGAAGACCCTGCCTACTCAGAAGAACTACAGAGATTTAGTTCCCCTTTTGAAGCATCTAAAACTGCTACTTGATAATTATGTTAACTGCAAAGTACCTGCAGATGTAATTCTCTATAAAGAGTGTGAAGAACTGGATATAGCCGTTAATGAGGCTAGGGAATTTCTTGAGAAATGGTCTCCAAAGATGAGCAAGATTCTTTGTGTGAGTAAACTCTTACTGATCTTGAGCTGATATTTTTAATGAGTGCTTCAACCATTGTTCTTGGGCAAGTGCTCCGAAAAGGACCACAAAAGAAAGGGAGTAAAGATACAAATAATGAATTATGCCTTTTTTGTTTCTGCATAGAGGAATCTCTTGGAAAACAAGTTGATGTTAACAATTTAGGAATGGGAAAAATGAATATTTGGGTTCAGAATCATTAGAGAGAGACAGAGAGAGAAGGAGAAATGGTATTCTAATAATGTTATGTTGCTCAACTTTATAATTTGCAAAAGTTTGATCTCGAAGTAGTGTTGTTCTTATTTAATTGGAGAAAAAAGATATATTGTATCAGTATATCATCAAGAATAAAAATGTCATGATTCTGGAGCACTTACCTAAGGAATTGTAGGAGTCTCAGTAGCAGGTTAAAGTGATTCAACCCAAGTTACTAATGATGATATACTCAAAAAATCTTTTATAGTATTCATCTATTACTCATTTTTTATGAATTATCACCAGAAAAGATAAAAATGTCTACAATAAATTTCATATATTATGCAAAGTTAATTTGCTACTGTTATTTATTAGAAGATTTAATCTTTAATAGGCTTTGAACACCTTGAATAATTGGAGTCCCTAAGATCAGTCCTGAAGGATTTTTAAGGTAGTAAGATGGCCCATAAGTGTTAGTGGAGAAAGGGAGACAACTTAATTGCTCCATTCAGGATTGAATTAGCATTGGCATGTGTTGATTGCTTTTGTATAAAGAAGCATATATGCTCGGCATATGCATGTGCATGAACATAGTATGCAGAAGGTTTTTCATCGGATGTATTATGCCGCTGTAATAGTGACACTGAGTAGAAAGAATGAGAACTTATGATGCCTGTTACAGGTTTTGCGAAGTGAGCCTTTGGTGCTAAAAATACAAAATTCCTTTCAAAAGATTTCTCAAATTCTATGTAGATCTTCAGAA
>JAXGGT010000169.1:5687226-5697525 GCA_035583425.1 Marsdenia floribunda | reverse complement strand
TAGGTGTTTGGTTTTCAAAGGTTTGACACATTTCATTTACTCTGGTTGAGCAGTTTATGCAGAAATTTGAGTGCATAAAGCTAGAAAAAGTATCAGTTCCTTTGGAAGAGGCTTTGGGAAGTCAGATAGAAGGAAGGAGTTTTTGCTCTGATCATCTTGTTCCGATGATTGAGTCACTTAAGTTGGCATCAAGTCAAGAACTATTGAATGAGCGTATTGCATTGGAGAAGGAGAGAATAAAGGCTGAAGAAGATGTACTGAATGGAGATTCAGATCAAATCAATCACATTATTAACTTTCTGCCACAGATACGAGATTGCATGATGAAACTTGAGAGCTTTAATTCTATAAATGGCATTAAGATCCCTCCCTATTTCCAGTGTCCCTTATCTCTGAAGCTAATGTTGGATCCAGTGATTGTGGCATCCGGGCAAACCTACGAGAGGGCCTCCATTCAAAGATGGCTAGATGAGGGATTAAGTATCTGCCCTCTGACACATCAGAAGCTCTCACATACAAATCTTACTCCCAACTATACAGTCAAGGCTCTGATAACAAATTGGTGCGAGGAGAACAAAGTAAAACTGCTGAAAACTCCTGAATGCTCCAATTCAATGCCAACTTCCCCTCATTTGGAGAATGTCTATCATGAGAAAAATGTTCAACGTACTGATTCACAGAATGGGAATTCAATACCAGGATCTTCTGTTGAAGTGGGACATGATTCTCACAAAAAGCTCAGTATCACTGATAGGAGTGACGGAGAGGAAGTCCCTCTAAGCCAGTCCAGAGAGGGTGAAAAATCTGACAATTCCTCTACTCACTCTTATGTTCACAGTAGAAGTGAATCAACATCAAGTGCTGTCTCTAGCATTGACTATGTCCCTTCAGCCTCACCTGATGTATCAAGGATAAGTTGTGATAATGTAAGTGATGGATCTGGTGATATAACATCTGATTACTCTGCCTCTGTTGTCAATAAGAATCCTGGATATTCTTCTTCCTCGCTTGCAAGACAATATCACAGCTCTAAAACAATGGCTGAAATGGCCACTGCTGGGAATCATATTCCATCTAGAATACTCTCGTTTCCTGCAGAATTGAGGTTTAATAATCTAACTACAACATCTCACGTTGAAAAGCTTGTTAAAGATTTGAAGGGTCAGTCATTTGAGTTGCAAACTGCAGCTGCAGCTGAACTGCGCTTTCTTGCAAAGCACAATACAGAGAATCGTATTATTATGGGAAACTGTGGAGTTATTACACCACTGATTGAGCTGTTACACTCTGATGTTAAGCCAATCCAGGAGCATGCTGTAACTGCATTGTTGAATATGTCAATTGATAAAAACATTAAAACAATGATTGGAGAAAGTGGTTCGCTTGAACCACTAATCCACGTTTTGAGGACAGGAAATGAGGGAGCAAAAGAGAATGCTGCTGCATGCCTTTTTAGTCTCTCTATTTTGGAAGAGTACAGAGTAAAGATTGGTCGTTCTGGTGCAGTTAAAGCTTTGGTTGATCTTCTAGGTTCAGGAACCATTAGAGGGAAGAAAGATGCTGCCACTGCCTTGTTTAATCTGTCTATCTTTCATGAAAACAAGGCTCGTATAGTCCAAGCAGGAGCTGTTAAACATCTAGTGGAGTTGTTGGACCCTGAAAGAGAAATGGTTGACAAGGCAGTAGCTATTCTTGCAAATTTGTCAACAATTTCAGAGGGATCATCAGCCATAGCTCGTGAAGGGGGTATACCATTGCTGGTTGAGATTGTTGAATCTGGAACTCAGCGTGGAAAGGAAAATGCTTCTTCAATTCTTTTGCAACTGTGCATAAATAATTCCAAACATTGCCGGCTTGTTTTGCAAGAAGGAGCTGTCCCTCCTCTTGTTGCATTGTCTCAGTCTGGCACTCCAAGGGCAAAGGAGAAGGTTTGCACATTGTCTACCTTGTCTTCTTATTGTTATTATTTGTTGGAATAACTACTTGTACCATCCCATGTAAGTGTGATTTAAACTAATACAAAGCCTGGTACAAGAGTTTTAAGAATCTTTATTTTGACCTTTTCATTATGATCGAGAACATTGCCAACTTTGACTGTAAGCTGTGGCTTCCTTTGCCACTTACCCATAAATGGATATCAACATGGTCATTAACTTTCTGTATAGGGATGATTGGGTCTACAGACGTTCCTGTCTTAGCCTTTGTTATTCTCCAATAAGTAGGAGCCATAAAAATTGAACAAGAAAATAATCTCCCTACAGCAGGATAATCTATGTTTTGCTACTATACTTTTGCTTGGGATTGAGAAAAGTCAGATGAATGTGACAAGGTGGTGACATAGAATTTGCTAATGTTGTTTTGCTTATATTCATGCAGGCACAACAGCTTCTCAGTCGCTTCCGTACACTGAGAGAAGGTGCTACGGGAAAAGGAAAGTCGTGACTGGTGAAATTTTTTGTTTATTCTTCTTGGTTGTCTACCATCTTAATCAGTGTAAGTAATTACTTTGAAGAGCATTTGTTATGCCAATAGTCTCTGCTCTTTATTTTTGGTTTAGTACCACGTGCAATGTGGTCATATTCACTTTGACCAGCAAGTGGAAGTAGAATATCTGCAAATGCTGTCACTGCATTTTTGTCTTTTAGTCTCTTTTAGTTCTAGTGCAGGGGATGCAAGCAGGTCTGTAATATATCCGTAGAACTCTTGTGATATTGCTAAGATATATGTTGGGATATGCAAATAATGAAAAAATTATTAGATCTAGCAAGTAGTGCCACAGGAACAATGCCAGTTGTTCCCTCTTCTCTTCATCAACAATAGTTTCTGGGACATACTTTTAAACCCTGCTGTTAATTGCATTGCATACTTTTTCATTGTTAAGCATGGGCATCCCTGTTGATTGAGCATCCAGGCATGGTAGCTGATGTTTTGGTTTCCTTAGCCAGCCATATTGTTACACTATCCTGCACAACATGAGAACCAAATTGTTTTCATGCCTTACAGAGGAAAAAAAGAAAGTGCTACAGAAAACTGAGGATTGTTGTTACTGTTTTTTTTTTTGATAATTAGGATTGTTGTTACTGTTGTTGAAAGCATTCAATTTATCTGTCATCTCAGGCTTCTTTATGTTGAACTAGTAGAATAAAAGGAGAACAAAAAAAAAAAGAAAAAAAAATTTGCCCGTAGTACAGTAGTAGATATTTTCTCTCTGTTGTTTATAGTTTTTGGTAAAAGATTTTTCAACATGCAGTCTTTTCTTCTTTTTTTTCCACTCCGCACCAGAAAATGTAGTTTTCATGTGGGATTCATTCCACCAGAAGATTTAGTCTTTGATGGGCACTCTTGCGGTTGTCTATATCTAAAGTTAGGGGTGGGGGGATTACGAAATGGAAGCAAATGAGGATTCCAGCACAAAACAACTGTCTTATTACTTACATTAGTTTGCCAAGAAAGTCAATAGGGCTGGCTAGTGCTTTGCCCATTTTTTTCCTTCCGACGGCACTAATGTCATTGGCAAAGTCCAAGAGATTGCTTGTGCATGCCCAATAAATAACCTAACCCTATCTTGTTCAACAAAAGCAGCCAGAAAAATGCAGTAAGGATTCCTTTTTTCTTGGATGAATGAATATAGGGGAATCATATCAGGTAAAAAAGGTACGCTAGGTTGTACGGACTACCATAAATCCTTCCGAGGTCTCCCCCACACAGACATGCCCCCAGAATAATTCCGGGTCTCTTATCCTGCATAAAAGAATAAAGGGTCCCTAATGGCAACACTTAATCAGCCATTTCTGGGCAATGGTTCTTCTCAAATATCAAGAAGCAGCCACGGATAAAGATACCTTTTCCTTATACTGAAGATTGGTTTTTTATAAGTCAAATCTGTACATAAGACATGAAAGAAATCAGAGCAAATCAAATGAAAGGCATATGTTTGCCACCCAATATAGGCATTAAGTCATTCATATACTTTCACCGATCAATATATATATATACAAGCTTATACTATCGAGATCTTTTGAAAATTGTAGTTAAATAGTTAGAACTGCTAATAAGCTCCGGCCGGTTTGTCCTTTGCTCACTAACTTTTTTCTAACCCATCCGGAGGACATGCATCGGCATTGGTATTGCCAAACTAGATACATATACAATTAAAATATTCTTTTCAATCTTAAATTGAATCTTCTTTTAATTGTGAGGATATATATATATATATTACTTATTTTATTCACCTAGGATTACTAAAAATAGCATATTATTTATTTAAACCATAAGTGAGTGTCTAAATTTAATTAAAATTACTATATTTATTTGTGCAATTTTTCTGGGGAAGAACAGATCAATGTTGAACTATTGAAGGAAGACCAAAGATCGTACAAGCCGGGATGAGTAGGTTCCTGTATTGACGACCACTCTTAATTACCAAGAGAGAAAACAACAAACAGTGAAAAGAAAGGAGAGAGAGAGGGAAAAGAAGCTCGACTGAGTTGGAGGGGTCGGTTTACTGTTGGCTTTATTAGTTCTCGAGACCGACACAGAGAAATGCAGCTATGGCGGATCCCATTAATGAGTCAAATTGCATCTAAAATGTTCTTCTTGACAGGCCATTTTGAAATGCACGTGACCTGTTTGAACTGCACTTCTTCCCTTGTCTTTTACCCTACTCTCCCCACCCCAACCCACCCCCCCTACAATATGTAATAACAACAACAATATATCATTACAACTTATTAATTATACCCTTAATCCGGATTAATTAAGTAATTAATAATAATTGTAACTCATTTAATCTATTAATGCAAATATTTGTTCTTCGTGCATTTCCTTGTGGTGTATATATATATATATATTTTGGTGAGAGAAAGAAGACAAAATTAATATGTCTGATTGACTTAACAAGCGGACACGAGGAAAACATATATGCATGGTAGTTGAATGATCAGAATCAGTACTCTCTTTTTCAAGAAAGAAATAGAGAATCCCTCTCCCCACTGTATATATATATGTATGTATATCTGTATCCATATCCACTGATTAATCAGATCACCTGAAGCAGTAGATCATCGAGTAGTCAACTGTATACAATAACATCTGACTGATGAGTTTATTTAATTATACATACATATATATATATATATATATATATAAATAAATATGGAGCAGTATTTTTCTAAAAGGGGAAACAAAAATGGAAAAAAGAAAAGACATTTGATCAGATGAAAAGTTTGTATTCTATAATTAGACACATAATCGGGGTTTTCTGAAATCCGACCCATCTTCTTCCGGAAACTTTGGATAATAGAAAAACGAAGTGAAAGGGAAAGAACACACACATCCAGTACTAATTAACTAACTAAACCTAGCTCTAGAACCCAGGGTGAAACTCAGTTTTTTTTTTTTTAAAAAAAATATATATATATATATACATACATGTATGTGTATATTTGTCTGAAAGAATAAACTAAACAAAAATCAATAAATTTCTTTGCTCGAGGAAACACAATATATATATATATATATATATATGCCTATT
Source organism: Marsdenia floribunda (assembly GCA_035583425.1). Classification (NCBI taxonomy): domain Eukaryota; kingdom Viridiplantae; phylum Streptophyta; class Magnoliopsida; order Gentianales; family Apocynaceae; genus Marsdenia; species Marsdenia floribunda. Next base: position 5,691,992 of record JAXGGT010000169.1, on the reverse strand, counting down.
TTCAAGTTCCGAGGCGTGTACTAAAACTCCCTTTTTCTATCTATACTTATTTAATTTTCAAGTTCTTCCAGAAAATTATTGTAATACATATATATATATATGTATGTTTGCATGTATAAATATGGAAATGTTGATAATGGTGACGGACCAACACCTACGTCAATTATTGTTATTATTTTGAAAGTTCATCCATAGACAATGAATGGGATCGATATTGAAACCGGGATTAAAGAAGGAAAGAGAATTTTTTTTTTCTTTAAATAATAATAAAAAATGGGTAGGAAATAATGATTGGTTAAAAACTCAAAAAGATCTTGTCTTTAGAAATTCTACCATTAATTTATTCTAAATATCCCCTTTTAACGTTTCCATGTTGAAGGACAAAACCCTAATTATGCGATCCACAAGCTAGTTGGCCTCATTGTCTGAGTATTTCCACCGTACGTATATATATATATATACACACACACACGCACACACTTATATACCATTAATCCTTATATATGTCACACAAGCTAATGAACATATCTCAATAAATTTGAACTTTTAATTTGGTGAACGATTATTGTATTGTAATAATACTAAGTAGATTAAAAGTAATTAATTTGTAATAATATATTATGAGGAAATATATATAATGAGAGATTATTATTATTATTATTATTTTAAAAAAATATTTAATTTATATTAATTCTAAATTAGTTCAAAATATTAAAATATTATCAAACACACGGGAAAAAAACTACTATATTATATATATATATATATATATATATATTATAAGAGTTATGCAATCTTACAAAGGAAACATATATTTAATATTCATATATAGACATAGATTGACATTAATTAACGAAGGTTTGAATTTGAAAAAATATATAAATATATATAGATATTAATTTTCTTTGTAGGCAAGCAATTAATTATAAGCAAAGCTGTGGTCTGTCTTTTGTACCAAAAAAAGAAAAAGGAAGCAGAGGTTTATTACAATTTTCTTAACACGGTCTTAACAGTAATTTAATTCCACCCTCACCAGAAAAGATGGGACAAAAAAGGAAGCCATATATGATATGTAAAATCATACGAATGGTCCTTTTGCATTTAATTCATTCTAAACTTGAAACCCTAAAATCCATACAATTGAATCCTATTTAACCCCCCACCACCTTCACACACACACACACACATATATATATATATATATTAATTCACCTTTCACCGCAGTTAAAATTACAAGGTTAAATTTTACTTTTCCTTATTTCTTGAATTTTAATCTCTTAAAATATGAATGTATTATGTTGCACTTACTTAACATTGAATTTGTCGAACTTTGTATTTGATATTCTTTTAATATATATATATATATATTCAAATTAAAATGTCTTTTAATTTAAAAGATTAAGTATTTTTTCATTGTAAAAAATATAACTCAATTGATTAACAATCTCACTTATAATCTAATAGGCTATGAGATCGAGACATGATAAAGGTAATCATGTCATGTTATAGTTTTTCTTGTTAGGGGAGGGTAGGGGTGGCAATCGTGTCGAATTCGTGTAATAGTGTCGGGTTGAGCTAAAGTAATTATACTTAACTTGTCAACTCGAACCCAACACAAATCCGAAATGACACGAAAAAATTGAACTCGAATACGACACGAAAATTAATCGTGTCAGCTCCTCAATCTGATTATGACACGTATATGATTCAAAACTCATTAACTCGGCAATACGATTATACGATATCAACTCGCTAACCCAATTATTTACCTATTTAACTTATAAAATATTAATTACCTATAAAATATTAAAATTTAAAAATAAAAATTAGGATATATAATTAATAATAATTAAAATAAAAATAAATTATTATTTAAATGGATTACGTACGTAGATTCAACCTGTTTATAATTCAAATACAATTAGCATTAAACGAATTGATCTATTTTGACATGAACCCATTTATCATCAGCTATAATTTGTTAATTTTGTATTGAGTTCATGTCAGATTTTTATGTTGGGTCCTAGGAGGCACATAAAAATCCTCTTGGTTTCAAAGTGAATTATACAGAAAGTGCAAAATTTTCAAGAAAAAGCCAAAAGGGTTACCTAATTCATGAATTCTACGTACCCCAAACTCAACCACCTGCCGACCTAGCTACTCTGCATAGGTAGTATTTTTTTGACTATTTTGAACTCTCTCTCTCTCCTATATATATAACCTTTATTAATTTTCATGTCGCAATATTGCCAATTAAACTTAACCCTAGAAAGAAAATTTCCCTACATGGAGAGAAAAGTGGGTTTGAATTTTAAAATTTCCAACTCATATTTGAAAACTTGCTAAAATGAAGTGGGCACGACATGATCATGTCCCAACATTGTATTTGGATAACCATTTTGAAAAGAAAAAAGAAAAAAAAAAAAAAGAAGATGTTTTTTTCCTTTTTTAGAAAAAAAAAAATTGAAAAACTTTCAATTTTAAGGTATCTCGAATGCATAACCTCTCAAATCATAAGTGAAGTTGTTGAAAGAACTAGCAGTACATTACTTCTGAATTGTAAAGAAAATTGCAGAAATGAAATCAACAAAAAAGGAACGAATTGAGAAAAAACTCAAAATAGAAAAGATAACATTGAATTATATCATCTGAGTATATGAACTGATGTATTTATATACAAATGAATCCTATCTAAAAATCAGCTTCAATAAGCTGCATATACATAAAAAATCTATTCATACAAAAATCAGAAAAGATATTATGGCTACCAATTTTACAGCTGCAAGTTTTTCTTAACTGAAAATTGCCAGATCATGAAATATCTCTTAACCAACTCCCTTTGCATCCAATACTTTATCATTACATGACTGCTGATCAGCTTGACTTCTAACACCCCCCCTGAAGCTGGAGGATTGAACAAAAGAGATTCCCAACTTGTCAAGAATCTTGTGATGCAATGGCCCTGTCAATCCCTTTGTCAAAATATCAGCCAATTGATCCAAACTGGAAACATGTTTCAAAGTAATCAAACCTTCCATAAGCTTTTCCCTGATAAAATGGCAATCAAGCTCTATATGTTTGGTTCTCTCATGAAATACAGGATTTTTGGCTAACTGTGAGGCTGCTTGACTATCAGTATGTAAAATGATGGGATAAGAAACAAAAATACCAAGATCATAAAGAAGCCTCTTTAGCCAAACTAATTCAGCAGCAGTTTTACTTAATGCCCTATACTCAGCCTCTGCAGAAGATAATGACACAATGGGTTGTTTCTTTGATTTCCAAGCCACCAGACAACCACCCAAAAATACAAAATAACCACTCACTGACCTCCTTGTATCTACACATGATCCCCAATCAGAATCAGAGAAAGCTGATACAACAAAATCCCTTTCATTATTGATGAAAATTCCTGTATCAATACTGCCTCTCAAATATCTAAGAACATGTATTACAGCTTTGAAATGAGGAATTCTTGGAGCCTGAAGAAATTGGCTAAGTTGCTGAACAGCAAAACTGAGATCAGGTCTAGTGTTAATAAGATAGTTTAACTTACCAACCAAACTTCTGTATTTCTCAATATCAGGATAAAGATCTCCTTCATGTGCACTTAATTTCTGTGAACTATCAAAAGGAGTAGAACAATTACTAGCAAATTCACACCCTGACTGTAACAATAAATCCCTAGCATACTTTTTCTGATGAATAAGCACACCTGCAGCAGAAAATTCAAATTCCATGCCCAGAAAATATTTAACAACACCTAAATCCTTGATTTTAAAAGTCTCATGAAGAAGATTCTTAAGTGAGGAAATACCTTCATAATTGTTTCCTGTAACAAGAACATCATCTACATATACTGCAACATATATACTGAGACCATCCTTATACTGAAAAAACAAAGAGTAATCGTTCTTGGACTGAGAAAAATCCATAGAAAGCAAGAATTCTGTCAATCGATGGTTCCACTACCTAGAAGCTTGCTTTAATCCATATATTGACTTCTTTAACCTGCAAACTTCTTGTGAATTGGATAGGATTAAACCTGGTGGTGGACTCATATATACCTCATCATCTAAAAAACCATGCAAAAAGACATTGTTAACATCTAACTGATAAACAACCTAACCATGTTTAATAGCCACAGTGATTAAGCATCTTACTGTTGTCATTTTGACAACAGGAGAGAAAGTCTCTGTGTAGTCAATCCCAGCTTTCTGAGTAAAACCTTTAGCCACAAGCCTGGCCTTACACCTCTCAATACTACCATCAGACTTATATTTGATTTTGTATACCCATTTGCAACCAATAGCCTTCTTCCCTTTAGGAAGTACAACCAAATCCCAAGTATCATTATCAAACAAAGCATTAAACTCAGCTTGCATAGCAGACTGCCATTCAGGTATAGTAGCAGCTTCTTCATAGCTCAGTGGTTCATAGAGTGTTGTTTGTGTAGTATGATTAAGATCTTGAGAAATAGAATCATGAGATTTACCAATCAATGAAACACAAGTATGATTACTGCTGGAAATAGGAAATTGAAGAGGTCAGGAAGCAGAGGAAATAGTAGAAGAAACTGCATTCTGAGATTTTGTAAACTGAGTAGTACAAACATAATCTTGAAGATACTTAGGTTTATGTCTTATTCTCTGAGGTCTAACATACTGGTCTGGACAATGAAGTTGAGAAGAAGATTGAGACATGGTGGGATTGTGTGAATTAGGAGTGGATTGAACTGAATGTTGTGGAGATGAAAAATCAGAAAT
>JAXGGT010000169.1:5668372-5678894 GCA_035583425.1 Marsdenia floribunda | reverse complement strand
TATATATATATATATATATATATATATCTATTTCTGAAAAAATATCGTGCCCAAATATTATTGTACTAACATATATTTATTACGTGACAGTGTGTGAGTGCTGGTAAATCAGTAGAGACTCAAGGGTGAGCGAGCGTGAACCGTATCCGTACGATGGAGAAGAGAAGCCTCACCTGTGTCGTCCACATCAAAACTCTCTCTCACTTGCCATTTTCTATGGCTTCCAATATCCCCTCACTCCCATATTATGTAGTCATTTTTTACTTTCATATTTCTTATATGGAAATTTGGTCATTTTCCGATAAAAGAATTTTTATTTATTTATCTTTTTGAATAAATAAATTTCTATTCTTTTTTTGTTTGGACAAAGAGGTCTCTATTTTTTATTTTTATATAAACGAATTCCAATTCTTTTTTCATTTGGACAAACGAGTCATTTTCACTAATTTTTGTTCAAAAATACAACAAGAGAAAAAAGAAATTAAAATAATAAAATAAAATAAAATAATTATCATTACAATATATAGAATAATAATAAATAATGTAAAAATTAACACCTTTTTCTAAATAAAATTAGTCAAAAAAAATCTATTTGTCCAAACAAATAAAGAATGATGATTCGTTTATTCAAAAATAAAAAATAAGGACCTCTTTATGCAAACGAAATTAGTATAAGGACTAAATTGACCAATTTTCCTCTCTTATATTTCTCCCCTGCTCCACCACCTCACTTGACCTCACCCATGACCTATCGAATCATAAGTAAAACTATTATTTATTGAATTAAGCATTTTTAACAAATAATTATTAAATATATAATATATATATATATTATATTTATCATATTATTATAACTCAAGAATAATAATTTATCCAATTATAAATATTATTATATATAACTAGAAAATATAAGATTCTTTTATTTTTTCCTGGTCTACTGTTATTGTTGTGGACGTGCTTTCAAAATGATGATGTTCTACACTAATTGGAAGACATGCAAATATGTAACATCGTATTTATAATTAGTACAACATCACCATTTCAAAGAAAGTTTAGTTAAAAGAATCCGTGGCTTACATTTCCAGCCTCAGTTGTAACAAAGTCATATGGGCTCCATGGAACAAGGACTAACTTGTTGTGTTCTGTTTTGTTAAATGGTTATATTTTATCGAGAGGGGTGGGGGGATTGATTATTGATTTGATATAGGAAGGAAATAGAAAACCAGGTGAAGGATGTTTTGTCTGGTAGATCTGTGGGGTTGAAACTAGAAACGTGAAAGATGGATCCTCAGTCAAAAAGTAGGCGATGCAATATGCATTGCATTTATTGAGTCGTAAAACCGAGGTACCCCTCCACTGTTTCCTTTTTCTCACCTCACTACACACTCTCAGCCTACGTTTGGACCAACTCTTGTACTTCTCCTTCTTCTTCTTCTTATCTCTCTCTCAAATTGTTGTCATTATAATGGGGTTCTGCATTTGTATCTATCCGTCTCTGTACCATATTGCATCAATAAATAAAATGTATGATTTAGAAGTTAAAAATGTGAATTTTTTTTTTCAGATGATTCTTTTTTTCAGACAAGCTTTCAGTCATATGAAGCTAATCAAATCAACTTGTCATTTCCAGTCAAAAGGGAACGTGCCAAAGGGTCCATCCCTATATAGGAGGAGAGGACCACTCCCATCCATCTTCCTATTTGCTAATCGACACGATGCTACTACACACACTACACATCTCCTATGTCCAATCATTCTATTCACTATCACTTTCCTCCTCCTTTTTCTTATCAGATTAAAAAAAAAAAAAAAAAAAACAAACAAACAAACAAATCTTCCGTGATAATGCATAAATACAGCTGCAGGGTACCAAGCGACGTTCTTGTAATTGGAGCTAATGAACATGCAAAAAACCAAAAAAAAATAAAATTGAAGATTCAAGATTCAGAAGTACATTTACCTGACCATGAGGACCAAAAGTTGTCCTGTGTCTATATTGCTTTCCTTCTCTGCCTTTTGGGCTTTTCTCTTTTATCACGGAGGAGGAAGGAGGAGAAGAAGAAGAAGAAGAAGAAGAAGAAGAAGAAAAGTTATTCCAAGCTTCGGAAAAAGTTAAACTCACCCTGTTCACTGATGGCTCTTGTAATGATGCCCTACTTTGGCTGCTGTAGAAAGTTGTATTTCTTTTCGTGTTCTGTACAGTTTTACACTGGATCAGCTGGACGAATACTTCGCAAGCTTCTTTGTATAAACCGTACGCTGCTACTCTCATACATGATCCAATGGATATATTATCTCTTTCGAGTCCTGTTGCTCGGAGATCGACCTTACATTTACCAATTCCCCTTCTGTTCTTTGCTAAAGAAGAATAAACCACTCTTTTTCACCACGGGAAGACAGAAAAACAAATTTCATATAAGGCTCCTTTTAGTTGGTCATTACAGGTGGAATTATGATAATAAGAAAGAAATACTGCGGTATCCCTTTTCTAGAGGCTCACAGAAAAAATGGACCTGAATTTCTAAAATAGCCATAATAACCCACAATTAAATCACAAATGCATATGAATTTTTTTTTTTTGTTTCTTTTCTTCTTCCGTGTTGCAGTACCTGGCAATCAATGATAGTAATCTTCTATCCTTCTTCTGACATACTGATTGAATCTATAACCCTACTGAATTTATTTTCTATCCTTTTTGCTTCACATGATCTTATGATGGTGGTACAAAAATCAAGAATGTCAGTCAATCTACAACCATTCACAGTTTACTCTTCATCATCATCACTCAGAATAATGACAACTTCTCTTTCTGAGGAGGAAGATGCCCCTACATTTTCCCTCAGTTTTACTTCTTGTGTTTCTTGAACCAACGGTCCCTCCATTTGTGCAGCTGCACTAGACCTCAAATTTGGAGATGCAGCAGCAGATGTAACAGGCTCCACAGGAGCAGATACCGCAACCGGGACAGTTAAATCATCAGCTTCTCTGGATACATTGGAACTCATTGTCAAACCAAGTTTTTCTATGCTCCATTTTTTAACTGCTTCTATATCACCTTCCAAAGCTTTGACCAGGGAGTTTAATTCGTTGATGTCATATCGGAAGAGAAGACATTTGGCATTCAAACCACAAGAGCAGAGATGCTTTGCATGTAACAGACAAGTATATTTCCCTGGGCAACATAAGCAGCCTATAGCAGAAAGATGTAGATCAAACATGCATCTGCTGCACTCCCTTTTTGTTGTTAGATCAAAGCCATCTTCCATCTTCCGAGAGTCAAAAGAATTGCACAAGTATTCTCTCCTCGCCACCTCCTGCGTGATTCGCAACTGCCCAAGTAATAGCAAATATTTCAAAATCTTGCTTTCACTTTCCCTGGGATCTTCAACAAGCAAAAATGCATTTCCTTGCAAATGACAAGGAAAGTTGAACCTTACTAGCAAGTTTGAGAAGATGAATACTAGATCAATCTACAACATGGTGAAAGGTTTTAACCATTTACACTTCGATTAGACAAACCTAGTATGCTAGAAAATCAAGTTATTGATGTTAGAAACTCAACAAGCCACATGAACCAATCTTATGGCACAATGGAGAAAGAAGTCAATTCATAAAACAAATTGAGTGAACTTGATTAAACAGGTTACACTTCTATGTTTCAGGTGAATAAGTAAACCTACCTTGAGTAATTTTGTTAAGACCCCATCCTCCCCACTGTTATTAATCCAAACCATAGTTTCAAGCATTTTGCTCCTCAGGACTGAAATTTCCCACCTGACCCTCACAGCAACCATTGCTGCTCCAAGCAGCAGTTTATCATGAGAAATTGATGTCTTCCTACACTGCTCACTGTAAAGTTCTACAATATGTTGACCATAAGATAACCAATCAAAAGGAGCAAAATTTACTCTCTCCGAACAATTGAAGCCACAATCAAATTCACAATGGTAAGCCCCAGGAAAGGTGAGGACAAACTCCATAGAAGATTGCACACAGCGGTACACAGGTATGCCCTCAGATATTATCACAGAAGGGGGGAGTTGAGTAATCTGTAACACGTGGAGAAACAACTAATAAGTACACAGCCTCTATCCCATATGTATACATGTACGAATTTCCAAACAAACTAGACAGTTCCATTAGGAAATCAACAAAAGAAGACATGTTTACAGTTTATTGGAGCTAAGGTAGTTATCATAAATACAGGAACTATATGTGTTGCAAATCAGAGTTAAAATACATGGACTCAGGAAAGTACAGCTGAACACAATTCCTTCTCAAGGTTCTAGTCCTTAACACTACAACACCTGACCCTCAACCAATTTAAAATAGAATGGAAATCAGCATAAACCAACCAAAAATGAACATAAGTATCATTATGAACAAGAGAATTCAGCAGCTTGCAAAGTTGATGCAGATAACAGCAAATGCAAATGAATTTCCTAAGTAGTAAGGTAATGCACTTAGAAATGCAGTACCAAACAGGAAGGGATAACAGGTGACTCTATCCTCGAAGTTTGCATCATTAGCTATTTTTATGCAAAAGATGAAATAACAGACCTGTATGATTGTAATTCCAATTTCAGACTAAATGGAAAAACTGAACTAGATGCTATAGAGAAACCTGTGCAAGATTACATCAGTCATTCCATGCACAAATAACCTATCTCTGAGATGGATTAAAAGTCTTATTATAGTTACTAGTCAGAGCATTCTGTATCTATATATGAACACCAAAACCCTAACTAGGAAGAATATTAGTTTTACTAAAGTCTGCCACAATTAGGAAATACTTAAAGAAATGGTTCCTATCTAGAGATTCCATCAATGCTTGCATTAATCCTATTCAGATTTCACTTATTCTTTTAAGAGGATTCTACCAACAAACATCAAAATACATTTTCCTTAGTAAATAAGAGAATAAGGATAATATCAACTTACAGACTTCCAGAGCAATCCTGGTTGTTCTGAATATTGCCGTAGGTGCTTCTTCACTACTCCCTCAAACTTGTAGCAATATCTCGCTGGAATGCCATACCATACTTTAGGCGAACCCAAATGCAAGTAGCATAGTGAGTACAAATAATGCTCTTCAACTTTCTGTTTCTCAGAAGTAATCAAATAGAGAAAAGAGATATATCAAGAAAACCTAATTGTAATTGACATAATTGTGACAGGACCAACATCTGTCATAATTGAGCTAAGCCATGCTAATGTACATATATGAGAAATACCACAGAAAATGAGGTGCATAACAGGCCTCTTAATAAAAGCACAGAAGAAAATAACAAAGAATCCCTCTCCATGTACAACCTAGCTGGAGCAGAAAGGCAGAAGAGCGGGAGAGGGGCTCACAACCCTAAGAAAAGGTGAGGAGCGAAATAATGCTCCTCTTGGACAAAAGCTTTTTCAGATCCATACCCAACATAGTGATGAAAAGCACATCCCCACGAACAACTTAGGAACTGAAGTAGTAGATGTTTCGCTGTTCTCAAATAGAAGAAGTGAACCTGGGAGCATGGGGGTGTTGTTCAGGTTCCAGCCTGATTCAGGATATTCCAGATTCTCATGCATCTGTAAGGAGTTGGAATCAACTGGAAACCCACTATTGAACTTTCTGCTTGAGATATTGATGCCAGAAAGCACCTTAAACAGCAAATGCAGTCTAATATTAGCATCCAAATGAAATTGTGTAGCTAAAAGGGTCATCCAACTAGATTGCCTTACCTTTATAACATACCTCAATTTCCTCACTTGGATTCCGAATGATCCGCCAATATTCACCCTCAACATTTCCAACTGATGGTTCCTTCCTCTTTGCCTTCACAGTTAGCCTAACATTTGAATCATCACCATTATCTTCACCACGGAAGTACTGGCTCTTAAAATCATCAGCATAATTCTTGAAATCTTGCAGGGTAAACTCTGGGCCAGATTCTGATACAAAGCTGTCTTCAGAGCATGGAACACCATTATCATATGCAGTAAACCCATTTGAAGATTTATGGGCTGTACCCTGGAAAGAAACTTTTCTCCTCTTGACTGTCATGTCCACATCATCAGTGCTACTGAGATTTCTCTCGGTGCACAGATTTTTCAGCTGGTCAACCTGCTGAATATGTGTCTTAAATTTGGAATTTTCCCACACACTCCTTTCTCTTAAAAGGCATGGCAGTTTCCAGGAAGGAGGAGGGACAATGCGGCATATGCCAAAATGCTCTGCTTCTGGACGTATGCTTGCAATATACTTTAATGTGTCCTTAAATTCCTGTCACAGGATAAAAACTCATCAATGTCAACCAAATCCTGAATAACATGGAAATGCAGGTCACATGAATCGAAAGATATCGTTTAGAAATACCTCTTCAGTGGGATGGAATACTGGAGCCTCTTCAAGTGCAGGTTCACATGACTCCTCAGGACGCCACCTAGAAATAACCTTCAAAAGATAAAAGATTATGAACATAAACATTAACCTCATGACAGAGACTCATAAACCGATTGGAATAAAAAAAGATCATTAGAGCTTTTGTGCAAACTTGAATCTAGGTGACATTGGTCAACCTTCAGACACTTGGGACAACTTGAACATCCTCGAACAACTCCTTTGGGAAGGCAAGCTCTCAACGGGGAATCCTGCATAAGTTGGTATCAATCATAAGTGAATAATTGATTTTTTCTAACATGAAACCAACAAAAGTAATTATCCTCAATTTTTTAAGACCTTTTTCAGGTCAAAGCAATCCCTAATCTACAAATCATATCCTTTGTGATTATTGGTAACTCTAAAATTGAACTTTTAAAGAAAAAAGTCTCTTCCGTTGAAAGGTAAAGGTTATGGTATTTAAAGGTTATGGTATTAACTGAATAATCTTTCTAGCCAGCTCAAGCAACCCAATTCAAAAGGAATCCTCAACTGAGAAGCTCAAGAAAGATTTGGTGATGTAGTTCTATTTGTCACGGTATTTAAATTAGAATAATAGAAGACTAAAATGAAATTCAGCTTCATGCTGTTACCTAAAATTATGCATCTACAAAACTATGATTTTGCAAAGAATGCTTATCGTGACAGGTAGAAGATAATATACATCCATATAACAACTGCCACAAAACTGCAGGCCGGAAAACCTTAGGTAGCTATAGTAGAAACTATAGACAAACTCTCCAATACACTGGCACCATACTTTTTCTTAATGATATAAGTCCACCCTGGGACTCCCAAATGCTTCCCTCTATCCTCTTGTGCAAAACCTCAGTGACTCATAACAAGAAAAATGTGGCACAGGATGGAAAAGAATCCCATATTCTGAACTTAAAATAGTCAAATGGTCAATGATCATTTGAAAAATTGGGGGAAAACCAACAAAACACCGACTCCTAATCTAAGAATTTCCATAAGTGCTTCACATCTTTTCTTCTTGCACGGAACTAAGCAACTGCAAAATGCATATGTAGGGATACATCCATGAAAATATAGGACCCACCTACTCACCATAAATGGCCCACCAGATTAGATTTTCAATTCAAATCATATATGAGAAAAGATTTAAGAGTACAAATTTGAGAAAGAAAAAATAACCATTTCATGTTGAGGATCAGAACTCTTTTGATTGCCTCCAAGTTCATTGTGAAGAATGCCCGTTCTTTGCCTTTTAACCTTTGCAAAATCAAAGGTGGAGCAGCTTGGCTCAGCTTTAGCTATAGAAGTGCAGGCTGAATCATTAATTGTCACCTTCTTCAAAGTGAAGGACGTCAGAGAAACAAAACCAGGAGGCACCGAGAACTCCAGAGTATCAGAATTGCTGAGAGAAGAGCTAATCTTTTCTATTCCCATTTGGACTATTAGATGACAAAATACTGTACAAATCAGGAAATGCATTTCAGAATTTCTAAAAGCAAATTTCAGAAAACATAATCCATTGAAGTTATGGATGTTTATTGGAGCAGCACTCAAAGATAAAAAAGATTAACAAGCATAGATTCAAAGACCCAATTATCCCAAAATCTTCCAAGAAATCAAAAGAAAACTACACTTCCTTTATACTTGCTCACAGGAAGACCAGGTACATTGCTCTTTATCAAAGGATCAATCAAAGATTTAAAACTCATTACAGAATGGAAAAGGAGGAAGTGCCTAGAATTCAAAATAAAAGAGACATTGTTTGACGTATAAGTAAACATGTGCAAGATATATATATATATATAACAGGGATAACATCACAAGGAAATAAAATAAAGCCTGAAGAAAGAATTCAGAAGTAAAACATTTATAAAATGATAAACATGCGATCTTCTTGAATTGTGGATAACATAAAAACTGTGATCTTCATTAATTAAGGACTGTGGAATAGAAAGTACAACCAGAATGTTCCCTGGCCTGCAAGAAAGATAACCAAGGACCTACATGGGAATCTTGTTACGACTGAAGCAAAAATTACTCCCCCATTTTATTATTATTATTTTTTTTTTAAAAAAAAAAAAAATGTCAGAGAACATAATATTGATGTGTTTGTTTATATGTAAACCAAACTACCCTTCGTAAATCTTCTCTATATTATTAATTCTCTCTCCTATTCAAAAGTCAGAACTAGTATTTGAAATCAATCAAAAATCTAAATACTTTTTTTTTTTTTTTTCTCTAATTAGAAAGAATAAATAGAATGATTGACGATTAACTAAGAAGGTAATTATATCATATAAAAAATGAGACAAGGAGTGATTGCTCGTGGTAACATCTTCACATTATGACCACCGTCATGGGTCGAGTCATGTTGTAACTTCCGGAAAAAAAAAAATAAATAAATAACACTAGTAAAACCACGTGAATTTGAAAGCATTCCTACTCCACCGAATACTACCAATTAATTTTTTCCTTTTGTACAAAAGACATTCATACGCATAGGAATTTAACAGGACCAACCTTCAATAACTCAAAAGACTTTTCCCTAAATTCGAGCATATGTAAAAACGCTTAAAATGCCAGGTTTCTTCCAGTAACAACTCGGACAACATAGGAAAAAATGGAAGTGACATCAGCACTAGGGTTCCAGACAAATATGAGGTCTCATTCACATTTACTCCCTCGTAGTCGAAATTTTAAAACATGAGATAACCATTCAAATCAAAATTGACCAAAAATGAAAAGGAAAACGAAATCGTGCATAGACATTCCACTAAGCCAAGAAAACATCCAGATTAAGGAGGGGAAAAAATGAAGAAGAAACAGGAACAACAGAAGATAAAACAGAATATAGTGTAAAGTATCCGTAACTAGAAGTTGAGAGATAAAGAACATACCAAAAATTAGGAAAACGGAGATTACGAAGAATCCAGAAGAGAACTGGAAATACGAAAAAACGGTCACCGGCACCGTTTCATGACGAGGAGGCTTTCGGTTGGAGTTTAATTTTTTACTGTGGACTCAAGCATCAAGACAGAAACGAAGGCGTGGGTTATGGACCCTTCCCGTACGGAATCGAGCACTTTATTAAAATTTTGCATAATGGACACATATTCTTTTGGACTTAAATTAATTTTTGGCCCTCAAACGTAGGGCTTTTTTCTTAGAAGTTCAAATTCTTACTCGCTTTTATATAACGGTCCATAAACTTCTTATTTAATATTATCAACTTTTTTTAATAAAATAAATACCCATTAATTTTATATCTGATATATTTTCATATCAAAATAACAGAAGAAAGAAAGGATTTTTCGGAATTTTTCGTTTTTGACTTAACGTAAACTTGTATTTTATTTATTGAAAAAAATAAAAATATTACATAAAGATTACACATTGTTACCCTTCTAATCCTTAAACCTTATTGAATATGCACATTGTTAGTATTCATGCAATTTTATGAATAAGGGTAGTCAAGTTCTAAATCTAACTTAAATATGAATTTAATAGTATAAATTTTATTGTATATGCACATTGTTAGGTAATTTTTTTCTACATTTAACTTTTTTTTTTATTATTATTTAAATATTATCGTATTTGTCAAGAAAGTAGAGTTCAACGGCCTTATTTATAATTCGAGAGGTCATATTTAAAAAAAAAACAAAAATATTACTGTGTTTTGGTAGCTAGCTTGTTCAAGAATTCTACAACGGACCTTATGAAAAAGTAAGAATTATTTCGTATCTAAAAGAGAAGAAAAATTCCAGAAAATAAATAAAAGCAAACTTCTATTGCTGTAAATTTTTTACACATCGTATTGTAGATTATATATATATATATATATATATATATATCCCTACCATATACCTTTGCACATAGAAAAAGATAGCAGAATACTTCTTTTCCCATTTTTCTTTTTTCCCTGAGATCTGCAAATATTCTATAAAATAATCCTAGAATATATTTATCCACTCCTTTTCAAGAATCAAATCCACCCTGCCTACACATATATATATATCATGATCATAATCAAATCTTCACAACATTTTCTCAATACTTAATTAACAAATCTTCTTCTTCCTTTTTTTTTTTTTTTTTTTTAGGGGGGGGGGGGGGGGGGGGGGG
>JAXGGT010000169.1:5644137-5656526 GCA_035583425.1 Marsdenia floribunda | reverse complement strand
GGATCTAATATTGAAGAAAATCCTTTGATTATTATTTTTTATATGTCATTTTTGTCTATTTTTTTAAAAATTGGATAAGTGTTACAATATTTTTGTAACTTCCTTTAATTTTTGAGTATGAAATATATATATATATATAGTTTTTGCATAAAAATTTTTCCATTTTATCATGAGTCAATATCGAAGGACCTCAAGTTATAATACCAACAAAAAATTATTCCTCTTTATAAGGCATTCAGACGTAAAATGTTTATCTAACATATTTAAGATATTACTATATAATTTTAATTTTTTTTTTAATTTGTACAGTTAGTTTAATTCTTAACATTCTTCAAGAAATACAATAAAAGTAATTTTCATCTTTAAAATATTTAATTTTATATGAATTTTTTATTAGAAAAATATTTAAAATTTAAACATATGATGGCTCTCGCTTTGCGTCTTTCTTTACTTTGACAATAATCTATTTGAGCACGTAGAGCAAACATTTATCAGGATTTGATTTCTAATGATGGGCTTCTCTCATACCATTCCTATACAAGGAAATTGAAAATGGGATTCTTTGGGAAGGTGAGGAAAATGGTAATTCAAAAGAGCAGTTATTTGACACATTCAGGATACAGGAGCAACCTTCATTTGTTAAAAAAACAGTTCATTGCTCACATGAAGAAATACATCAAATCTTTAACCCTAAATATGGAAGGAGAGAAACAAGAAAACCACTTTAAGAAAAATATTGAGGCAGGCATTAACTAAGTTTTTACTCTCAAAACTTAATGAATGATGAACTCCAATTTTAGGTGGGAGAGAGCATATATATATATATATGGCAGGGCAGATGAATCTGCAATGGTGTTTGCTTATTATAAGGAATGTGATACTGATCCAAAGAAAACATCTGCTGTTGCATGCTATTCTTGTCCTGGATTTAAAAGTTTTTTCATGGACCTCTTTCATTAGTTTTCCAAGACATTATTTTATGTACAGTACCCATTTATTTTTCTTTCCCTTAAAATATATATATATATATCTGATAGAGAATATTACATATATAGAAAAACTTATACTAACTTTTAAAATTATCGATAATTCAATAGAATTATTTCAAATTAATTAAAACATACTAAGTATTAAAATCTTTTAAAATGTAATATAAATTTTTTTAAAAAAAAATTGATAACTATCAAAATTTTTAAAATATAATATAATTTTTTTAAAATTTAATAGTCATAAATTTATTTTTTTTCAAAAAATAAATTAACAAAAGAAATTAATGCTTATGTTTAAAAATTTTAAATTATATTAAATTATTTTTAAAAATAATTACTTATAAATATAATTAATTAATTTTTATTTTAGATTATTCGTAACGATTAATTGTTAAGTATTAGAAATAAAAAATCAATATGAACTTGGGATTGATTGAAGTGGTTCGCAACATACCACTTCATTCTGTTTAAGTAAATGATTCAAGCCTCATGTATGCAGTTATCCTAATTGGGAGCCTAACCCACCGTTGCCAAAAGTACTACCAGGACAACCAATGAATTAGTAAAATATAATATGGTTGAAAGATAAACTTCTCACCGTGGCTGGCGACCAAAAAAAAAAAAAGAAATAAAAAATCAATACAATCAAATATTTAAAGTCAATTGCTACGTGACTAATACCATCATTTAAAAAAAAAAAAACTAATTTAGAGTCACCCCCTACCATTTTTTGAATTTGATAACTTATCAAAGCTTTAAGAATTTAAATGCTTAAGATGTATTTGAGAAACAAACTGCCTTTGGATATTAAAATTTGTTGGATATTAAGATTTTTCTTTTTAAAAAATATTAATTATATTTGTAAGATTTTGTTTTTAATTTTTTAATTGCCGTTCATATAATAATATTTTCTAACTTGAAATTGATACAAAATTTTAATTAATTTGGTCAAATAATATTAATATGTCAAATTAATTATAATATTTAATTAATTTTGTTATCATTACACCTATATAATACACTTTTTTCAAAACAAAATAGTCTAAATAACTATTTATTAAATATTCTTTTTATTTTTTCATTCTTAAAAATGTAAAGTTTATGTTTTTAAATTCCAATTCGCTCAAAAATTAAAAAAATTACTTTTTCCTTAATATATATATATATATAATATAAATATGTTGTTAGCCCTTGTACATAATCTTTCACTGTCTACATAACTATATATACATTGTCTCATCCTTGAAATTTGTATATACGAATCTGTCACGAAATAAAAAGATGGTCTAAATACTCATTGTTAACTCAAATATATCATTTTTGGTATAACATATAGATAATGATTGTAAATAATATCATGCTCATAGTTGCAACACAAACTTGTGGGCTTAGAATTTTGTAAATTAGTTAACTTTTTAAATTCAAATTTCAGTAGTTTGATCATATATATATATAATAAAATATAATATTATAATTTATTGCAATCAAGTAAATGCATTAAATGCCTGAAAGATGTGTTTAATAAGTGTGATGATTGATATTAAATAGCTCCCCAAAGAGCTCAACGGGAAGAGATAAGTGACAACACTAAATAAAATCTTGCAATAAAAATATTGAAATAAAAGCCATTCCAAGAAAAACGTATTAGGGAGAGGATGCTAATTCCTCCAATATTAAGACATGCAATAAGCCCTAAAAAAGGGGGTCTCCTTCTTCTTTTTCATCTTCATCTTCCTTCATTTTTTTTGGATATAGATTTTCCATTAACTTGATCGATTTTTCTAAATACAATATTTTCGTTAAAACTTGCATGTAAGTCACGTGAAAGTAAGATCTAGAGGGATACTCATTATTAGGGTGCAAGGTTAAATATTTTTCTCATATTATTCTATATTCTTAAAATTATTTTTTTCATTTAGCATCTATTGTAAATTGAACTTGTAATATTTTAAATCATAAATGAGACTGTTATCATTTAAGTTACACATATCTAAAAAAAAAAAAAATACTCCATTATTGATCAAAATAAAAAATTAATATATATATATATATATTGTTTTCAATAAACTTTGATATTTTTACTTAAATTTTTTCGACATGTTACTAATATTTAATTATAAAAATTAAAAAAATTTTTTTTACTACTTGTTCAAATGAATTATATATAAATTTAATTATTTCTCCTATAACCCAAACCAACACCCCAAAAAAAAAAAAAAAAAAAAAAAAAAAAAAACTGAAATGAGTGTCGGTGTCTTAATTAACGACATTTTCTATTTTTGGAAGTGAGGCTCCAATCATCATATGTTGGCCCACTTTCGCTTTCGCTTTCTGACGTAACCCCCCAACACATGTGGGGCCCTTTTTTTCCACCTCTGCCTAAACCTTCTTCTTATTATACTTGAAAATTTACCGACACTTTTTTTTTTTTTGTAATTTCTCTTGAAAAGAAAAGAAAAAAAGAAAATCTGTTTTTTTTTTAAAAAAAAATTTTCTTTTGATTTAAATGTATTACACGTTAAAATTTTATTTTATCTTCCTAATTTTTTTTTAAAAAGTAAATGTTATAAAAAAAAATTAATGATTTATTTTAATCATATAAAAAATTTAATGATTAAATATAATAATTTATCAAATATAAAAAATTAATCATTTTAATCCTCATATTTTTAATATTTAAATAAACATATTCTTATATTTTTTTTTATAATTAAATTCTATTGTTGATGGGACAAAAAAGCCATTTTAACTAAAATTTAACAATTTTTAACTATTAAAACCAATTTGTCAAACTCAAATATTTTTATTAATTACAATTTCATTAATTAATTTAAATTTTAATCCGATAGACTATCTTATATAAAAAAAATTAAAAATAAAGAAAATTATAACAAAATTAAATAAAATTATAAAAAATGATAATTTCATTAATATACAAATTTGTTAAGGTCATTGATTGTAAATCATAAAAATACAAACGTATATAATACATAAATTTTAAACTAAAAGAACCTTTTTATCTAATTAAAAAAAAAAAATACAAATTTATTTGCCGAAACAATAAATAATAAAAATATAAAGATTAAGGGTATATTTGGATTGAAATTTTTTTTTTTTTTTTAATTTTTCACTCAAACTCAAAAAACTCAAAAAAAAAAAAAGTGTACTTGTTTGAACACAACTTGACATGATACTATTCATGTTTGCCTACTTGGCAAAAAAAAATTAATAAAAAAATTATTACACTCAATAAAAAATATAAATATATATCAATTCAATGAAAATATCATCATTACACTAATAAAATATATTATTTTTGTCTCCCATTTACTAGAACTTTTTAACTTGTCCACACTTTACTTCTCATTTTTTGCAATCCACTCAACTCTTTTTGAAAAAAAAATAAACAAACTCAAAAAAAAATCCAATCCAAATACAACCTAAAACGCTCGGAAGCATTTACAAGGGAATCCATAGAAAGGGACCTACGAATAAATTTACCAAGAAATGAGGATGATCCATAAGCACGGAACATTTACAATAACCATTCATTTTATCTACCAAATAATTAAGTGTCCAAAATGTCTTAGAATACACTGACAATATAAGCAGGTTCTCCTAAGCAATAATCTGACAAACAACAAATTAGCTTCCATTCTTCTCAGAGCTTATGCAAGAAAGTTCCAAGGATACTGGGCAGTGATCACTCCCATAAAACCCTGCAAGTAAATAGAATTAAAACTTCATTTACCCTGCAAGTTATATATATATGTATGTATGTATGTATTTATTTACACACATGCATGCAGAGAAGAATTGTAAATGTGAAAATACTGGAAGGTACTTATATATTGGAGTATATAGGGAGTGTTAGATAATTATTTACCATCTAGCTCGATTCCTTGGCCGTGCATCTCACATGAAACAATCTGGTCTTTCAGTTTATCAGATACAAGGAAATAATCGATCCTCATCCTTTTCCCACGGTACCTGATAGAAATACAAAATTATCAGGCATCTGAAATTCAACTGAGATTTAGATTTATGCATGGAAAGCTCTAATGTCAGTGTCAGATCCCGTTACATGGCTCAAAGTACAGTCTGCTCATAGATACTTAATATTACATACAAACATTAATTTTTTGCTAAAGATGTAAGAGAAATAGGAAGGTGTAGTAGCTCACTTTCCAACAGGGTTGCCTGACCATGAAAACCCGCGATCCATATCTTTGTCCTTGTGTAGGTATCTATAGCCATCGACTAGCTTCCCCCTGAAATATTGCCATTTGAATGAAGACACCAGGTAAATTGGCTTTACTTACTTGAAGTTGGTTAGAGGTATTAATCACGACGATAGACAAAGAATTATTTAATACAAGGGGAGCTATTGGCAGAACTAAAAGCAAAGTCAACCAATATTCTTACATATGTTTGGAAGCTTTTAAAGAGATTCACTCTATTTTCAATAATGACACTCACATAATGATCCAATGTGTAAGAAAACTTGAATTCTATGAACCATGTTCCATATTTATTGGTAAAATTGTACTGTATTTCCCTTGGTATATTCTTCTGATCAGAGCAGAGAGCTATTGTACAAGATTGTACATTGTAGTCTTTATCCATGTTATGGCACATGAATCAATTTCTTGCTTATAGAGCAGACAGCTAGATTCACCAATACTACAATTTCATCACCTTTTGGTTCAATCAGACAAATTTAATCATGAAACAAGGCTCATGGCTAATAGAAGAGAGACTTAAATCTACTAAAGTGGAATTTCATGACCTTTTGCTTTAACCAGAATAACTGAAGTTGTAGTAATAGTAAACATCATAGGAATACTGGCAGCTATAGGACACATTTTTCATGTGGAGAGAGAGACAAGAAGAAATACTAGATGTTGGATTATAAGCAGTCTTGTTACAGGGATCATTTTACTACAGAAACGGTCATCTAAGGTATCGGATTATCTATGAACATATATTCACTTATTTAACAGATACATGCATCTGAACATGGTTTCCATTTATTGACATCTTAGATAATATTGGCAGGGGAAAGAAATTCTTAACAATTTTACGGTTGTTAGTTATGTGAGAAAAATCTTAAAAGCCATGAAAGGTTTTGTATACTCTTTCAATATGTTACTGAAGCGCCTTCTCTCGTTCAAGGTAAATCCAGGTTGTCCACAGTCCTGTATCATGATAAACAGGTTGGTCAAAATTTCAAAATTGTAGGATGTTTCAAACTACTTGTAGATTTATATCACTATTACTGTTGCTCATTGAATTAATATGGGATTTTAAATAGTTTTTGGCTCTGCTAAGGCACATGCAACCAAATCACATTATAAAACGAAAAACAATGAGCAAGTGAAGCATGCATCAAATTTCCAGTCAGCAGTCTCGTAAATGCTGGAAAAGGAACAGACATCATTATTCAAGTGTTCAATATCCTTCAGTTATATGAACCATGGAGGCACGTTTACTTTGAGAGGTAACAGTGAGGCAAAGCAATAGCAATTAAAATTACTGCATAAGCACATATTCCATAATCTTTAATTCTCCAAAACAGGTAAGTGAACCCCATTCCTTATGACCTAAACTTTCGGATACATTTTGATTATGAGAAAATTGTTGCCCTTCTTTGGATAATGCCTAAACACTTACAAGTGCTAGGCATCCTACTTGACTCAAATAGAGTCACTTCTCTAGGTATAGCAGCATATTACAAATTTCAGTACTATTCTGGGATAAACGACTTTATTGACTAAATTCCTGAAAGAGGAGAAATAAAGGAGGGAGTATCTTGTAAAGATAAAAATAGAAACATCGAATATATCTATGTATATATTTATCAATCTAGAAATGGAATAGCCAAATTGCATTATATTAGGTCACCTCTTTATTTGGGGGAACATAACCATTGAGCTTTGCTGCGCTGAAAAATTCTGGATGACTGACATCAATATCTTCATGACTGCAATGACCCATACATGAGTATTTTAACCAGAAAGAGCATAGAGAGAATACGTAAAAATTCATTGAAGGGGATTCTGTTTTTAATGGGGGTACAGCAATGCAAGTAAAGATTTAAAAAATAGACATAAGCACTCTGCAAGACAGGAAAACCAGATACCAATATGTGAGCTTAAACATTTTGAAACTGCCAAGGTTCAAGAAAAATCCTAAGAAATTTAGCCACCTATGCTTTCTTTTTAACCACTAAAATGAAGAATAATGTAAAATAAGTAAATTACACTCCATTTTGGAGCTAAAGGACAATAAAAGATCTTCTCCCTTAATTCTTCTAATGGCTAAAGGTTATCATCAAAAAAAAAAAAAAAAAAAAAACAATAGATTACTCATTTCTTCCTCCATGCAACACTTCAAATCACTAAATATTTTGATTATATGGATATGTATCCAACAAGAAATGAGATCATGTTTCATGGACATAACCATTCTCTCAGTGTTGCAAGGTATTGCTTTTAGTGACAGAAGAAGAAACTAGCCCGAATTGTTTCTATAACATCTGTTTTTTTTTTTTTTTTTTTTTTTTGGTTCCTAAATTTTTATACATATATAATGAATAATTAAACACATTAATTCAATTAAATTAACGTTTTAAAATTATTATAAAAATTTAAAAATTAACTATAGAATTGTTATATTGGATAAGTATTATATATATATATATATATATATATATATTGAAGTATTTTAGGTTGAACCCGATTTTGATAGTTTTGTTTGTTCTTGAAACCCCAACCCGGCACCCAAGGAAAGCAAAGAGTCGGGAATTATAAGAAAGAGGGTCCCAGTTTCGGCGGCGAAATCAGTGGTGAGGGAAACCATTTATATATATATATATATATATATGTATGTATTATATGTATATATATGACGGCGGAGAAGGTGGCACTTTGATTAATTGAGAACCAAACGTTTCCTTGGTTGCTTCTGCCAAAATTAAACCTACTATACATATACATACACGGCTGATCGATCAGGGCTTTTTAAGCAACTTATGTTTTTTTTTTTTTTTTCTTCATTTTTTCTTTAATTTTAAAGATTTTTGTCTTTGACATGTTTCGAACTCATGACCTCTCAAATCATAAGTATAACGTTACTATCCACTGAACTAAGCATTTTTTTGACTAAGCAACTTGTGTTGGAAGCAATTTCTTCATAATATTAATAATAATGATATGAGACGTTATAATTTTAATCTATCTGGCTAGTTAGCTAGGGTGGAAACTTATAACCGGGAAAGATACAGACCTGATCATCCACGTAAAGCTAACGTTCAACAGAACCATATAATATATATATATATATACACACATATATACTCTCTCTCTCTCTCTCTCTATATATATATATATTGTATATTGGACGAACAGAAGCAATATTAGTCGATCTTATTATGTTTCACAAGAGAACAAAATGTGAGGGAAAAAGAAATAATAATAAAAAAAAAAAAAGGATGGTGATTAATTACAAAATATATAAATGTCAAATCTCCTGTCGTTGCAGATTATATGGGTTTTCACTTCCATTGTCTAATCTGTTGTAATCTTACAGAAATACGTGGTGAAGCCCATCGCAATCTTTGTTAACTTTTTATTCAGCCAAAAAAATCTTATACATGTGCAACAATATACATACATATATATATATATATATATATATATATATATATATAAGATTAATATAACTTTAATTAATATCTGGTGATATTAATCTTAGGCATTACTTAATTAGAGGGTATATATGTGACTATATATAGTTTAAGATGGTAAACAGAAAAGAAAGAATCATTCATATATATATATATATATACATGTATTAATTAAGATTAAAAACAATATATACGTACACTTTAAAAGTGTAATCCCAAGAAGAGTTATCGTACATGTGTGTGTATATATATATATATATTGGAACAGCAAGTACATGTAAGAACCGAGAAAAAACTAAAGGTTTCATCGTACAATATATAAAAAAAAAAAGATTTAACGTATCAAATATCTTCCTAGTATTCATAATATCTAAGAAGATATATATTAAATAATAAGAATATCTGCAAAATAATATTATCTATTATCTATAAAATATAATTGTTTTATAATATATCTCTAACAGGAATACATGAATAAACTAATGTTAAAAAGCAATAGACAATATAGTCCAAGGCGAAATTTCAATTTTTTTTAAAAAAAAAAAAAAAAAAAAAATTATTTCTTAAAAAAAAAAAAAAAAAAAGAATTCTATGTAAGTTAAATTCTGAATTAATTGGATATATATATATATATATAAATATACATGAGTGCTTTTTAAAATATATCCTTGGATTGATCCATTGTTCGTCTTCATGATTCTTTTGTCCTTCAAGTTTTGAGTTTTACTAAATTAAGCATATCAGATATAGTTTTAAGAATTTTGCACGAACTCTCTTTTACCTTTTTTTCTTTTTTTCCTTTTCTTTTCTTGTGGGTGATACGTATCAAGAAAAGGAGGAGAGAGAGGAGGATGAACCACATAGCCATATTTATATTCATATTATATATATATAATAATTTTGAAGCCGACCCCTCCTCTCCAGATATATATAGAAAGAAGGGATATTAGTTTTCAATTAATGATTTGTGGGGGTTGCGGATAATCAAGGGACACTTAATTTCCCTTTCTATATATATATATATATATATATATATATATCTGAATTATAGTTTTTGTTTTCATCAGTCTTTCAGAGATGAAAGGTGTGTGGGCATTTTACAGGGATACTTCTTGCAGTACAGGTAGAGACGACTGAGAAAGAAAGATATTTAAGGAATATATATATATATATATATATATATATATGTAAGTATGTATATTAATAAAAAAGGAGGTTATAAAGGAGGGAAAATTAATCAATTGAGGAGGTCGTTTTCAAGTTGAAGAAGAAAGGAAGAAAAGTAATTAGGCTCTCCCAAAGATTCTGCTGATGGATGGCTTGGGAACACGGAAAGAAATATTATTGTTATCCAGAAGTACAAGCATTGGTTTATGAATTATATATGATCCATCGATCATATATACAAAGTAACCCTACTACTATATATATACATATTATAAGCTATATATATATATCCTACCCATGATGTTGATGATACATATATATATAAATATCAACATTATTATTCATTCATTCATCACAGAGATGATCATTACTTCTAATTATATATCTCTTGGAAAATAAGATCGAGTTCTCATGCAAAAATTTAATTTAAAAAGAAAAAAGAAAGCTATTAATTAGTTAGAGATCGAGATTATTTGCAGGCATTAATGTGGGCTAGGGCTAATGGGAATATATATATATATATATATATATAGGCGCATATGAAACAGCACATGCAGTTGGTAAGTGAAGTATACGTATGTGAACAAAATGAAATGAAAAGGGAAATAAACTCGTTCTTGTTGTTGTTCATCTTCTTCTTCTTAATTTTACGGGAGGAAGGATGGATGCATGCAGCAGAGAGAAAGAGAGATTAATGGTGCAGTGGGTGCTGAAAGGAAGAAGGGCTAGGAAAAAATATGGACCATGCATCCATCCATCCATGGCAAAATATGGACCATTATATTTCTCTTCTCATAGAAAAAAGGGAAATGACCCACACGGTGTCATTACGTCAAAGCATATGCATATACATACATATATATATATATATATGTATAGTTGCTGTTGTTGTTGTTGTTGTAAGCATATATATATATATATATATATGTATATGAGAATTACGTACGTGGATTAGATTGGTTCCATGCATTATTGGTTTTAAATTTGTAATCAGGACATTGAAATTCACTTGAAACATGAAAGCTAGCTTCAACTTTTTCCGAATTGAAGATGATAATTAACCTCTCTCTGTACTGTTGACAGCTCTTGTTAACCTACTATATATAACGCCGCGCCCCCCCTCCCCCAACCCCCACCCCCCCGCAACCCCAACTAGCTAGCTTCCCATTAATTATTTTCCCAGTCACTGCCGGCAAATATTATTGGATATCCAAAATTAAACCATCCTCAATTTTATTTATTTATTTATTTTCTCATGAAGCATCACGAACACTTTAAAATCATGTTTACATTCATACTAATTTTTACTTAAGTCGAATAAATTCTTTTTAGAAAGTAAAACTTTGATCCCAACTCATAATTTTATTACTTAAGTCTAAATGAAACAAAAACAAAAATAATTAACAATTGAACATGGTTTGTATACTTTGTAGATGTCTTAGTTGATATGTTTTCTCTTTAAACACACACACACACACACACATATATATATTGTCGATGAAGTCTCTATAAATAATAAGTTTTTTTTTCAGAAACCAAATTAGTTAACTTTTCAAAATAATAAATAAGTTGGTTATTTTTTATAAGATATACATATTATTTTATTTTCTTGAATTGATAAAATTATTATTATATATATATATATATATATATTACTTTAATAAAAAAAATATATGTGGGAGATATGGAATAATAAAAACCGTGATCTTCAAGTAAATATTATTGGCAGCCGCAATATTCACAGACGATATATATATATATAATTAATATAACTGAGTACTACTGTGTGCATGAAAATGAAGGTCGATTTATACCCATACATGAGATGACACATAATTTTGGATGCATCGATCACAAAAAATTAAACTCATGCTCTAAACAACGATATGTTTTTTATTATTATTACGTGAAAGGATATATATACACATGCAGACAGATTTAATTTAAATAAATTAATTTCTTAATTTTTTTAATCTTTTGGGGACAAAATATATTCCATGTATCATTTAATTTAATTGTCTGTCTACTCTGTCTCCAACCAAAAAATCAAGAACAAGGGAACAAATCAACAATTTTTTTTTTTTTTTTTTTTTTTTAATAAAATCCGGAGAGATTAGAGCCATTTCCGTAATCTTCTCTAGGTATCATTTTTGGTTGGATTTTTCTCACACTCATAATAAAACTTACTATTCCAAAAAAAAGGAAAAAAAAAAAAAAAAATTCAATTCCATATAACATATGCATTATAAATATATATTTTTCCATAATTTGTCATTAAAAATACTTTGAAGGAGTCATGTAAGAATATATTATAAAATATAAGTATAAACTTTAATATTTATTATTAATTTAAAATATTATACGGTGAAAATAATATCCTCAATGCTATTAGATTCATAATGGTATCGCAAAGTTAGATTGTGACAATTTCATGCCCTTACTACCATTACAATCCCTGGAACCCAGCCATCATGTCTGGAAATGGACAATTTCTAAGATTAATACAAAAATTAAATTTAAAAAAAAAAAAAAAAAAAAAAAAAAAA
>JAXGGT010000169.1:5633983-5644127 GCA_035583425.1 Marsdenia floribunda | reverse complement strand
TTTTTCCTTCTTCTTATTCTTCCTTTTTTTTTTTTTTTTTGTCAGATAAAGTTAAGAATAGTCTAAAAACGAAGAAGAACTTCCAGAGGTAGAGAGGTCGCATCAGAAGTTTGATTGGATCCTTTAAGCTACGTTGAAAATTAAACCAACGGAGTTCCAGATGTCAGAAAACTATACATTCTTTCCTCTCAATCCTGCTGTCGTTGAAATTAGCTTTAGACAGATATAAACATTATTTCTTTTACTACAATCAATGAATCAACATTTTGTCACGCGCGAGCCTCCACCCGTTCATACATATATATATATATATACATACATATTTTGCAGAAAGGTGAAAGCATTTTGCTTAAAGCTAATTCTATATATATATATATAGACAGATTATTGAAAAAACAAAATTTATCCCGAACGGGACCCCCAGAAGAAATAGAAAAGAAATCTGCATTATTTGACTCTCTCTCTCTCTCTCTCTGTACACAATTTTTTTTTTAAGGTAATATTAATGTAGAAGCTATCCAAGAGCATATATCGTTTTAGTGTGTTTTGCAAGAAAACAAATAAGCGTCACATTTATATATATATATATATATATTACCCCTTTTTCTCCTACTGTATATATGGAACACCATAACTCCAACTTATTCTGCATAGCCCACAAATTGGATAAGTTCTCACTGTGACTAGACCAGGATCTTCCGACAATGGAGTTTTGAATGCCTACTACTTTATAAAAATCACCTTTTTTATCCCTTTCTGTAAGGTAATACCTGGAAGTAGAAGGTAACCATAACCACTGTAATATAATGTGAGCAATTGAAGTTTGGACCCTTTTTTTTTTTTTTGTTGGTAGCTAGTGTATTATTACCAAAAATAAACAGAAGAAAAAGAATTTGCATCAAGTAAAAAATATCAGAATGGGAGTATATGGAAACATCTTTATCCAAAAAGAAAGAATAATAAAACCAACAATAATTTCTGTAGCAACTTTTGACAAAACATGCAGCAATGTAATATGAAATTGAAGCGGATATAAAGTATGCAGCAGTGTTATAGAAAAAGAAATAATTACATTTCTTGTATGAGAATCTTTCCTACAATAAATCATTGGGCAGACACAACCAGTACACAGACACGTGAGCAAAGACAAGCAAGCAAAGTTGTGGATTCCCTACTGATGTGGACATATCTCACATCATCACAAAGAAAAGATAAAAAAGAAAACCGGAAAAACAATTTACTGTACCTAACGAATATCTTAACAAAAGCTCTTGTTTAAGATTATGATTTGCCATTAAACAAAAACAAGTTTACAAATCAAGGCCAGATGTTGGCAGACCATGGTAGATCTTAAAAAAGCATATTCCCCTTGGTGCCTATCTGAATATCCACTTGGGATCACTTCTTGTCCAGTGGGGTGCAGAAAGAGGGAAGAAAAACACAATACGAATCAAGGAAAGTCCTAAAGGGACTAGGCTTTTGTCTCCCTCTTATGGGCAGACACCATTGTCCAAGGACAACCCTTCCCCATCTAGCTAATACAGAAAAGAAAGCACAGCAAAGATCTCATCCTTTATTAAACACTGAGAAACTGGAGTGCACAAAACAGGGGTTTAAAATCATTTATGGACCATTTCCACTTAACCCTCTTGATCCATGTTACATATAATAACAAGATGAAGTAAAACTATATTTCCTAGGAGATTTCCTTCGAAGGTATAACACAATAATTTCAATTCAGTCAGCTCTAAAGAAGTAACTACTGCAGAACCTCGTTGAATTGAAACGAAATTCAGACAAGGGATTTTGCTAGATCTTAAATAACAAGATGAAAAGGAATCAAGAAGACAGTTCTAATATTAGTTCAACTACTCAACAGAAAAGAATTGGAGCAAAAATGAGCCACACAGTAACAGCTGCCGAGGGAAACTCTATTGCTGCCTCTTTTAAACACATCAATTCTTTAGTATTTCCAGAGGAACAGGATACTCGTAAAGCGCCGTCTCCCTTGCTAATTCCTCACTAAATTCATACCAAATGAAGCTCATCTGGAAAGTCATCCCTAGGGAAAGACAGTGCAAAGAAAAAACAAGTGATCATGATTTATCATTCAAAACAAATCCAAGTATTGGTCTACTTGGTAGTAATGTTTCTAATCATGTACACCAGAAATGAATTTTTTTACTGAATTAGATAGACATCTACATTGGTGATAGGACACATATGTAAAATATTTTCTTTCTGATAGACTTGCTTATAAAAGACTACATAAATTCCTCCTAGATGAAGTATCATAATTGTCAAAACTAATATAACCAACAAACACTAGAATAATGATCATTTACAATCTACCAGTAAATATACTGCAAATATGGCTACCAAATCCAATGAATCCATTGCCTATAAATTGTTAAATATATAACCCCCCACCCCCACCTTGAAAAACATATATGCACCTATGAACATTTACAAGTATCATAGGAGCGTGTGTGCATGTGTATGTGTATGAGCCTTGGTTAATATTGATCAACAAAGAAAGAGTATCTTACTACCTAATCCTTTGAAACCCGCACAACTAACCCACTTGGTGTCTGAGCAGTTTTGAGATGCCCTGAACCAATCAGATCCCGGAGATGAAATCTCATATCTAGTATAGAAAATCGAAGGGATCTCTTCTCCAGAGCAGCCAATAACATCTCCTTGTATTTTCTACGGTTGAGAAAAGACAAAAGCTCCTTTCTACCCTAAGATAAAGATTAAAAAAAAAAAAAAAAACTGTTAACACATAATATTAGTTTTTCAATTCTTTATAAGATAATAAAAACAGAAGTTCTAGGCAGTAAAAATACTGTTATTCCTCTCTCCTTTTACACGGCAAAAAAAAAAAAAACTGAAAATATGCTTGTCCCCCATCCAGATGACTGTCAACAATCACAAGACAGAAGACAATTTATCACATAAAACTTTATTTGCATGAAACATCAAGACTAAGAAACTGCTTTTCTCTTAACAAGATCCATCCGTATCTATACTGCAATTATGAACTCATGGGATTACTCACCTTGTTCAAGTGAAAGAAGTCATTGATGGAAAAATGGAATTATAGCATAAGGAATTCTAACCTGTGATAACCCTTTGAGCACAGAACCAATACTGGGAATTGCAAACCAGTACATGTTGGGATCAACAAGTTGCCGAGTCTAAAAGAAAAAAAAAGACAGAAACTATGTGTCAAACAAAAGGAAAATTAAGGAGAAAAGTGCATTTTTAGCACACACGAAAAAACCAGTAATTTACACCCAAAAGTTACAGTTCCAACTGCAGAAGAAAAGTAGAAAAGAGGCAAATCATTTATACTCAATCTAATAAACTACAGATTTTGTGCACAGAAGTTAGATTTTTCTTTTCAGAAACCCAAAATGCAGACAAATTTATCTGCTGTTTATCTGACTATTTTCTTGTTCCTGCCCTACATCGCATAAGCCAAAATATATTCATAAACTAAAAGGAGGTCTCCCTCAAAGGGGGAAAAAAGTTGAAGTTATTAATCAAGGCGTTATGCAAAAGATAAACAGCATGATCATGTTACAAGCCACTCCTTAAAACTGCAGTTTCTAACAAATATGTATCACAACAACCAGCCAACTAAAACACACCACAAACACAAACGAAAATACAAAAGAGAACCCAAAAAACGCATTGTACCCTTGTGTTGCAGCCCATCCTTGACTACCCATATACCAATTAAACCTTAAGCGTAAAAATTGCATATTTACCAGAAGGCCAGCATTCATTAGAAGGGAGATATGTTCCTCCTTCACTTTTCCTGCCAATGATAGAAGAGAGCACTGCCAAGAAAGAAAGAAGGGAACAACAAATAAATACCCAGATAATCCAGAGTTATTCCATACTCAATGATGCAACAACCAAGCTTCTTTATATGGGAAAAAAGAAATCATATTTAGAAAATTTGAATTTCTAGACGGTGATAAAAATTTTTGGAAAGATAACAGTTGTGCACATCCATAAAAACAATTGAGAAATCCATTAGGACATCTATTATACGAAAAAGATCACTTACAAGTTCATGATGTCCAATACTAGGCTCCAACTTCAATGGAATGACATGAGTCTTGAACCAATCAACAACAGTGAGATCACCCTGCTTCTTAGCTTCAAGTCTTTTCATAACATGTTCAATCTAAAACAGTTCATCATAATGGCAACCAATTCTGAAGTGAAAAACATTAACTATTCAGGCATTAGCCTCAAGATAAACAAAGAAACATTAAAAGTAAAGAATAAGCCAATCAACCTGATTTAAGTAGTCATCTAAAAACATTATGGCATGGTCATCTTGTCCGGTATTTAATTTGAAAATACGTAGAACTCTATCCCTTTTCAAGGACTGACAAAATAAAAAAGAAGAGCAGCTAGTTACAAAGTTAATGCCACCATAAAAGACAAGAAAAAGGAACAAGTAAAGAAAAGTAAAGGCATAATAGGAGAAACATGGAGACCACGGTCATATATCACAAGTGAAAATTGTAAAAAGAATAAAGTAGAGTATCCAAGAACCTATTCTTCAATTTGAATCTGTAATTGCAACCTACAAATATTTTGGATTCCAGAAGTTAAAATTGTTCAAACTCTAAGCACACTTGGTTCAACTAGAAGCAACAAAGAGTAAACTTGAAGAAACCATCACAATGTAAATGTAATAAATGTAAACATATCCATATCAAATGACAAAGTAGACTGAAGGTGGCTCTAGAATCCCAGATGATGCATTAGATATGTTCTAACCTTCTGACTCATTTTGGCAAAACAGATATTACAAGTAAGAAGGCAAGTGAAAATAAACACCCAAGGTTACTTTTTCATTGGCACCATACCTCCAATTCTCTATCCACTTGTGTCCTGTCCTTTACACTGCTGTACAACTGTGATCTCAAAATAAAAGGTTGAATTGAAACCTGGAGACCAACCATGCTTAGCTCATATATGCTATGATTAAAGAGAAAATGTATTGATGGAATATAGAAGGAAAAGAAATCCCCCATCTTATAACATAGGGTTGCAAAAATAACCTTAATCGTTAAGAAGCAAGATCTCAAAAAATCCCTGACAATAACATGATCCAGATTCCTTTGAAAGAAATCCAGAACCAAGCTTTCACGAATTCTCTTCCGGATAATCACATGGTAACGGGTTTCACATTTATCCTAAACCAATTACATAGCTAGGCACGATCTCTTGCTCTTTCAATATATCCTTTTACTTTATATATATATAACATATATAATCTCCTTATTCGAGTACTAGATATTCTCTTTGTAAAATGACGGGAAAAAAAAAAAAAAACCTTTTCTATGCGAGGAAACTGTGCACGCATAATCCGAAGAGCCACCAAGGTATCGCTAAAATTGAGGTTTTCCTCTGCATTACAGTTCCATCCAACGCATCAAAAGGACGATCAAATTATAGTTTTCAAAATCGCACAATAAAGTAAGTTTCAATTACATAAAGTAGGAGGGGGGGAAAAAATTAAAAAAAAAAAAAAAAAAAAAAAAAAATCTAAATGAACCAAGTAAGAGAGATTGATCCGAGGTATCATCTAGAGGAACAGATTCCCGCTGGCGTTTTCTACTTGTCGACGAGCTTGATGAAGTTTCCTCCATGTCAATGGTAGCAACCAGCTTGGATGAGTTTAATACCATGTTAAACCGTTCGTTCCATAAACAATTTTCCGGAAACAACTTAGATGTGTCTTTGTCTTTCAGCTTAGGTTTTGGTCTGTTAGAGGAAGAAGTAGAAGCAAATTGTTATTGTCCTCGTTGTACTATCATTATTATTACATGGGATAGAATAATCAATTTTTTTTTTTTTTTTTTTTTTTATATCTAAGAATAATCAATTTAACAAAATATTCTTCGTGTTTACCATTTACTATTAAATTTATTTATCCCATTTCTCTTCCCCATATCTTCTACAAAACAAATGAAAAAATTAAGATTGTTTTTTTATTGGACTTTTTTTAAAAAAATTTCATTCAAATTCAAAAAATATTTGTTTGGACACCATTTTATATTACTGTTCATATTTATTCAGATGGCAAAAAAAATGAATAAAAAACAAAAAATATTCAATATATATACAAACTTTCACCCTTTTTTTATATTATTTTAAAAGTAAATTTTGAGTTTTTTAATTAAAATATTAATATTTAATTATAAAGTTGATATTTCTTTTTTATGGAAAAATATATATGTAATTTAATTCTATGTTTTCTTTTAAATGATAAAACTTTTATATTTGACATAAATAAGATTATTATTCACATAATATTTTATTACTTAATTTAATTTTATGTTAAAATGTAAATATAATTTAATATATATATATATATATATATATATTCAAATTAAACCAAAAAAACAATATTTATCATTAACCTTTTCAATTGAGAGAAGATACTATAGAAAATTTTCAAAAGAAAAGGTAAAATTAATATTTAATTATGGGGAAAAAAAAAAAAAAACACTATAATAACTCTTTGCAGATCAAGGATCAAGTGTATTTAATATTTTAGAAAATAAGAGAATATTTAATTTGTAACTTTGGTTTAAGGACATAGTTATTATTCTTCCACCAAATGCAAAATATAAACAATTTTTTATGTTTGTATGTGTATAACAAAACTTTATATTTGTGTTTTAACGTTTGTACATTTTTCATTGACATATAGATTTTTTTCAAACTTTCAAATTAAAAGGAAGATATAAAAAAATAAAAAAGTGAGTGTCCAACTTAAAAACTTTTAAAGTAAGATTTTCAAACAAGTGACTAAAAAGCTGATGCAAAAAAATCCTTTGTAATTTTTGTTGAATCACCAAAATTCCAACTTTGTTACATAATATATTTTGTCCTACAACAAAATTGAGTCAACTACCCACGTCATTCTCTTTGATAAATAACTATCTCCTTCCATAACTAAACTGAAGTTCAATAAAATTTTCAAGCAGATTTTAACTTGGCAGTTGTGGATGCAAGGTGTGAAAGGGTTTTGTGTCCAACAAACATCAAGAAGATTCCAAGAAATCCAAGAACTTTCAGCGTCGTGAAGAGATCCAACTGCACACACGAAGGAAAGATAAAAAAATAAAATAAAAAACAATAAAATGTTGAAAAGATAAATTAACAAAAGCCCCCAAAAGGCCTTAAATATAACATATATTTCTAGTATAATAACAAAAATTATTTAAAATTTATTGCTTGCTTCACTGTTGAAAATCAAACATAAGAACACATTAATTACCAAATAAAAGAAAATAACTCGATTATTTGATAAAAACTCTCAATTAGAAAATATTTTTTATATATAAAAGAAACTGCATAAAAGAATTTTATGCGCAGACTCCAAAAACCCTCTACACGGCTCTCTCATGAACTCACCAGAAATCCCAGTTTCTACATGCAATCACTAGAAGTCATATCCAAATCTCTTTTACATTACCTTGTTGCATCTAAGACCCAAATTCATAACCAAACAACAAGCTCACTCCATAGTGTAGAGGCTTTTCTGAGAATGTGTAAGGACGGAGTTTATGAACTCCTATTTCTCATGAGAATGCTTTAAATGATAGAAGGGATGAAACTTTTCTATTTTATATCAAAGAAGAACTCTACATCCTTCCATTCTCTGTCTCTACCCAGCCCCTTTCAATTCCCAATAATGAAAGTAGAGACCCCACAACCAAAGACACCGATCTTTTGTAAAGCATCAACTTGGCATGCAAAAGAGCTAAACTAAGATATCACGTCCAGAGATATAGGTATAAAAATGACCAGATGGTAGTCCAAGCAGAAACAGACCTTCAACCAGAAGAGCAAATAGAGCGACAAAACTGCTGCTATGCCAGCATGGAAGAGAATGGCAAATATAGCAGGTACTGTTGATTTGGGGAAGTTACTGAAGTTCACCCCAAGTATAAGAAGCTGCAGAAAACATCAAAGTATGTATCATATTTAGCAAACTAAAATGATGGAAACAGAATGATGAAGCACATAAAAGGACCCTCAGTAAAAGACAGATAAGTATATGCTACCACACGTGTTAACAAAAAAATAAGCCATAAATAAGAATGACTAGATAAGTTGATCTGCATATACTTTTATCTTTTCAGCCTAAATATATGTCAGCTAATTGTTACATTGGAAAATGCAAAAGTGCACAAAGTATCAGCAGCAAGGCGAAAGCCTGGAACCACAACTCACCCCAGCCAAGAATCCTACAAATGGCAAGAGAACAAGACCCAGGAATGCAAGGGAAAGCTCTCTAGGGGGTCTCTTTTCTGGACTCCTGAAAATGTGTGTAATTTCTGCTTTAGGACCATATCTTGAGTAGGGGTCAACAGGTCGGGGAGGAGGGCGAGCTGCCTTTTCTGGTGGATCTGGAAGGTCCAGCTCAAGGTAGCCCAGAGGTTGCAAGAAAGAGTTCTCCTAAAAAGAGAGGGGGAAAAAATTATTATAATCATCTGTTCAGTCACTATCTGCAACTACATAGTTTTTTTGTTAAGAGATACATAGTGCTATATTTACCATAACAGAATCCCCGACAGTAAGTTGAATATCATATCTACCAGAGAGATAGAAGAATTTATCTACCAGACCCAAGAAATCCTAAAACACAAAGTAAAAATTACATGTTAGCAACATAATTATGGAAGTCCTACATGAGTCATACATATGCATAGGAGAATAGAAGAAGGCATGCAAATAAACTAAAGTATCACATTTGGATTAGTAAAAGAACTCAGACCAGTATAATCTCAAACTTTTTGCCAGAGTTCCCAACAAGAAAGATATGCTCAACACCAGTCTCATGAACCAACCTAAAAAATGCCTGCAAGAAACGACGTCAAATGAACATAAAGAATAATTATCATCACAGAACTAAAAATAAAGAATAAATGAACACCTGGTGTGGCTTAAATGCATGTCCTGATGGAGTTGTCAACTGAAAACTCAGCCGCAGCTTCTGAAGGTGGTTTGCTTGTAAAGCTATGCTGGTTTCCTCACTTAAGTCTAGTCTGAGAGTCAACACATATGATGAGAAGGATAAACTAGCAGAAACCTCTGCCACTGTTATTAAAAACATTAGTAACTTAGGAATCCAAAATGCATTCCTATTACCACTTTAGATAACCTGCATGATTTCACCATGCTAAAGATTCAAAATTATGTGATTGAAAAAATACATCTAGAAAGGTGCACTAGTAAAGTACGCTCCAAATATGCGAATAAGGCCAACAGTTTTGAATTTAAATAAGTGTAAAGAGACGACGATGCAAGAACTGAAAGAGAAATTAAAGAAAAAAACATTTTAGACTTAAAACCTGAAAGACTTACAAATGGTTCCTTCATTTTTTTTTTTTTTTTTTTAAATTAAGAGAACTACAATGCATAAAGGAAACAAAATGATCCCAATTTACGGATTCTTAAGTGACATCATAACATTAAAATAAGTCCTCACAAATACTAAAATTAGAATTTTCAAAACCTCATATAAGAACAAAAGAGGAAGTAAAACCTTACTTTTTCTTAGTTTCTACACTTCCAATGTCGCTGTCAAGGATAGCAATTTCTGCCTGGTCAATTTCAACAACTCCTGTTACATACACAGGTACTTTTGTGCGCCCACCGGTAGCATATATTTTCTTATTTTCAGGATCATGAAGCAAAATCTATATTTCAAGTGAGGAAGACTATCAGAATGTGACATGAAATTCAACTGACAAAATAAAGAATGACATTGAATGGCAATAGACACATAGAGACAAGAATACCTCAAAGCTAAATGTATAATGCCCAATATCAACATTCTTTGGCAAAGTTTCCAAGATATGCAAACCAGTTTTTGGATCAAATTTCAGCTCCTGCATTGTGGTAGTCCAATCGTGTAAGGCAAATTATAGAGCTGATATGACTTGTTATTTCCAAAATCTTAACACATTTTACAGAAGGCCTTAAAAGAAAATTAAGAACATCAGGACCTGGTCAATTACGGATGCATCCTTGGAATCAGAGGCAAAGATCTGCATGAGTTTCACTGAAAGAGGTGGTGCAGCAGACCCAAGAACTG
>JAXGGT010000169.1:5605819-5620409 GCA_035583425.1 Marsdenia floribunda | reverse complement strand
AAAATGAAGAGCACGCTGTTGGAGTCTTGCGAGTCTCCGCCACTGTGACTGCACTGGAGAAGCAAAACAATGTGGATCCTACTTCTAGCTGTAGAAGAGAAAAAGATTGAGAGAACTGAAATGTCGAAAATACCCAGCGTCTTCTATGTATTTGCACCTTATATCCATGTTAGGAAACATTAGCCAATAGAATGTTTTCTCCTTCCTTTTACCAAAGCAAAAGGAGAAATAATAATAATAGTAATATTAAAAAAAAAAAAAAAGGCCTCTGGATAATCTGCGTGTACTCAAAAAAAAATATATATATATATAACATTAAATACATTAATTAAAATAAAAATAAATATGTATTCAACGAGAAAGCACCTCCTAATTATGATTTTTTACGTGGAAATTTTATAATTTTTACTAATGACAAAAAATACATAAATAAATTAATTAATAAGAATATTAAATTATTAAAAATTAATATTTTATAACTAATAACTAATAATTATTAATTATATATTTTATATAATGTTAACTAATAATTTTTTTTTTTTCTTTAGAGGTGTTATCTAATAGCTGATATTTTAATTTTTATAGTGAAAATAACTTTTAAAATTATAAATCTTAGAGTTTTCTTAGTAATTCTAGAATGAGTAAGTGATTTTATACTTTAATAGTGGGAATGTTAAATAATTAAACTTTTGTTGGCTTATATTTGGTAGATAAAAATTTCATTTCAAGTGCATAATGATATAAATTAATTTTTTACTTGTCATAGATAAAAAATTAAATTATTTAAAAATATAAAAATTTATTTACATTTTATTGAAATAATTTATATATTTTTATTTTCACTTTCTTCGATTAAAAACAATTAATAAGTATTATTTTTAAATATTAATTATATGAATATTAAAGGAAAAACATTAATAAATACATTTTACTTTCTTAATTTGACAATTGAAGATTGAAAGAAAAAAAAAAAATATATATTTCTTTCTAATATGACAACGACAAATGAAAAAATGAAAAGAGTATTTATTACAATTATGAATGAAGATAACAGTTATTTGAATATAATACTAAATATATTAAATAAATAACTAGAAAATTAAATATAATATAATATTATGTATATAAAATGAATATAATTTAATAAATTACAAGACATATAATAAATATATATCAAAGAAATGATAAGGGTATGAGAAAGAGATATTTAGCATAAACAAAATGAATGGTGTTAAAGATATATATATATAACTATATTTGTTTCTAAAAAAATTCATGGAAAAACCATTACAATGTAAGTCATTTTTTATATAATATAGATGAATTAAATTATTTTTATTTAATTAGATATATCATTATTATCATATTAAATTAATAAATTTATACAAATATTAATATTCTAACAATACAAAATTTAAGAGACAAAAATAAATAAACTTCCTAAAATAGATATAAAACAACAAAAATTAATCAAGAATAATACATAAATATACTTAAGTAAATTTTTAATACATAATCAACTAAAAGTTAATTCTATACATATAAAAAGAAAAAAAGAGAGAGAATTGAAATAATTAATATATATATATATATATATATATAAGAGCAAAAAACAAAACAAAAACAAGCAAAAGAGAAAAATAACTAAAAAAAAAAAAACTAAACAGGAGATGAACAAATAAAAGTAAAATAGATTGAAAAATTATAAAAATAAAAATAAAAAACAAACAAACCTAAGATTTAAATGTAAAAGCAATATGACCATTTTAAAAGAAAAAAAAGAAGCAATTTTAGATAATATAGTTATAAATATGAAAATTTGGTGAATGTAGTCCCTAATTTTTCGATTATTGTTGTAATTGGTCCATTTTTTTAGTTAGTAGATTCCCAATATATAATGAACATATATGCATTTGGTCTCTTATTTCACAAAAATTGACTTCTCAAATAATAGATTTTAGAAGGGAGGGAGCAAATGCATATGTCCATATCCATTATACATTAAAAACCTACCAAATAAAATGAAAAGAAAAAGGGGCCAATAACTCCAAAATTATAAAATTCACCGATTTTTCTTAAAAAAATAAAAAGTAAATTTACTTCTCTCAAAACAAATTTAAAGAAAAAAAAAAATCACTCTACTCAAACTTTATACTAATTTAAATATAACATAAAAAAAATAGCCTACATTACACGTGCATTTATATTTGATTAAGACTTATCATCTTTCTCAATACACAATATTTTAAAAACGAACATTCTAAAAAATATTTTTAAATAAAATAATACTTCAATTTTTTTTTTTTTTGTTTAAATGATGTAAAACTATAAATATAAATATAGAGAAAATAATATATTATTGATAATTCATATTTATTATTTATTTTTTCTTTTAATACTTCTATATAATATTTTATTTCACTCATTAATAAACTTTTATTATAAAAAATATAAATATTAATTTTATTTGTCAAACTAAAATATAAATCAAGATTTGGTAACACTCTCACTTATAATCTGAGAGATCATGAATTCGAGACATGTAAATTTCAAAAAAAAAAAAAAAAAAAAATTTAAAGTTTTGTTTCACTAAAAATGAAAACGTAGGGTTGGTAGTGGGGGAGTGGAGTGGAGACCGGCCCTTAATTCACACGCATCTAAGTTGACATTTCAACCAATAATAAAAAGGGGCAAAAAAGAAGTTATTTCATTTTCAAAAAACAAAAGTAAAGAGTTAAAATTCAGTCCAATAGAGGAAACCGCAAACAAAGAAAAATTCGATCTATATCCCAACCTCTCTATCATCCTCCGGCAACCGTCACACGCCACCTTTCACTTTGCTCATACGGTTATTGCATTGGACCACCACCACCTCCGGAGCTCTCTTGGTCTGAGTTACGATGTCATTCGAGGAAGACGAGGAGTCGTTCGAGCACACCCTCCTTGTGGTCCGTGAAGTGTCTGTATACAAAATTCCGCCGCGCTCCACCAGCGGCGGGTACAAATGCGGTGAGTGGTTACAATCCGACAAGATCTGGTCTGGTCGGCTGAGAGTTGTGTCATGTAAAGCTCGCTGTGAGATTCGGCTCGAGGATCCGAACTCCGGAGAACTATTTGCTGCATGTTTTGTTAATCCTGGTCAGAGAGAGAATTCTGTGGAGCCTGCGCTTGACTCCTCCAGGTACTTCGTGTTGAAAATTGAGGATGGAACCGGAAAGCACGCATTCATAGGTTTAGGGTTTAGTGAAAGAAACGAGGCTTTTGATTTCAATGTTGCTCTGTCCGATCACGAGAAGTACGTCAAAAGAGAGCAGGACAAGGAAGCCGGTGGTGCTGATGGAGAGGGAGGTGAGGAGAATCATATCGATATTCATCCAGCTGTTAATCACAGACTAAAGGTAAACTACTTATTCACAGCAAAACTTTTACATTGAGAAGCAATTTTAATACATTACTTTTTTTTTACTTGAACTATGCTTTAAATACTGCTACAGATCCTTTAATCGTTATCCTTTTTTCCGGTAAATTCGAGTGTGAGAATGTATTACAGAACAAGGTTAGAATCTCCAAGGAAAATTATGCCTAATTAAGAGCCTGAAAAGAAAGTTCCAGCTTTCAAGAACTTAAGGTGTGCCAAGATGCACAGTGAGGCGCCTTATTGGTTTTATGATTGCAATTGAGAAAAGTATCCAAATTTATTGACATGCCGTTCTCCCCTCCTGGGTATTTTCGGATTTACAAATTTTTAGAAAGTGCGTTTGAGGCTTTAATTAAATAGTCAAGGTATATTAAATTGTCACTGTGTAGAATTTGGTGAAGCATCACTGACTATGCCTCTATTTACTCTTACCGCGTAAAGGAGAAAGCGAAATTTGGTGCCACATTTCTAAAACCTACAGTTGCAATCAAAGTTGTTATCATATTTCAGTTTGTCTTCATTAAGAATTGAATAACGGATCCTTTCTTGGTTTTCAGGAAGGTGAAACCATTCGGATTAATGTTAAAAACAAACCATCAGGTGGAACTGGGATGCTTTCAGCTGCAGGATTGTCAGGTGGACTCTCTGGTACGGCAAAGCCTAAAGCTCTAAGTCTTGCACCTCCACCAAGTGGTGGAGCAAAAATTAGATCTCCTCTTCCACCCCCACCCAATGATCCGGTTGCTGCTAGGATTGCTTCTAATCATGTTACAGCTGTGAAAGGGCTCAAGGAACATGTTAAGAATTCTACTGATCCTTTTTCTGATCTCTCTCAACTCGAGGTATTCTTCTATTTTCAACCTTCTATCCAAGTAAACCTAGAAATGAAAATTTGGTTTCAAGAGATTTTTCACATATTAGATGAAAAGTAATTCCATTTTAACAGACTAGAATTAGAAATC
This sequence comes from Marsdenia floribunda, assembly GCA_035583425.1. NCBI lineage: Eukaryota > Viridiplantae > Streptophyta > Magnoliopsida > Gentianales > Apocynaceae > Marsdenia > Marsdenia floribunda. Next base: position 5,616,029 of record JAXGGT010000169.1, on the reverse strand, counting down.
AAATCCTAACTACTCTCAATGCTTTTGAATGTTAAGTTAATTGAGGATCATTTTTTGAAATATGTTTGGAATTGGAAGAATATTAGGATGTAGGAATATCATGCATGGCGTAATCTATTTCTAGGATGAATTGACTCTACATTTTTTTATGAACACTATCCATACTACTATGTGTAAAGTTAAACAATCCCTAAAGTATTTACAACACCTTACACATAGTATTTATGAATCCCCAACACATAGTACTTTTAACTCCGCAGAAGCAGCTGGAAATGTAATCAATAATTCTTTGGGCATAAATCCTGTCCTTGAAAAAGTAAGCCACCAGTCATGTCTCTTCATGCAATTTTTATAGGTGTACCACTTCTTAGCATTTGGCCTATCAGAGTTTGTAATGTGGTGAAGCATGTGCTTGCATAACAAGAAAAACTAAAACAAATACAGTGGATCTATCCCATTCTATTGGGATGTTTGGGTGTGTGCGAGCATTTGCACTTGTTGACGGGTGCTCTGAAAGTGTTGTCAGTATTCAGGTTGTAAAAATTGTCTTTTGTTATGTCTGTTATGCCATGGAAACTAACATAATTTCTCTTGCTCATTTACACATCAAAAAGTTCCCCTAGTATATATATATATATTTTTTGACTTCAGAATACAATACTTATTTCAGCCCTGTGAATGTCATTCTGCATCTTGCCACGAGACATCCATTGGTAGTATAAGGAATTTGATTTGTTGTTCTTTTTTCTTGGTATTTGTAGAAGAATCTTCCATCAACTACTGCATCAGGATCTAATAAAGCCAATGCAGCTGGATGGGCAGCTTTCTGACTTTATGGGCATTTAAATGTGGTTGGGTTCATTGTATCCTGTTGTATTTAAAATGCAAAAATCAAAAGAAAATTTGAAAGACAAGGAGTTCAATATATGCTCCCTTCCTTGGAGGAGAGCTGTTGTTTCCTTGTGTTGATATGGTTCTTTTTGACCTGTTTGGACTTATCTTACATTTATTACACTTATAATACAGAAAGCAATTCTTTATCTCGATCTCGTGGTGCAATGAACAATGCATGTCTTGATATGAATTAGCATGTCTTTTGTGTTATTTGTTAATTTGCCAACTTTGAAAGATAGTTTTAAGTTATTCTTATATTAGTGTTGATATATATAAATTAAATAAAGAGGACCTTTATATTGTTTCTGTGGCATTATGGATGCTTTCATTTCCATTTTGCCAGGTTGGGAAAAGGGTGTTTCTTCATTTTTAGGGGAACTGAACTTTTGTTTTATCTTTGGAGTTTCAGTGAAAGTTTACGCAATTATCTTTAACTGGTCTGATCCAAGAATGATCTATCATTCTTGTAAATGATACAGAAAATTAAAATTTTACCTGTTTGTGAACTTCAAAGATACTGCTTTCTATTACATTTTTTTTTTTTTTTTGGATAAAGCTTTCTATTACATTATACATGAAAAATAATCAAATTATATTGGGTAAAAAAAGCAATCTGGATCGGTTGAACCTGAACTGGGCAAGGAGGTATAATTTGTGTGAGTTTTATTTTTTTTCTTCGGCTGATTGCAGGACCCCTGCTATAAAACAGTAAATGAAAATCTGTATGCTCTTGCCTCAACAGTCTTTTCTAGGGGAAAAGGAGAAAAATGGCCAGAAGGAAAAATAAATTCTTTATGTGAATTAGTTTTGATTTAATCAGGAAGGTTTTTAGTGCAGTTTTCCTTTTACACTGGGATTATTCTTGTGCTTTCAGAAGATAATGATTAAAATTGCTGCAATTTCTACTCCCTTTTGTGTTTCCTGCATTTTAGCGGAAGCAGAAGCTGCTAGGAGAGCTTGGATAATAATTGGGCAATTAATATAAGCAACCAGAATATTATTTCATTGTACAGTTGGAACTATATAAATATTTGGCAATTAGAAGATTGCAGTAGAGAGAATAATTTAATTTACTTCAGTTTTCTTTACAAGGTAGTTTTGGGGTATTTACCCAATCATCATAAAATCAGAATTTACCCAATCAGGCTGCCGTCAAAATGTGCCCTCGTCTATTATTATCTGCAACAGATTATATACAAAGTTGCAAAAATCCAGTATGGATGGAAATTAGTTAAAGCAAAATGACAAAAAGTTATAGGTGGGAGCTGCTGCATGCATGCATCTCCTACATTCTGAAAAAATGGATAAACAGCATTGCTTGCACAATGCTAAATTTTGGCAAATAATTATCCAAGAGTAAATCCGCCGTTTAGCGATCAAGACTCGGAATTCTGTTCTCGATATTCAGGCTTCAAAATCCAGAAGGAACCACTTGAATTTTTCTCCAAAGAAGCAATAGCCTTCAAAAGATTTTTGAACAATGGAAGATCCTTAGATGGTATCCTGTCTCTGAAATGGTTTACAATGCTGGTGGAGTCGGTTCTTCCACCTCTCTGCTGAATAAAAGTACAGATCTGACGAATTAAAACTTCTGGCTGTGGAGATACCTTGTTAGATGTCCTTGAAGTACCACAGCTCACAGATCTTCCACCGCTGTTGGAACTTGTACCCAACTCAAACTGATGCTCAAGACCCTGCCTAGCAGCTTTCTCTTGGTTTCCTCTCATTCTGGCCAATAATTCAGTTGATGACAACGCTTTACCTGAATAAGCCCCAGCAACAAATCCATTCCGCTCATTTTCCTCTCCATTGACTAACTCTTCCGATGACGTTGAATTACCAACCAACTGCACGCTCACAGTGGAGCCAAATTTCTTTCTAACAGAAGATGGTGCACCAGCAGCTCCAGATTTCCCTGTCCAGGTCGGGACAGCTACATTGTCTCTGTTCCGAAGCATTCGCGACTGCCGCAATGCCTCTGCAGCTCTCTGTGCCACTTTGAAGGCTTGCTCTTCCATCTTATTTTTGTCTTCATCATAAGCATTCATAATGGCATCATGATTCAGGGCACTCTAGAACATTAAATGTTTGTCTCTTATTAGCATTGAGATGGTATGTCGTAGAATGCAGAGAACCAAGTTATAGAAGAGTGGAAAAAAAAATGGAAAAAAGAGCACATAGGACGGCTAACCGATGAATAAAACGTCATCCAAAATTGAGATGCTTAGGGAAAAAAACAAAGACAAATTGATAATTCTGAAAACTGAAGCTTCTGTTGGTAATAAACAGAATTTATCAAGACAAAGATTTTTTTTTTTTGTCCACTAAAAATGCTCCATCTATTTGATATAAACTTCAAACTGATGAATAATTATGAATTCTATAACACGTCAACAGTGCAGGTTTTTAGCAGCCTCCATTTGAACTCGGAACACTTTTGGGAGATATCAAGGGAGTTTTACTACCAAGATATAAAGGTTGTCAAGTGAATACGGAAGCTTCCTCTTTCAAAACCCCAGCCCAAGGAAAACAAATAAATAATCGAGAGGGAAGAAAACTAACTGAAATATCCACATATTCTTTCCTAAGAAAGGTTCATCTAGGAAACCTGTGCCTAAGCTGCAGATCATCTCAACTAAGTTAGAAGCTGGAAAGAACATGGTCCTGATTCTTTAAGGTGGCCAAAACATATAATTATGCAAAGAGAATCTAACAGGCATCATATATAAAGCAAGGAACTGTGACTTACATGAATCCCCTGGGCATCAAAGAGACTCCGCAAAATGCTTGTTTCTTCATCAACTTCACCATGACTTTGACCAGTTACCTCTTCCTGTTTCTTTTCTGTTTCTAAATTTTTATGTCCATCACTTGGCACACCCTCATAACTTCTGGCTGTTTTCCTGGGAGATTTTGGCTTCTTCTGATCATTTTCATGTGCCCCAACAATATTCACATTTTCAGATAATTGACTGAAAATATTAGATGTTTCAGTAGAACCATCCTCACTATCATCATTTAATGTAAATAGATCCTTCATGTCTCGTGCTTTAAAGAATCTTTTCTGTTGTGGATTCTGCAAAATTTTGTTGGTAAGAAAGTGCTTGTAAATCTGACGATGATAAACCTTCTCTTCGATGGTTCCTTTTGTAATTAATCTATAAACTGTCACATCTTTTTTTTGCCCAATACGCCAAGCACGCTCTCGGGCCTGTCAAAAATGTTAAAAAGTTACTACAGCCTAGTTACTATAATGGTCAAAAATAACTGAACATGTAGGAAGGAAAAGCTCTAACACTAAAGAAGAGCTTTATCAGTATTTATGGCAGTGTTATTGTATCCCAACAAAAACTGCAGTTTGATATTCAAGTGATAAACCTCTAAAACTACTCCAGGTCCTGATACATGTGAGGGACATACCCAGAATACATGCAAGGGAACAGTAAAAAACCATCAAAAAACAGACCTGGATATCAGTTGAGGGGTTCCAATCAGGGTCATAAATGATCACTCTATCAGCACCTGTTAAATTTGTTCCCAGACCACCAACTTTGGTTGTCAAAATAAAAATGAAGACATCATCTGAATTGTTAAATTCATCTATCAAAGTCATCCTGTGTTTAACAGGAGTTGCACCATCCATTCTCCGGTAACTGTAGTCAACAGAAATGAGAAAATTCTCAATAATATCAAGCATTTGCTGTGTTTGAGCAAAAAGCAGAACTCGGTGACCTTGTTCCTTCCACACCTTGAGCACTTGGATGATAACTTTCATTTTTCCACTCCTATCAGAATTCCCATAATCTGGATTATTGCAGGAATGTTCTCTCTCAAGAAGATCAGGATGATTACAAATTTTTCGCATTACATCAATACCATAAAGAGAATTTCTGCTGCCATTAAAAATTTCTTCCACCTCAGAGCTAGCAAGAAATGCCCGGTAAATAGATCGTTGTTCTGCAGTAAGGCTACAGAAAAGGACATGTTCAGTCTTCTTTGGGAGTTGAGCATCCACATCTGCCTTCATGCGACGGAGGAGGTAAGGCATGATTATGTCACGCAGGACCACAGCACATCTGCATAGATAAGTTAAACAAAGCCATTCAGTATTTATATCAACTGAAAGAAACCAACAATTACTAATCCAATGATATCTATAGCCCCTTTGTCAGGCATCTTTAATACCCAACATATAGGGGAACACAGAATGGTAATACAACAGTAAGAAGCACGCTTCTACCGTGAACTATGAAACTAGATAAAATTACAAATAGACCTACAAGGGTGAAGTTTTCCAAAATGTTGGTCACAAGCTTGCTAAACAAACTGAAAACGTGCATTTATGATGTGGTGCAAAATTATCTCCTTTCTTTTCCCCAAAAGTACTTTATCTTGCTTCCAAGAAATAATTTGATAAAATACCTGTAGGCTGTGGAAACTTGCAATGGGGTAGCATTAGCATAACCACCAACAGAGATAGGAACCGCAAATTCAGCTTCAAAAACAGGAAGAACACCAAGCTTTCCAGGGAACACAAAGTCAAACAAAGACCATAATTCAGCTAGTTTGTTCTGTATTGGTGAACCCGTCATAATGAGACGGTGAACTGTCTGCAGTTGCTTGCAAATAAGAGTGATCTCTGCATTTGGATTCCGAATGCGATGTCCCTCATCCAGAACTGCATATCCCCACTCAATATCAAGTAATATATCAGCTAGCAATCTCAGTTGCTCATATGTGGTGAGCAGCAGTCCAGATTCAGAACGCAAAACACGATTTACCAAAGAATCCCATCTTTTAGTTTTTCTGGGAAGCAAATTCTCTTCAATGTCACTGTCTGACAAATCTTCACTTTCACTAGATTTATATTGCTTCTTTCCACTGGACATATTTTGCGCAGAATCATGCAAGATCTCCACATGAAACCTTGGATACCATTCTTGAACTTCTCTCTTCCATTGCCGCAAGAGGGTTACAGGGCAAACTATAATGCTTGGCTTGTACATATTACTGAAATGCAATGCTCCAAGAAACGCTGTTATTTGTACAGTTTTACCTAGTCCCATCTCATCTCCAATAATTCCACCAGCTCTTTGACAATGAAGTTCCCATAACCACTGAACACCAACCTTCTGATAGTCAAAAAGTCTGCTGAAAATTGCCTCTGGGATCTTCAGGCCACCTTCTAGTTCAACAAAAGGAGTTTCTTCACCATCTGCATCTACATCATCTTCTTCACTACTGAGGCCCTCTGAATCTTTAAAAGATATAAAAAGTTCAGTTAAAAGTGAACTGAAATCCACAACTTAAGGAATAACAATGATGCAAATTAAAGGGAAAAAGACATTACTCAATTTACATGCAAGTGCATATAAGGTCTGCTAAGTATAATCTTGCATAACATGATATCAATGTGTGTAATTTCAGCAAATATTAAATTTAACTGTAGTACAAAATCTAGAACTAAAATACAGTGTATATATGCCTGTCACTTTATTTCTAGATATAGAAAAATGCATCATGGTGGTCTGTGACTTAGAAAGCTACTTATTAACCAGAAGATCTAACAGCCTCAGATAGAGGATTCTTTTTGTCTCCTAAAAGTACAATAATATTCCTTCTTCAAGTAAGATCTCATGGCTGATAAGATAATTTTTGCATCAGAATCTATTGTCAAATTCAACAACCTAACAGTGATGGTTTACCAAAAAGAATACCAAAAACTCTATTAGGACGAACACATTTCAGCTCATGACTATTAACGACTATTCTAAGTGAAGGAACATGAGAAAACAGAAAGAAAAAGCATTTAAATATTCTGATTTTCTAAACAAGCGATTAAAGATAAACAGACCATCTCTAGAGGAGGTACTAAAAGATAAACAAGTAAAGTTTGCCTGAACATACCGTTTCCTTCTGAGGCTCTCTCTTCACGGGAAGCTGATTTTCTCCATTTTTTGGCAGGTAGTGGCCTCCTCTTCTTCCTTTTCAAGGCTTTGTTTTTTTGAGAATCATTCTCCAAAGAGACAGGAATTTTCAGAGGCTTCCTCAGCCTTTGAAAAGGACGAGTTGGTGGTTGAAGTTTCGGTAAAAATTCTGACTCTAGCAATTTAGTAGTTGGACGAGCGTGAGCAGCCTCTGAGATTGACTGAAGAGCTCTAGCTATGCTGGATGAAGCCAAATCAGCATTTGCTCTCACCCCCTCTCCATCATTCTCGCCAGATGATCCGGGCTTTTGAATACAGCGTTCATAGCCTTTAAGCTTGTGGAAAGGGGTCAAAATTCCTCTCCGAACTAATTCATCCCTTTCCTAAGCCACATAACGAGTAAGTGATGAGCTCTTAGCAAAAGATTTGATTTTTGAAAGCCAAAAAAGAATCTGGGGAGGAGGGATTGAGATCAAATAGACTAGGTTGGAATTCCTTATATGCTACCACATGTGAAAATGTTGTGCTAATTGTAGACCTTGCTAGCTATTTGAGACAACTTAAAAAATCAAAGACATCAATTTCAATCATTTGCCACTCGTTGAAATAATAATATTTTTTTAAGCAATAAACAGGCAAGATCTAGAATTCAAAATGACTCACTGTTTCAACAAATCCCGGAGATGCTACATTTAAAGCTGCATCAAAACCGTCATCCTCAGTAAATGTAACTGTTTTGAATTTCTTGCTCTTATGGTTGCTCTTTCCTGGAATTTCTTTTGTCCGTTTCTTGGAGACAGTGTCTTCCTCAACAATACTCCTTAATAACTTCTCATGCTTAATGTCTTCTGAAGTATCTGAAATTTCTTTCTCAAGTTGTGCCTTTCTTTTTAGTAGGCTCCTCAAACGATCAGTAGCAAGGGCATGCTGAAGTGAAGTATCATTTGGAGAGGCTCCATAATCATTTCCTTCGCCTCCAATATTTTCTTGCTTTTCTCTGTCATCCCCTTCAACATGATGCTCCTGATTTCTTGCAAACTTCGTTAGTTCTAAGGAAGATTTCACAGCATTGATTTCTATCTCCACTGCTCTAAGTTTGTTATATACATCTCCATGACCAGTAGATGCTGCTGCATTGCTTTTTATTCTATCAAGAATTTCCTCTTCGGCACTTACTTCTGTGCAGTCCTCAGCTTTAGTTTTAGCCTGCCAATTACAAAATGCTAAAATCACATTCTGTAAATAGAATAAAATACACTACTTTTATATTCCTCGAAGTAGCTAAGCAAACGAAATAGTGTCTAGAAACGAGAATAACAACATTCCATTACTAGCTCATGCTCTCTTAGAAAGCTATGATATAAGAAGTAAACATCGCAAAAGAAAAGGATGTAATTGCTATGCGCATGCCATGCATTATATGAAGGTTCTAGATGAGAAGGCAGCAAAAAAGTAAGTACAGTCTTCCATGGTATGTCAGACAAAAGACATAACTAAGAATTCTCCAAAAAAACAAATTCAGAAATGACTACATTTGACCAGCTTAACACAGAGTATCAACGATTCTCAGCAGAAGACGCGCAATAACAAACTGCATGCCACTATCTCAAGGTCAAGTAATAATAATGAAATCAACAAAAGTCAAAACCTGCTCTAAGATGTTCCGCTCAATATCTTCGGCATTTGCAGAAGTAACACCCAAACTATGCAACAAAACCCTGTCTTCTTCTTCTTCTTCCATTCCTTAGCATCAAACAGTACAGAATCGCCTTAACTGGACCTGCAACACCAAAAACCCCAACATCAATTATAAACTATTTTTCAACAATGCGGGTATAAGATTATCGATTGAAATAACAAAAAAGGTCAAGACTTTCGCCAAAGTTTTCATTCCAATTCACCTCAACAGTGCTGGAACGGAAGAAGATTTCTATTTACAAAATCATAAGATAAAACCAAACCCTATTGCTTACGGTTATATGAAAAAAGAAAAAGCTTTCCTTTTTCTTCCCTAAACGGTTCCAATCCAATTCATGAAATGTCCATTGCCATTTATATGTTGCTGCGTTTCAAAACTCAACTCTTGTCAGGTTTAGGAATCGGAATTGGCCATACCTTAATTTAGGAACTTTTTAAAATCTACCTCTATCCTCCCTTGATTCTCAATTTTTAATACAGTCAAACCTGGAAAAAAGATATATATATATATATATATATATCTATTTCCCTTGGTATGCAAGTATCTAAAAGAGAAAAATGCAAATTAGTCCTTCAAAATTTCAAATGTTCTCAATTAAGTCTATATAAAATTTTTAATTTAGTATTTAAAGTTTTACCAAAGCATGTATAATATACTCTATTAGTCCTTTGTGTTAAATCTTTATCTAAATTTGTTAAAATTTAAGATTTTATTTTTATTTTTAAACAATAAAAACTAAACAAAGTCATTTAAAATTTAAGAATTCGATTAAAAATCTTTCATATTTTGAGGGGTCAGTTTGTATTTGATGATTTTAGCATGCTATATTGAATTTAAAAAATAATAATAATAAAAATATAGGTTTATAGGTGTTAAGCTTAAAATATTATATAAAAAAGTTTTGGGGAAAATTTATATAAGTTAAAGATATATGGGGATGATATGAGAACTGAATAAAAATCAATGGGCAAAGGAAGAATTTACATAAGTTGGTCGACGGCGGGCTTTAAACTAAGGGAACCACCCCAGAAATCGTGGCCCTGCTCTCATTTACGTGGCCAACCGTGGTTGGTCCAACCGTGCAGTGCCACGGTACCGTGAAAAAGAAGTTGGTGGCGCGCCAAACTACCGTTATAAATCGACACCGTCTGCGGGCATTGGGATTGCAAAATGGGGGAAGAGGCCGGAGGTATACAGGTCAATGGCATGCAATTTGCTTTTGATATCCAAAAACCTCTTTTCTTTGAGTTCAATCTCGACGTTTCTCCTGGATCTCGCTGCCTTCTCGTCGGTTCAAATGGGTCCGGTACGCTCTAATTCAGTAGTATTTTTGTATTCTAGGTTGCTGTATTTAGGTTCGAATTTTGGGTAATCATATTGTTTTCTGGATCAGGGAAAACGACATTGTTGAAAATTTTGGCTGGAAAGCACATGGTTGGTGGAAGAGATGTGGTAAGGGTGCTGAATTCTTCAGCTTTTCATGATACTAAACTTGTTTGCAGCGGGGATTTGGCCTATCTGGGAGAGTCTTGGAGCAAGAATGTTGGCTCCGCTGTAAGTTTTCTGGCTTTTGAATTTCTCATTGTTTACTGATCTTATCTTTACTTTACTTCAGAAATTGTAGGCATGAAAATATAGCGATTCCTGGTAAATTTGACACTACAGTTCTAATGATTGTTAAGTGTTGCTA
>JAXGGT010000169.1:5590882-5601675 GCA_035583425.1 Marsdenia floribunda | reverse complement strand
ATATATATATATATATATATAAAATAAAAAGTTAAGTTAAGTAATCAAAACCAATTTTCTATTGGCTTAAAACTCAATTGATTAGCTAATGATATCTCATTCATAAGTGTCTTCAAGTGAAAACTTATAATATAATTTATTTAGGTAACAAATCCAATATAATAACAGTAGAATTACTATATCTATGGTGCCAAGATTAAAAGAGGCAAATTGGCATAAATTACTCCCCAAATTATGTTCATTTGGTGATATTGGTCATTGAATTAATTTTTTGGTAATATTAATCCCTGAATTATGTTAAATTGTGTAGAATTGGTTATTCCATTAAAATTTTTTGTTATTTTACCATTAATTTTTAAAAAAATATCTAAGGGAATTTTAGTCATAAAACAAAAAAAAAAAAAACAAAAGGCCAACATATATGTATATATGTGCGGTGAAGATAATGAAAAAAATATATATATTTGTATTAATAATATATTTTTCTTTTGTATAATATTATTGTGAAACGACTAAAATACCCTTGAACAAATTTTTTTTTTTTTTTTGAAATTAACGATAAAATAACAAAAATTTTTAAAAGAATGACCAATCCCACATAATTTAACATAATTCAGGGACCAATATCACAAAAAAATTAATTTAAAGACCAATATCACCAAATAACCATAGTTTGAGGACTGTTTATGCCAATTTGCAGATTAAAAGACTGCAACTTGTGAATATATATATATATATATATATATAGAAAGAGAAATCAATGCTACTGTAATAAAAAAAATTCAACCTAGAATAAAACATATAAATTTGTAATTAATTATATATATAATAATCACAGATAAATACACAATAAATTTTTAAAAATTAATAGGAAAATTCTCGATTTTAGTCCTATAACTATTTACGTTTTCCGAACTTGGTCCTAAATCTTTAAAAATACCTAACTAGATCCTATAACTATTTTCAAATTCTGAAGTAGGTCATTCCGGCCAAAATTTTCCCTTTTTCCGGCACTCTCAATCACATGAGATACATATGCACTTTTTTTAAGGACATTTTTGGTAATATCTTTCATCTCTCAAAAAAAAAAAATTATAAACTAAATTCCCATTATAGTGAAGTGAAAAAGAGAAAAAAGAAGAAATTTCAGTGGTGGATAATTAGTTTATAATTTTTTTTTTTGGAGAGATGGAAGAGATCAACGAAAATGTCCTAAAAAAAGAGGGCGTGTGTATCTCACGTGATTGAAAGTGAGGGGAGTATTTTGGTCGGAAGGAAAATACTTTAGAATTTGAAAATAGTTATAGGATCTAATTAGATATTTTTAAAGATTTAGAACAAAGTTCAGAAAAAATAAATAGTTATAGGACTAAAGTCAAGAATTTTCTAAATTAATATTATTTTTGTTATTTAACGTTAAATATTATTAAAAATTTACCTTAAATTCTTACTACAAGAATGGTAATGGTGTTAAGAGGAGTATGCAGAAAGGTGGCGGATGGATCCAACGCCCAAACCGATTCTAACATGCGAAAATGCCGGACTAACTGTCCTTTCCTCCTTTCCTCCTTTCTTCCATCCTTCCTTCTCCCTTTCATAAAATACTAATTTCATTGATGTTTACACAATTTGTGTGAGGATTTCTTCTCACACGCATCATCCACGTGTGTATATATACACACACACATGTGTATATATGTATACACCATTTTACACGCTCGTTAATGTCTGCACGTTCCATTGCATTCGCCCGGATTTTGTCGCTCTCTTTCTCTCTGAGGCTCAACCTTTTGGCGGTAAGCCCATCTCCTTGCCTAATCTTTTTCGTTTTTTTTTTTTTTTTTTTTGGTTTTCTGATATTTTTCTTGATTCTCCGGTCTTGTTATTACTATTATTATTTGGGTTTTGTTCACGTATTCTTGATCATTGTTTTGAGTGTAAATTTGCATTAAACGGGGGTTAGAAGAAGATGTTATCATGAATCTTGATCCTTTGACTCTTGATGGGTCTTCGAGAATTCCTTTGGTGTCCAAGATTTTTTTTTTTCCTGTTCGTTTCCGCCAATTTATGACGTTTGTTGATGTTTTTTTTTTTTTTTTTTTTATTTTTTGAAATGTTAGGTGTTACATATCTGTTTTTCGTTCTGTCAAGAGAACGCAAGAAAAAATGGGGATGGGTAAGGATGGAGTAGGGGAAAAGAATTTATGCTTTTGATGTTCTCTAATTCTGGAATTTTGAATATTGGTAAATATGAACTCTTGTAGTATTACTTATTAGATTTTTTACATGTGGAATTGATTTATTTATTTGTTGGATTTGTATAGAAAATATTAAATTGTTTAGTTGTTTAATAATATGGTTTATTTTTTCTACGGGCATGTTTTGTCCTTCCTAGCTCCAGGGCATCAAGGAATGATTGTTTAACGAGCCTAGTATGAGAAGCTTATCGCGGGGGTGAATTTATGTTATCTGAGGGATAAATAGATGGATTCAGCTAGAAGTTGGCTCCAGAAGTTTCAACCACGAGATCGCTTGAGATCATCGACCAGGAAGAAGGATTCCATGGCCAGCAGTGACTCAGAAGATCCTAAGCCTTTAACAGGTGAAGAAACTTCAAATGTCACAAAACAAAAAGTTGCTGCAGCAAAGCAGTATATAGAGAATCATTACAAGTCTCAGATGAAAAATTTACAGGAGAGAAGAGAAAGGTACGTAATTTCTTTACCTCTATTATTTCCTCTTAAAACAAGGATGAAATGGATGATGGTCAATGAGGTAACCATCTGTTTCAAATTAATACAAGTTAATGCCAGTGCAATTCTGTGATGACTATACAAAAGCAAATTGTCAAATTGAATTTTGGCTTCTAGTCTTTGGTATCTCTATTTTATTTACATAGAGAAGGTCAAACAAATAGTATGTTTTCTTTATTGGAAAGTGAGAAAATCAATTGTGCTAATATATATTTTGGGAGAAATTTGTTTTAAATTACATATATTACCATTTTTATTTGCTGCAAATAGGAGAAATTTACTGGAGAAGAAATTGGCTGATGCTGATGTTTCAGAGGAAGATCAGAATAACCTTTTAAAGTTTCTAGAGAAGAAGGAAACTGAATATATGCGTCTCCAAAGGCACAAAATGGGTGCTGATGATTTTGAATTGTTGACTATGATTGGGAAGGGTGCATTTGGGGAGGTATGGATAAGTAATGACTTCATGGTCCAATTTATTAGTTCTTTAAGATAATTCTCTTATTGTTCTACCTCTAAAATTTACATTTCTGTATCTGTCATTCTCTTAGCATAATGTATATTTGAGAACATGGACATATCTTGATTTTAAAGCCAACTGTTAGAACACAAAAACATTTTATTTATAGTTCCCCAATTTGCAACCAATCTAAGTTGCTTCACTATCTCCAACTAAAGTTGGTTGGTTCCTTAACCATGATATTGTAGCCATGTTTGATGAGGCATATTGAGAAATAGCATATTATGTGGTTATCAAAATTTTGGAACCAATACTTAAGGGACAGGTTGCAACAAAAGCACTGAAAGATGTGATCAGGAAGATTAGCTGAGAGCCCACTAAGTGTTTGTTACATTTTTTGAACAGGTTAGAGTTTGTAAAGAAAAGACAACAGGTCATGTGTATGCAATGAAAAAGCTTAAGAAATCAGAAATGCTTCGTAGAGGCCAGGTATTTGGATATTGATTCTTTATATTTTCTAGTTATTCTACTTGTTTTGCTTCCGGGTTCTTAGCTTGCTGTTATATCAGGTTGAACATGTGAAAGCAGAAAGGAATTTGCTTGCAGAGGTGGAGAGCAACTGCATTGTCAAACTATATTGTTCATTTCAGGATGAAGAGTATCTCTACCTTGTCATGGAATATCTTCCTGGTGGAGATATGATGACCTTACTTATGAGAAAAGATATCTTAAACGAGGATGAGGCAAGATTTTATGTTGCGGAGACTGTTCTTGCTATTGAATCTATCCATAGGCACAATTATATCCATCGGTCTGTAAATGACTCTTCAGTCTATTGCCGTTTGTTTTCTTATTTCTTTTGGTAGGGATTTATGTGGATATTCTGACTTGTCTTAACTATATGTTTATGACAGAGACATCAAACCTGACAACTTGCTACTTGATAAATATGGCCACGTAAGGTTATCTGATTTTGGGCTGTGCAAACCTTTAGACTGTAGTAATTTACAAGAGGACTTCACAACAATGGACAGCCTTGAAGCATCAAAAAGTGATGAAAGGTCTTCTGCTTCAAGACGCACACAACAAGAGCAACTTCAGCATTGGCAGAAAAACAGAAGGATGCTTGTGAGTCTTGCAATACCTGTACTCTATGGTTTTACTTACATGCTCTTTGGGTTAAGAAATATTACTTTTCCGTCATTAAGTGACAGTTAACCTTTTAAGTTTTTCATGTACCTTTAGTTTTAGCATTTTTGCCACTTAAGATATATTTTCTTGTCAATGTACCTTTTGGGGGCAAAGAAAACATTGACTTGTCTTTTTTTTAAATTTGTGCTGTCAATATCTCTTTGGGCTGGGGCCTAGCTGCGCATAATGAGTGTTCTATTCCTTGTGGTTTCACTTACTGGCTGTTGTTGCTTCTCATGTTATTTTTTGTCCCATTATCCTACATTTGAATAACAAGATACCTACTTCCTGCATATGATGGTCTTGAACCTGCAATGGGTTCTCTATTAATTAAACTACTTGACAAGACAATTTAGTGGATTTATTCTTGCTAAAGGGGTTATTTCAGAAACTAGGGTTTGTGATATTCTCTATTTTATTTGATTTTGCTGTTTTTGCAATTTAAATTTCAAATTAGTTGCAATTATTGCAGGCTTACTCTACAGTCGGTACTCCTGATTACATTGCTCCAGAGGTTCTGCTGAAGAAAGGTTACGGGATGGAATGTGATTGGTTAGCTCTTTTTCATGCTTTTAAATTTGTTGGGGACTGTGGCTCATGTAGCTTTTTAACTTTTAAAAGAGATATTTGTATTTGGGCATGCGAATGTTCAATTTCATGAAATGGCATGACTAGATATTGCATTACTAAGAGCATTGATACTTTCATAAGAATGTTGGTGTTATGACCTTATGTTTGTCATTGGATCTGCAGGTGGTCTCTTGGTGCTATCATGTACGAAATGCTAGTAGGATATCCACCTTTCTACTCTGATGATCCTATGTCGACATGTAGGAAGGTATACTACAATAAGCTGCTCATTTAATAGGTGATTTTGCAATTCCCAGTTTATCTTCTTATGATGGCATAGGTTTCTTTTTTCTGGTTTCACATCCAGCCAACATTTTCTGTGGTTGTTCCTACTAAGAGCTTTTCTACTCTTCTCATTGCACGATGGCAGTGAACAATTAATTAATCATTACTGATGCTTTTACCATAGAAAAAGTCTTTTCTAGTGATGCTTCTAGACACTTAATAATTTATTTGTGATCCATGTTTTACTTTGCTTTCTAGTGGTTCAGCATTGAGACAAATTTTAATACCGAAGAGGTTTTAGTTAAAGTCCATCGTTAAAAAATTTAAGAGGATTAATATTTGCATGGATAAGCTGCTCCAGTTCAATCTTTTTTACACAGTTTTCTGGTGTCCAATTCTGGAAGTTTCTCTTTGATATAACCTTGATCAGAAATCAACAAGAAATAATTCAGGCTTTCTTTTTAAACTTTAAGCAAGATTGGTTTTTTTTTTTTTTTTTGGGTAAACCTTAAGATATAGCATGGAGATCAACGGATATATTGCTTTGTGAATAATTTATGGACCAAACTTCTTTCACCAGAGAAAGAATTGGGTTTCAAGGAACATAACATTTCCTTCTTGTCCCACTGGAGTCCCTGTGTTGAAGGGGAGGGGATTAGTGCTATGGATTCTCTATCAGAAATTTCTGTCATGTAAATGCAGATACATGGAAGAATTTTAAATTGAAAGCAGCAACTTAATAGAGATTTACTGCATGAGTCTGGGGTTTGTGTTTATGAGGAGTCATAATGTGTTTGGTTCTAACATCAGATACAAAATCAAGCTTCAGCTGAACAAGATCATTCTAGATAGGATAGGTAATATTCAAATACACATGGGCAGTATTCTTAAGTGGGCAGAGGTGAAGGAGTATATATGCTTTTCAATTTCTTTTTTATTTTTGTCTGGATTTTTCTTTTATTCCTTCTTTGGTTGTTGTAATAACATACTACCTGCATGATCCAAAGAATTGATATTATTACATATGCAGATAGTAAACTGGAGAACACACTTAAAGTTTCCAGAAGAGGCAAAGCTATCAAAAGAAGCAAAAGATCTCATCAGCAAACTACTCTGTAATGTGAATCAAAGACTTGGCTCCAAAGGCGCAGACGAAATAAAGGTGTTGTATGGTGTGTGCCATGCTTTGTTTCTTGATTATTTCCAGAGGTGAATGCAAGATAATTGACTAAGTGGTTGCTTATCCAATTTTAGGTCCATCGCTGGTTTCATGGGGTTGACTGGGATAGAATATATCATATAGAAGCTGCATTTATTCCAGAAGTCAATGATGAGCTGGACACTCAAAACTTTGAAAAATTCGATGAGGTATTTATGTTTCTTTGCTTTTCTGAATCTTTCTTCCGTAAATTGATATGTTCTTTATCTTTAGATTTTCCCCTTTGATAAATTCATTTAATTTCATGTCATTTCTGAATTGCATCCTGTTGCTAACTTGTTTACCTACCTCTCTACTTTCTTCTGGATACAGTCTGAAAATAATAATCAGATTCCTGCAAAATCTGGACCATGGAGAAAGGTACACTAGCAGCATTACTTTCTTGTGTTCCTGCTATGGACTGTAAATAATTAGTCCTTGTTTTTGTTTTCATTTTGCAACTTAAAAGCACAGACTAGTAATATCTATTGGATATCCATCCTGGCTCAGATCAATTCTAAAAAGATAACAATAATAATATTTACTATACACACAGTCTGATCTAATTCAGAACCAGTTTTGTATTGATTTCTGATCCTTGCTGAAGAATCTGGAAGAACCATTTGTGTGTTAATTCGTCTATTGCTTTTTGAGTGAGCAGCTTCTAGAGTTCAAACTACTGCGTATTTGGGATTGAAGGATAGCATTGTGATATAATAACTACGTTAGCTCAATGGTCCATAAACTATTATCATGATATCTTCACACTTTGTTCCCATTTTACAGTCACGCTTGTCCTTAAGAATTATTTTAATGTGACATGAGTTATATGTTTTCCATTTAACCTTCCTCCTGTTCACCTTACAGATGCTTTCCTCAAAGGATGTCAACTTCGTAGGATATACGTACAAAAATTTTGAAATTGTGCATGAATATCAAGTTCCTGGAATGGGTATTCTCTCTTTCGTGTGTTCCTCATCTCATTTGTTTATTTTGTGGATGTAAAAGGCTGCTGCTGTGGAAAGCCTGATTCCTGATCTAGATTGACAGGAATGACTTCAAAAACTGCAATATATAAAATATATATATGTATTACTAACAACCCAATGACTCATGTAGAACTCTGGTATTGTTTCTGTTGGACATTCCTTTATGTTGATTTATTTCAAAATGGTATTCTCGATACCTCTGTTTCTTTTTTCTTTTCCTTTCTACGGTTCTACGGGCCATAGGTTTCACACACTTATTAGTGTATATTATGAATTTAGACAAAATTTGAGTTTGCAATACCTTGTTTTCTTAATCTGACCTATTTTTTTCTTCCCCTAGATGTTCACCTTTTTTTTTAACTACTTTGGTCATCATGTTTTGCAGCTGAATTGAAGAAGTCAAAAGCCAAATCTAAGCGGCCATCGATCAAGTCACTCTTTGGTAAAGTTTTATCTTGTGCTGTACATGTCTCTGCTGATACTGTTATACCGAAGTTCCTTGTAACTCTCATACCATTCATGCATTAGTTATTAATGAGTCACTCTAATTTTTTGCTTATATCTGAGGGTATCAATTCTTTATCTTTAAGACATGAGACTGCTACTTTTTCTTTTTCTTTCTTTTTTTTTTTTTTTGTTCTTTTGTAATAGAAGAAAGGTTTCTATTATATTACATCACCTGATACTGGAAGTTGATATATTGATCTTGCGCATGAGACTGCTCCTAATTAGGCCTGACATCAAGAATTATCCCTTCATTTTGTTTCCCTCATTGGATATCCTGTCCCTGAAAACAGATACTAATCCCTGAATACTTTTATTTTTTCTTAAGACGATTATTATCATTGTCATTCTTGTGATTTATCTTTTATTTTTATGCCTGACAGAGTATGAAGCGGAATCATCTGAAACATCAAGTAGTCCATCATCATCACAAGGTAGCTTTAAGAGACTCCTGCCACCACACCCGGAAATTCCAGAGAAGAATGACGAGTCTGTATAACTCTTTTGCTCTCTTCATATTGTCTCTCATGGCTAAGCTGCTCTTCACAAGCACGGGATCAATTGCAATCCTAGAGAGGGAGGGATTACTGCTATAGGGATTCAAAATGTCTGGGTTTTGACACACATTTGAACCCTCAACCAGAGAGTCTCCTTGGATTAATCCCCTTTTTTTTGGTACTCTTCCTTATTATGCCTTTAAAAAAAAAAAAAAAAAAGCACTGGGAGGAGTTGACATATTCTTTTTTGTTGTAATTTGTACTTTATTCCTATGTATGTCTGTGTACATAACCAGGGGCAGGGGGGTGGGAGGGAGTGATACAGTTAAAAAATTCTGTATTGTAAGTTTTTTCTTTGTATTATTAGCTAAATGGAAGCATACTTCATTCAAGTGAGTGTCAAAGTTTGTTACAACAAAATTTATATCACTAATTTTCAAATCTAACAGAAAGAAGTTGTTACAACCCTAATTCTCTCTTTCTTCTCTCTTCCTTCCTTGTCAGCCGCCATCCCCCTTCTTCCTCTTCTTCTCTCTCCCGGCCAAGAGAGGAACTCCAGCTTCGGCTGGAGTTTCTTTCTCGAAGATTTAGTTTATAGCGTTTTTCTTTTATTTCTTGTCTTTTATTAGTGGTTTTTATCTATATTATTCATTTTATTTACTATTTTCGAAATTCTACTATTTTTTTGTGTTTCATTTGCACATATTTGTTCTGATATTTCATAACTCTTTTATTCTTTTTGACGAAAAATCTGTTAAATCCAGTTTAAATTTGGGTTCCTTGTTCGAGTTTTGTCTTTATCTTAGACTTTCTTTGATGTTTCTGCCATGCTCATGCCCAGGATTGATTAATCAGTCGCTGACGAAAGAGGACGAAATCGAGCCTATTTTGCAAATGAAATCCGCAGTTGATGGTTGGAGTATTGAAGATTTAGATAGGATGTCTTTTATTTTTGTATTTTTTGTTGTTGGTTGTTGTTTGCTTGTTATGTTGTCGCCGTTGTTGTTGTTTTGTTGTATTGTTGCGTTTATGTTGTCTAGCTTCGACTCACCTAAGTTTATTAGATTGAATCTTTTCTCTCCTTCAAGTTTTTTAGGTTAGTGTTTTGCTATATTATCATGAATGATTTTAAATCATTCATTTGTTTAATATTTTATTTTTATTAATGAAATTTCACTTATCAAAAAAAAAAAAAAAAAAAAATTCAAATCTAACTACGCATTCAGGCATTGCGTTGCCTCTACTTAGTAAAACTGCTGCGTTCTTCAAATAATAAATTGTGAATTGTATATTTTTTTATTGCTGGCTGGGAGAGCGAGACCAGACCAGACCAAACCAAACCAAACCAAACCCCCCACCCATATGTAATTGCTCTTTTGTGAAGTTCTCAATATTTAAGTGCCACTTGGCAGGCCTATTTGGCTTTGATGATCACCATCATCATCCACTGCTGAAACAGCATAACTTAAAATTCTTAGGTCACACTTTTACACACACACACACATATATATATATATATTTTACAAACAAACCAAAATCAGTGCTATGCTAACTCAGCAACTTGTGCTTTTCTGTAGAATGACTCAGAAGTTTACCATCAAATGAAAATTCTTCTACCGCATATCTCCTCAATATATACATGTACATGTATAATCACATAAAATCAATTGTCCCCCCTACAATTTCTTTTTTTTTTTTTTTTTTTCAAATATCGAGTTATTCCCATAGATACAATTTCGCTTATAAAATCTAAAAAATATTTCATTTTAACTCTTAAATAATAACACTTCTACGATGATTATTGAACTCGAAACTCCAACTTATTTACTACTTAAAACCTCTCAACTATAAATTTAATATGTTAATTACTCATTAAATTTTTTTTTATATTAAAAAAAAAAAAAAAACAACCAAGTAAATAATGAATATTTAAATTTATTTTTATATTTCATGATATATGACTTTTGGCCTAATCAGACTCTTACTAATGGCAACATCTTCTTAATCTGGCTTTATTTTACTTTTATCTGTAACTACGTACGTAAACCGGATAAAACTGGTCAATAGCCAACACTAGATGAACGGCATTGAATAGTACTACCTAGACTTGACTTGCTATATTTTCTTGGGATGTTTTCTTGCAAAATTTTAGAAACCTTGTTGACTCGATCGACCAGGTTTGCTCAAACGTACAGCCAGGGATATGTTTTGATATATAATATATATATATATATGTGTATATTAGTTTTATAAGGTTGTTTGAATCTGTCTCACCTTGCCGGGAAAGAAAAACTGTTTACGCATACAAAGTTTTTGCTTCAGTCGTAGTCTTTATTTACATATAAG
>JAXGGT010000169.1:5567593-5578182 GCA_035583425.1 Marsdenia floribunda | reverse complement strand
TTCTCGTACATCTGTCCCGAAAGGCACTCGTGATGACCCCCTCCGCAGCTTTGAGTTCCTCTCTATCAGGAAGTAGTTGATGGGATTGTAAAAAGTAAATTAATTATCACGTGGGCTATTAGCTGTCTGTTTGAGGAAATTTTAAACATTTTCCAGCTCCTGTAAATGGGAAATTTGTGTCATATACCACAAGTGAAGCCCGCCCAACTTCTGCAATGCCTCTCTTGCCTCTCTTGTATCGTTTTTGTTCTGAGTTTCTAGCTGTTGTAACGCATTTTAGACTCATCTAAAAATGATGATGAGTTTCATGTGCGGGAATTTTTCTTATGTATTGGACCTCGATAGTTGCAATAAATGTCATTATTATGTTTGCCGCAGGATGTGTCGTGTGTTTTGCTTGTGGTATTTCAATTTTTTCAACGTCATTGGAATAACTAAAGAAATTTTCACCATGACATTACAAGGTGCATTTCTCAGTTTCTGAATGCTAATAAAATTTATACCTTTCTATGTTTGTGAGAGATTGTAGCCCAAGTTTTTCTTCCTATTATTACGCTGCATTCGGAACGAGAAAATGGGGGTGGCCTCCCTGGTCTTCTATTCTTCGTCTGGGTACCTGCCATTTTTCACTTGAAATATTTCTTTTCTTATTTGGGAAACCACACCTGATATATTATTCTCCCAAAAGCTATAGTCGAATGGGTATAATTAAAATGCTTTTATTAAGCTCTACTTTAAATCTTTGTAGAAATATCTTGACCATATCTAACAATTATAATTTTTAGAAGAATTAGTATCAAAACCAAACTTAAATCTCTATGTTCTTTTGAGAATGAGGGTTTAAATTTGGACAGAAACCAATTTAACTCTATAACACCGCGCAAAGCGTGGTTAGTGGATAAAACTTAAATAGAAGTATTCTGACCATATTTAACATCTATAACTTTTAGGAGAGTTGATACAACACATCTCTCCAAGTTTGACCTCCTAATGAACGAGGGGCTACCAATCCTATTTGTCTCTTCCTTTTTTTCCTCTTATTTTCCCATCATTTCGAATATAAGAATGAGGATCCAGGAAATTCAGCAAGATAACTTATGTATTGTTTTGTGCGAGAGAAAAACAGTAAAAGAATACCCATCATCTTGAGGTCATTCGAACACACATCTTTGTATAGCCAAAAGTTCTTGACACAAACTCCATGGAATTCAATAGCAAGGGTCAAGCATAGAATCTGGTTCTGTACAACCTTGACAAAATTACTGCATAAGTTATCAGATAGGCAGAATTGACTCCTACGGCTACATGCCTAAGGATTTCTAAGGGCCGCCAACCTTTTCTCCAGATCATCAATACCCGAACTGCAGCAAAATTCCGAAAACAAAGGAATAAATAAACAATAAATGGAATACAAGAAAAATGGCGATCTGCAAAAGTAAAAAGGAAAAAAGACAACAATATCAACAACATAAAGAACTTTAGTATTTGTATATTATATGACCCACATAAGAAGGTGAAGAGTTCCCTAAAAACAAGAAGGGGGGAAATCTGAAGAGGACATTGTTACTGCAGGGATTAGAAAAGGATATTATTACGCTGAAAGATACAAAGAATCTAATTAAGAGAGATTAATCAGGTCAAATTAGGTCATAAAAGATCATCCTATTTTCACTTCCACATACATACACAAATCATTAAGAATACAGAAGAGTGAGAGTTGAAAAATGCACCTGCTAACATCTTCGTTGTTCTTCCCACGAATTTTCCCCTTGGGAGCTGCTGATAACTGTATATAAGTCAAGAAATCAAAATTTCAAATGTTAATCAAGTAATAGATGTTATACCCTTGAAGACAAATATGCAAAAGGGCCAAGGAAACTACCTGTGAAGCAACATCCACACCAATTTCATCCAGCACCTATGATACATGGACCAACAGCCGTGAGGTAAAGGTCATAATGAGTATAGATGAAAGTCCCCAACCCCAACAAGAAGAGAGGGAAAAGAGAAAAGGCAGGACTTTTATAGGGTATAATTAGCACTGTATTCGTATGGATATTTTGCACTATGATGCATAAGTGAGATGAAAATAAACTACAAATTTGACCTTTCCAACCCCCAGAAATAAGTAGCACTAGAACTTAAATCTTAATTTCAAACTTGAGCTGTATCCATCTAATAGACATTATTCAATATTTTTCTCCATCTCTCTCTGATGATCTGACCTTAAAGGGTTGGTCATTGAAAATTAATTATTTATTAATAACAACTGGAAAAAACAAGCTACTTCAGCCACCAAATTCAGTTGATTCCTCCCCCCACCCCCAACCCCACAAAAAAGTTTGAATACTCCCTTCAATGATGTAAAAAACATATAGCAATTCAAACAAAAAGGACCATCGTTTTAAGCAGTTCATCACATGTTTCTTTCCCTGGAAGGACATTTTATAACTGTACCTGATTTGTCAATTCTTCAGTTTCATCCTCAGCCTCATCATTGTCCAAAACATCATCTATGGAATCAGATGTCATCTCGGTCTACAAAAGCATGAAGTGGAGATGAAATACCACCATATACAAGTGAAAGATCACTGGATATTCCATTTAGGAAATATGTAATGAAAGATCTTACAGCCATATCCATTTGTGCTGATTGCTTCTGGAATTCTTGCATCACCTTCAACTGCGTCCCAGGTGCCATTTGCTACAGTTGGAATAGATTTATAATCAGAAGAGATAGCAAGGAAATCTAACCAAAGGGGAATGAGATGGAGCAAGGATGAAATGAAACAACGCAATGCCCTTAGTGTTCCCATGACAATGCAAAGAAGCATTCACCGATTCCATATTTCATTTATTTACTTCTTTAAGAAGTAAAAAGTGGAAAAGGATAAGAGGTTAATACCTGAACCTATTACAAAATAAAGCTACTGCCTTCATTTGTATATATATACTTTTTCAACCCACTACAGGCACAACAATGCAATGCAAAAGTAAAAACTCAGCATCTATATCTAAAGCTGCGAAGAAAGTTTTCTCTTCATTTTAAGATCCGAAGTTGTCAACCACAGGTCAAAGCTAAGTCAATTATGCAGGGTTTGCATTTGATTCTCACGATTTTAGCAATACATGTCATCGTGCAACCTGTGCCTTAAAATAAGGCATATTATGAATTTTGAATGTAATGATATTTTAATAATATCCTACTGATAAACCTTATTCATTGCAGCCATGGCTTTAGTAGCACCTTTCATGCCAACAGCAACTGAAGATTGGGCAGAGATAGCCTGGAAAGGATATAAAACTTAATAACATAAATAATGAACAAATACTGACTAGAACCATCAAAATACTATGGTTTTGCATGTCTACCTGAGTGTGTGTAGCGATTCCTCTCATCTGAGCTCGACTGCCTTGCAAGTTCGCTATCTGCTGCCTTAGCCTAACCAGTTGACGTGCTAGAACTTTTGTTGCTGCCTGCCAAAATGAAAGTCCCAAATTGTCAATTACAGAGGATACTGTCTCCTAGGGATGATAAAAAAACTAGTAAACATGCAGACAAACCAACCTCATTCCCTGTTTTAGCAGTTCTCTTTATTTCAGCAACAAGTTTCTTTTCCTGTTCCGTAGCTGTGTTAGAATCTTAAACCTTATTTGAACTGAATTATGAAGAGAGTATATGAAGGAAGCATGCGGTGTACCTCTGATTGCAACGCTGTGATTTCTCTTTCTATTCCTGATTCAGAGATTACAGAACAAGAGGATATAATCATTTCTCAAAATGGAAAAACATAACAACATTCACTGCAACATTTGTAGCATCACTGGTAGTAGAGATGATTGGATCACATGTAATTATGGTTTTTAACAAGGCACGTAATACATTTCCTGATATTTCTATGCCCCGGTGATCATCTGCAACTCCATCAAAATCAATATTTTCAAACATAAAGAATCTGTATATTTGCTTAATAAGCCTTTTACAGGGAAAAAAAAAAACTTCCATGTGGTTGCAAAGAAATTAATTAGTGAAACTGCACATACCAGAACTTCTTATCATAATGCAGTTCGTTAAAGCGGGACCACGAATGAAAATTTCATTGAATAAATCATGAACATCAAAAGAAGAATCGAAATACCTCTGGTAGCATTAGACATTTCTCTTTTACTTTGCCGGAGAGACTCTGTCATCAGAAGAACAAATTCATTAGGAAACGACTAAGTAGATCTAAAAAAAAAAAAAAAATTGCAATCCGCAATCCGAGTTTTTGTCATCACGTAGATAATTCATTCAATACAAATCCATTAAGCAAACGAAAGAATATAAGTAAATATATAACTCGATCACACTGATCGAAGCCACAAAAAAAAAAAAAGGCGTAGAATTTTAAATAGGGAGAATTAATTAAGGCGAGAACGCAAAGGAAGGGCCTTTGGAACCTTTGGCGGTGGGTTTCTTTGAGAAGATGTTCATATTTGTGGTTGAATTTCGGATGCACCGCGAATTGGAATTTGCGCCGGCGCCGGCGCCAAAAAGAACTCCGGCCGACGATCGTCGAACTGAGGTTCGGGAAAAGGAAAAGGAAAAGGAAAAGAAAAGCAAACCGGTTGGGATCTGCGACGTCTACGTTTACCCAATTCCCTGTTTGATGTCCCAGCGATCTATCTAAACCGGTAAACAGTGAGCAGAGATAGAGTCGAAATTATAATGAAACTTCGTCGTTCGGATTCCAGACACCGCGTTTAATCCTTAAATTTTATTCCAACAGAAAAAAGCCTCTTTTTGTAATAACTTGGTTTAGCTAAAGTATCCACCACCAACAGTAGTGACTAATTCTTTTTGTTGCTGGTCTTCTCTTATTGGAGTTAAACAGCTCGCCCTGAGATATGCTTTATTTCCATAGCTACGATTCAAACTCTTATTTTCATGATTATGGGACGAGGTTAGCAACTATAATATTATAGTTTTTCTTTTTTTTTTTTTTTATTCATTCAAAAGAACATTATACAAAAAAAAAATATATTATTGATACAAATACATATATATATAATAATTTCTCTCCTTTTTTTTTTTTATCATACATATATATATATATATATATATATATATATACATTAGCCTTGTTTGTTTTTGGAAAATTAGCTGATTTAGTCTCGTATTCAATTTTTTTTTTTTTTAATTAACTAAAATCTAAATTATTTTTCTATCAAATAAATTTTTTACAGATAGTCTATTAAGTCTTTTCAGCTAAAATTTTGAATTTTCTAGCTAAGGGCATAATTGTCCAATTCCCTCCTAAACGAGGGGAAAAAAAAAAAAAAAACGAAAATGGAAAAAGAAAGAAAAATAGTGAAAAGAGCTCCTTCTTCTTTGAAACATGGCATCCGGAAGCAATGTAAACCCAGCAAGAAGAAGATGAATCATCATTCTCACCCACCTACAAATAACATAAACAAATACTTCTAGGTGGTGGTGGTGATGGATGATAATGTAAAAAGACAAAAGAGGAGCAAGAAAAGGACATGGAGACCAAGACAAGTAGGTTGAAGGTTCCCAGCAGATGGGTTTGGAATGTGATGAAGGGACCAAAGCCTTCTTCAATCTTTTCACCTCCAACATAGTTGCTGTGTTCTGTTCCTGTCCTTCCCTCTACTTGGTGTTTCCTCGAGTTTTTGGGGTGCTAAGCTTGACAATCTGGTGGCAGCAAAGCCAATTGAAATTGCAACTACACAAAGAGGGATGTTCGGTTAAAGGAGCTCCTTCAACCGATTTCCTTTTCTTTTTCAATTTTCGTTGTTTTTTGTATTTTTTGTATTTTTTTTTATTTAGGAGGAAATTGGACAATTATGCTGCTGAAAAATTCAAAATTTTAACCGTAAAAATTTGATAAGCTATTCGTAAAAAATTACAAAACTTACCACGTTTTAAAAAAAAAATAAATAAATAAATTTAAATTAATTAAAAAAAAGATAAATACAATATTAAATCAACTATTTTTTTTATATATATATAATGTTATTATAAAATAAATAAAATTTTTTTAAATAATTTTTTTTAAAAAAATTAAAACGAAAAAATTAATTTTACATAATTTAACATAATTCAAAGATTACTATTATCAAAAAGAAAAATTAATTCAGAGACCAATATCATGTCAATTTGCCTATTGTAAATACAAAAGTCACCATGTTGATCCCCTTTCCCCTCACACCTACTTGAAAAAGACACGAGCACAAATTTGAAACCCGCGAAACTGTTCAGTGTTCGTGTTCAACTAACAATTAATCACCAGCTAACAGAAAATATCAGGATCTTTGATAATAGTTGTGTCCCTCACAGCAATTTTACAAGAACATTTCTAAAATTTCATATACAATTTAGAAATGAAAAACTTCTGTAAACAGCAGTCCGGTAAAGCCAGACAGCTTTTATTCTTTAGCCTGAGGATAAGGTGGTGACAAAACTTGCCAATACATAACGCTAAGTCCCAATGATATCAAGAAACATGCATTTCAGCATTCTAACAGACAAAAAGGCGACAAATTACATGGCTTAGGACCACACATCAGGTATATGGAATTTAAAATATAGTATGTTAAATAATTGGTTCTAGATCGCTGGTGTAATGTTCCAACCATTTCAGACAAAATGCAACAAAACCCAGAAGAAAAGCCTTCGTAAATATTGCAAAGATTCCAATTAAAGATCTCATTACCCTGTAATACTATGAAAAGCACACAGGCAAATAAGTAATCCACTAATCCTATGATCTGATGCTAAACACACAGGCCATTAAAAAAAAAAAAAAAAAGCAGCAAAAGACCTTAACAAATTGCATTCAAAATGGGCGATAAAAAGAAAGCGTGATTCTCTCTTTGATGTTCCAAAATCCATCAACTAGTAAAATTAGACCTGCTGCAGTACACAAATACAATTTTACCAAATCCAAACTATATCAAAACTTGAAATTTTCAAAAGAGTTTCAATTATGCAGCCTTTTTTAGCTTTGCAAGCTCCTGCCTAACTACTCCAGCTCTCTGCAAAAACAATTGAAGTACATCAAGGTATCAGTTTTTAAATAAAATGACCAAGAATTTGTGATCTCATAAAAAATCTTGATTATCCTTGAACTTTAAATTTATAGTCCACCACTTAAGATGTTAAGTACCTTGATTTTTGCCAGCATGAGCTTGAAACGGTCAAAATCATTGAGTGAGGCCCTCTTCTTTTGAACAATTAGCTTCCTGCCCCAGGAACTGCTCTCCCATTTATTCTTGACATCTAATAACATACTATATTAGTCCCACTGGCTTAACTATTAAAATAGACAACAACAAATATAACAACAATAAACTCACCAGCAGCCTCCATAGCTGCAATCAAAGTTTTCTTCTTTGGAATCCTTTTAATATCAATCTTGATATCTGTTAGTGCAAGCCTCTTGAAATTCATTTGACTCCTTACCATGTCCGGGGCATCAACTAGAGCCTGTAATATAGACAAAGGTTAATATGCATAGTTCAAGAGACGCATGAACTGGTTACAGAGCAGAATTGTATCTCCATATATTCTAACCATCCATGTGTCTACATTTTACATGTACACCTATGTTGTTTGAGAAAATAGAATATACCAAAAATTAAGAGGCTTCTACTTTGTAGCGATAGAAATGAAAAGCTATGTAAATAAACAACCCAGAGATAGCCACCTAGAATACATTTCAAACTAAAAAGAACAGAAAGACAACGGAGATGTTATACACTAAAATCCCTGTATGGCAGATATATCGAGGAAGAACCACTTTTAACATGTTTGGAAAAGAAAAGGAAAATACTCGTAGCGTTAATTGTTCAGGATAAGAAAAATATATATAAAATCCGTACCCATTGCAGAGAATTGGATATTATACAATATTAGAAACGCAATTAAACGAAAATTTTCAATTATTCGCGTAAAGAAACGGCTAGATTACCAACAAAAATAAATAAAAGTTGCCCTAACATAGGGCAACCGCAAGAAAATCTTCTACTACAGACAAATGATAGTGTACCTACTAAGCAGAAAATCCTTTTGCTTAAGTTTTGGAAGTTTAGTTCATGTGAATATAATATGAAAAGTTAAAATTACCCTATTTTGATCGATAACGTCAACGATGACGACGAGCTTGCCGTAATCCTTGCCATAGTTGACAAGAGCGACCCTTCCGATCTCCACGTACCTCTTGAACGGCTGCATACAAGTCAAAACAACCAAAAATCAAACTCGTTTTCGTGATAAAATAGGAAGCCTGGTCTTTACAGATTGACAAATGCAGCACCGAAAAGGCATATTTCATCTGAGACTCACCATCTTCGTCGATCTACGGCAAGAATGAGAGTGTATCCGAGTGATGAAGCGAAGGCGGAGGGAGAAAGCTTTGTTACCCTAGGGTTTGTGAACGGAAGTTATAGTACTAGGGTTTTAAGGTCTGGACGCTATATGATCTTACGAATGTGAAATGGGCTTCGGCCCAATCCCTAAGAATAGTGGATCTCAACTTAGATTTCCATTTCCTTTGTGTATTGAACAAATTCTAGGCGATCCGGTTTTAGGCCCAAAAACTCTAGGTGAGTAAAGCCTTTTTTAAAACTCTACGTGTAGCCCAATTGGAGGATGACACCCTTTTTTATTTAGGTTCTTCTAATTATAAATCTTGTGAATAATTATTTGTTTTCAATAAAAAATCACTTGCAACAAAATTGATTAATTATTATTGTTGATGGTGAATATTTTTAGTTTAAATAAATTTAAAAATTCTTTCAATTAATAAATGAAATTATTACCCAATTAAATTAAAGACTTCTGATGAATTAATAATTAATATAAATTAATTATCTTTTATAAAATAATAAAGAATTTAATAATATCTTATTATTTTATATTTAAAAATATAATTTTTTTTAGAGAGCATAAAACTACATTTAATTAAAAATAAAATATAAAAGCTGAATGAGTATTATAATATGTACAAAAGTTATGTTATTTGGTTTTTTTTAATTTTTGAAACTTTTTTATTAATTTATTAAATTATAAGTATAATTATTGTCGACTTAAGTAAGTGATTATGGTCATAAAACTAACTCTAAATAATAGGAAAAAAAAAAAAAAAAAAAAAAAAACCAGCATGAAGAAGACAATGTCAAGACGAGTGGCGGGGACTGATTCAAAGTCATTTCGACTTACAATGATTAAACCAAGAAGGTTGTCTTCTCAGGACATGAATTTGTCCAAATATGGGACGCCGCTGAAAAACATTCATTCTTATTGTTTGTCTTCCACGTAATTCTTTATATTTGACAAGTAAATTTTTTTTTTTTTTTTTCCCCTTCTTGTACAAGATTTACTTCGGGTTAAATTTTCTCGTAATTTCCAGAGTATTACTCGATTTACAGTATCGCTTTGCCTTAATAATTTAAAGGTAAGCACGCCTTTGTCAGATTCTTCTCGTTGTTCAATGATGAATAAAATTTAAAGTATAAATGCATTGGATTCCCGTTTAGCTCCTTCACGTATTCGGGATTTGTCGTTCTTCTTGTGTAAACTCTGGATATACCCTTAACAATTTTTATTTTATTTTATTTTAATTTATCTAATCAACTCCATAGATACAAATTGAGAAGATGCCTTTCTTATGGGACTGCTAAGATCATTGTGGGTTTTTAGTATAAATTGTAGAAACAGTGGGCTCAAAAACTGAGAAAGAGGAAAAATGGGAAATTCCCACTTATTTGGATGCAAGTCTGATTCTGGTATCATACTGGGTTAATATTGTTAAGATTATAAACTGTTGTTGATGGGTTTTGTTTTTTGTTTAAGTTGATGATGTTATGAGTATAGATTGTCCGATTTTACATTACTGCATCCTTCCTTTTTGGCATTTGATCATGGATCAGGGGGTGTCATGTGGAATTCGGGTTCTGGAGAGTTGGATTCCTATTTCCCGGTCAGGCCAGAATGCCAAGCTGATGTACCTAAGACCCGCTTCAAACCAAGGGTTTGCACTAGTTTGAATTCTATGTTTGATGTTTGTTAATTTATTGCTTCCGTTCCGATTGTCACTTGTTGATAACAAAGTTAATTGAGAAGGGCCACTTACATTTCTGAAGCATTTGTGCACTGGCAAATAGTATAATGAGGAGAAATTGCTCTATGTTATAAAACTAATGGTACCGCAGAGTATACTGTTAAGATGTTCTTAGGTTAGAACTTATTCTATGCATGTACTGTTTCATATTTCATTTATGGAGTTTTAAGTCTTAGGGTTTTTGTCTCATCCTTAAGATGTCTCCAATTATTTTACCTTTTATTTCCATCCCCTTTCCCACTCTCATCATGTACCTTTCTGTGCTTTTCTATCACAAAAATTTCACAGGTAGGCAAAACTCTTAGTCCAAGGAGATGGAATGCTGCATTCTCTGAAGATGGTTGTTTGGATATGGCAGGTGTACTTAGAAGAATTCAGCGAGGGGTGAAGTCCTCTACTTTTATCCCTTTTTTTTGTGGGGGGGGGGGGGGGGGGGGGGGGGGGGGGGGGGGGGGGGGGGGGGGG
>JAXGGT010000169.1:5543095-5560272 GCA_035583425.1 Marsdenia floribunda | reverse complement strand
AATGCAAGAAGAAGAAGGAGATATCAGTGGCGGCGGCTGCTGTGAAGAAAGAAGATGGAGAGAAAAAATAGGGTTTTCTCCTTTCTATTGCTTTTTTATCTCTCTATTTTATTGTTATTACATGAATATATAATTATGTAAGATATATTACATTTCAAGGCTGTACTTTCCCCGATTCTCTCTCTAAGAGTGAATCTCTCTCCCTTCTCTCTACAGAGAAGATTCTTCATAGTTCATCTAGCTCTCTCTGCAGAACTTTCAAGCTCCTTGATTCTGCCTTTCTGATTTTTTTTTTTGTTGTGTTTCTTTTCGATTGTAGTCTTCCCCATAACTCCTCTTTCCATTTTTTCTCTCCCTCATCGTCCTCTGACTTTCTTTATCCCAACCTAGCTTTATCCTCTCTGTTAAACATGAAACCCATCAACTCCTCCATCCCCCCCTGTCTAGACCTCTCATTTAATGATCCTCACTTTAATGAAAAGTAGGAGCTTACTTTAGTGGGCAAATTAATTACTCTCAAAAATGTCAACAATAAAACTCTTGTCTCCATCCTCCACGCATCTTGGAACCTTGGTGATAATGTACTCATCAAGGTACTTGATAGGAACCTGGTCTCCTGCACCTTCAAGACCATCGAAGATAGAGATCTTATCTTGAAGACGGGGCCTTGGTCGGTGAAGGGTGCCCTGCTCAACCTCAAAATGTGGCCGGCAGATAAGACTCTAGAAGAAATAAATTTCTCACACTGCCCACTCTGGGTTCAAATCCACCGGCTCCCCCCGAACCGCAGGAACAAGGTAAATGTCACTAGAATCGGCAATTTCATCGGAGTCCCCGTAACTGTTGAAGAAGATACTCAACTGTAGAGCCCAAAAATTCATAAGGATTCAAGTGCTAATAGATACCAATGAAGCACTCCGACAAGGCTGCTACATCACTAGAGAAAATGGGGAGCAACTTTGGATTACCTCTACAGTTGATTTCACCGGGGAAGAGCCAGGTACTATTCAATTCCTTGTCCCCCTCAATAGAAACCCACCTTTGGTCACATGTCAACTCCCTGTCAGTCCTCGAATCCCACTCCAAAACATTTCAAACCTTCCCTCCTTTCCCCCCCAACACCCTTTATCCTGCCATGATTTTTCCCCCAAGCCAAAAATAGCCTTTCACTCTACCCCACATACCATACCTACTTTCCAGCCCACCCCACTTAGTCAGCCATGTTCTATTGACTATCTTAACCCGCAGAAATCCACTTCTGTCTGTCCAGACCAGATCACTCTTCACCCAAGTCCTGACCTACCTCTCGACCCCCACCATCCCTCCACACCTAGCCTGACCCACTCTTACTTAGTCCCAACTTCTTCTGCACATCACTCCCGCTCAAACACAAAGCTACTGTCGACATTAACAGTCTGAAAAAATGCAAGTGTGTCTCTGAAGGTGACATGATTACATGGTTTGCCCAACTGCATTTAACTTCCTCCCCAGAAATAATTGACAACACTTCTGGTATCATCTCAGACAGTGAAGGGATTTTAACAGAGGAGAAGGTTGCTATAGTCCGGCGCAGGTTTATTCACATCAAAAGACAGGCTCAGGCATTTGGACAGCAGGGTAATTCAGGCTGCAAACTCAAGAGGTATTGAATATTTCTACTGGGGAAATGCACACTTCAATGGCTGAGGAGGCGAGCCTAAGCAAGCCCCCACCTCCTCATGATTGGTATTGCTTGGAATTGTCGTGGGCTCGGTCATCCTACGACAATTAGGACACTGCGAGATTTAATAAAATCTCACCGACCAAATTTTATTTTCCTGTCTAAAGTTAAGTGTAATGATCATCCGAAAATCCAAAAAATCATCAATAAAATTGGTTTTTAGTTTTACGAGTTTGTGCTGGCTACAGGGAGGGCGAGTGGTTTACTACTTGTTTGGAATTTGGAGATTGACCTCAAAGTCATTGTGGCTACTGCCAATGTTATAAACTGCTTGATTTTTTGTGATGATTCAGAGGCACCATGGCAACTTACGTTGATTTATGGACCTCCTGTCCATTCTAGGCAGCCTCAATTTTGGGACTGTATTAATTCTATTGGGGACTCCTTTTCGGGACAATGGATGATAATGGGTGATTTTAACACGGTACTAAACTCTTCTGATAAGTTTGGTGGAAAGGCTGTAGTTTCCTCGAGCAGTGGTGAGTTTCGCAAATTGATAGATGATAATGGATTTAGTGATCTTGGATATGAAGGATTCGCCTATACTTGGAATAATAAACGGGGAGGTTTTGCCAATATCCAAGAACGGTTAGACAAAGCTTTTGCAAATTCTACTTGGAAACTCCGTTTCCCCCATGCTACCATCACACATCTTACAGCCCGAAATTCTGACCACAAACCCCTACTTTTCCAATCCAACCCTCCTACTCACTCACTTCCCAAGCCATTTCGTTTTGAATCCATGTGGACGACCCACCCAGAAACCAGTGACATTATATTCAATGCATGGCACAAGAGTACCTCCTTTCCTTTCCGAGTCAAGAACACCAAAACTGCCCTCAAGAAGTGGAACAAAGAGATTTTTGGTAATATCCAACTCCGTATCAAGCTTCTTAAATCCCTCATTCATAGCCTCCAAATTCAGCCCCAAACTTCCAACACCCTCCAGCTTGAAAAGACAATACAGAGAGATCTAGATGAACTTCTTTATAGAGAAGAATTACTTTGGCGAGAGAAGGCCAAAGCTCGGTGGCTTCAGGAGGGAGATGCAAACACTCACTATTTTCACCTTACCATACTCATCCATAGAAGGTATAACTCCATTAACCGTATTTCGAATCATCATAATCTTTGGTTAACTAATAGATAGGACATTGGTAATGAATTTGAACTGTATTTTTCTAACCTCTTTACAAGTGTCTACCCTAGTTTCCCAGAAGATTTGCAGGGCTTAATTTCCCATTCCATCACGGTTAACATGAACTCCAAGCTTATGGCAATCCCATCCATAGATGAAATCCAAAGGAATCTCTTCACTATGGGTAACTTCAAAAGCCATGGCCCAGATGGTATGACAGTTACATTTTATAAGCATTATTGGGGTATTGTTGAGCATGATCTGGTTCTTGAAATTCAAGACTTTTTTGTCAAGAGAACACTTAAAACTGCTTTCAATCATACCTTTGTTGCCCTAATTCCCAAATCTGACAAAGCCCGGAAGGTGGACCAATATCGACCGATTGCTTTGTGTAATGTAGTGCTCAAGATTATTACCAAAATTATTGCTAGCAGACTCAGACCTCTCCTTGATTCTTTCATTCATCCATGCCAAGCTGCTTTCATTCCTAGCCGCTCTATAGAGGATAATATTATCATGAATCATGAACTGATGCATTTCTTGAATAATAGGAAAGGTAAAAACGGCTACATGGCTATCAAAATTGATTTGGCCAAAGCATATGACCGGGTAGAGTGGTCCTTCCTTTATCATATTCTGCTTAAATTTGGTTTTCATCGGGGTTTCGTTGACTTGATTAAGGCATGTATTTCTACAGTGCACTTTTCTATCCTCCTTAATGCATGGTTCACCTCATGGTTACTTTACAGCAGGTCGTGGAATCAGGCAAGGGGATCCGATGTCCCCAGCTCTCTTTACTATTTTCTCTGACATTCTTTCTCGTATTATAGCTAAGTCAGAGGTGGAAGGACAACTGAGTGGTATTAAAGTTTCCAGAACTAGCCCCAAAATCACCCACCTCATGTATGCTGATGATTTGGTTATATATTGCAGAGCAAATACACAAGAAGTTGAAGAAGCTATTTATTGTTTGAGAATGTACTGTGATTGGTCTAGACAGGAGATTAATTGGCACAAATCCTCATTTCACTTTAGTAGCAATACGAGCCATACCACAAAGACTGAAATTTGCAGCATTTTGGGTATTCATGAATGTAATCATCGTGGGCGATATCTAGGTCACCATTTCTGCAAGTTCACTAACAAAACGGCGGCCTATAGAGAGATTGTGGAGAAGCTGGCAAATAAATTAACAGGTTGGAAACAAAAGACACTTTCAATGACAAGGAGGTTAGTACTTATAAAATCTGTGGTGCAGGCTTTATCTTCTTACATTATGCAAACCTTCATGTTGCCTAAACAAATCCTGCGAAAGATGGATAGTCTGGACAGGGATTTCTTCTGGGGCTTCAATAGTTCTCACACCCATCATTTATACTTAAAAGCATGGGATTCCATCTGTCTCCCCAAGGTGGAAGGATGTTTGGGATTGCGACGAATGGAGGATTTCAACAGTGCCATGGTTTCTAAACTTGCATGGCAACTTTGCTCTTCTAGTAACTGCCCCTGGATACAACTCATTAAATCTAAATATCTGCGTGGGCGTAAGTTGCTGGATATTGAACACACTAAGGGATCGGTCTCTTGGATTTGGGGTGGTATCACTCAATCTTTGCCAGTGCTCCGTGCAGGCTCTTGTTTCCAAGTGGGGACTCACTCACTGGTCAACATATGGGGTGATCCGTGGCTACCTACCTTGTCTGGTTTCAGAATTCCAGAATCACTTGATATTCCGGAGGAGCTGAATTATGTTCGAGACCTTATGCTTCCTGGCGGCCAAGAGTGGAAAACTGCCTTGATTTCTAATGTATTTCCTGCCCATATTAGCTCTAAAATCATCAATACCCCTATTCTTGATCAGGGGCAAGAGAGGCTTGTCTGGGTTCCCTCTACGACGGGGACTTATTTCGTTAAGTCAACTTATCATATCATTTTGGAGAATCAAGGCCACAGTCCTACCACTATTGCCAGCAATTTCTGGAAAATTCTGTGGAAAGCAGGACTTCATGGTAGACACTCTCTGCTGCTATGGAAATGGATGCATTCTGTAGTTCCTTCACTTGATCGACTTCAGCGTTTTACCCCCCTTGCTTCTACCACCTGCTATTTATGTAAGGAAGCTGATGAAACTTTATATCATATTCTCCTTGAATGCTCTCTTATCAAACTACTCTGGTGGAACTCGAAATGGCAAATCAAATTGGAAGCATTCAGCCACCTGAGTATTGAAGCGTGGTTCCTCCTCCTGATTGGTGAGTCGAACCCATTTTCGATAGACGAGACAGATAAACAGCATATGAAACACTTTCTCGCTGTTTCCTTAGAACACTTATGGCTGGCTCGAAATCAGATATGGCAGGGTGGTGACCCCCTTGATTGGATGGAATTCTCTAAGACTGTCAATTCTACCACCCGAAGATATTGGCTTGCAAGTAAGGATAAACTTCGATCCACCAATAGTCATAGTGCCCGACCAGTAATCACTAGATGGAGTCCCCCCCTGTTGGCGAGCTCAAAATCAATTTTGACGCTGCTTTTGTCCAAGGTCGTACTATGACTGCAATTGTTCTTCGTAATCATTCACGTACAATTTTGCGAGCTTGGACAACTCACTCTATCTCAGAGAACTCTTACTGTGCTGAAGCCGAAGCAGTTGTTCAGGCACTGGAGAACGCCGCTGAACTCAACCTGGATCGAGTAACGTTTGAAGGTGATGCCCTTAATGTAATTTTGGCGTTGAATGGACTACCTGAGTATGAAGACTGGAGGGCCAAAGTCTTGCTTGATGTCAGTAGGCGGCTGTTACTTCCTAAGTCCTGTTGGTTCCTTAACTTTTGTCCTCGTAGTTGTAATTTTGTTGCTCACAATTTAGCTCAGTGGGCTAAGACTTCTGGCTTTTGTGGTCCTGTTGATTATCCCAGATTCCGGCTGATGTGTGGCAATCTGACATTGATGAATAGGCTTTTATATTCCTGTATTATTTGCTGTTGTTTTTTTAATTATATCTCCACTTATCAAAAAAAAGTAAGATATATTACATTCTAATTCCTTCGATGACATTATGGTAATTCTGATAATTTTTTTGGATATTTTAATCTTTTTATTTAATGACTATTTATATTTTGTAACTTTTTAATTTTGTAACTTTTTTAATTTTTAATTTTATTTTTTTGTCTTTTGTCTTTTGTCTTTCTTTTTTTTTCTTTTTTAGCGTTAATTTTTTTTATTATTATTTTATTTTAAATAAAAATTTGATAAATAAATTTTTATATATTTTTTCTTTTATTCTCATACTATTTTAGTCATATTTATTCAAGCACATCTAAATTATTTAGATTAACTTATTATTATCTATTGTAATTGATTGTAAAGATTGTGTGATAATTTTATTTTCATTTCAATTCTTATATTTT
Organism: Marsdenia floribunda; assembly: GCA_035583425.1. Taxonomy (NCBI): domain Eukaryota; kingdom Viridiplantae; phylum Streptophyta; class Magnoliopsida; order Gentianales; family Apocynaceae; genus Marsdenia; species Marsdenia floribunda. The sequence goes on along the minus strand of JAXGGT010000169.1, from coordinate 5,554,001 downwards.
ATTGTTTTTAAATATTTGATAAAAAAAAAAAATTCTTATATGTTATTTACTTTATATATGGAATATTTATTTGATTAATTTATTTATTTGATAATCAATATGTTGAATCTCCCTTTCCTCCTGGCTTGCCAAGAGATGAAGGAGTAACCTCACCCGAGTGTTCCACAGTTCGAGATATATTCACATGTGCGGGTCTTCTCGTACTATTGGACCTCTTGGATGGATTAGTTTGGATCGGAAGGGTCTTGAGATACCACCGTAAAAAAAAAAAAAAAAAAAAAAAAGAATATTATTTTATTTTAATAATATTTAGTTAATGATATTTTTAGAAATAATTTCTTTTTGTTTTTTTTTAAGAAAAAAAAATTAAAAATGAGTTTTATTTTGTTTCTACTTGTTATTTTTTATCTTACCTTTTATAAAATCAATAGTAAATCATACGCTTAATGACTTTCTCACTTATTAAGTATAAATCCTAAAAAAAAGTATAAAGTTCTAAAAAAAGAAAAATATTATATTTTTTTGGCTACAGTTTGAGTTGTGTAAATTTAAAATTTTTATTTTTTTAATTAAAAATCTTGGTATTTAAATAATAATAATAATAATAGTATAAATGTACTTTTAATATGATTGCAATTGTGATATAATATTATTAGTATTATAATATTTTAAAATTTTTACCCTGTTCCAAATTATTATCACAATTATTCTAATCATTATAAATAATTTTTGTATGTTTGATTTTTTATTTTTTTTTAAGAGAATTATCTCATATATAAGTTTCAGTTGATAAATTTATTATTATGTATGTTTCATTTAATTTTTTAAAAAATGTATTTTTATGTTTATAAATTTATATGAAATTTTAAAATTTAATATAATTACTATAAGATTTTTTATTTTTTGTGAATATAATTTAATAATTAATATTGATATTATATATATTAAAAAATTTATTGTCAAGAAAATATAACTCAATTGGTAGCAGCTTCATTTATGATCCGGGAGGTCATGAGGTCGAGACACGAAAGATGTAAAAATACCTCAAATTTCAAAAAAAAAAATTATAGTGAAAAAATTAAAAGTATATATAATTAAGTTGATAAAAATTTGGATAACATATTATAATAAAGTTAAAAATTTTTAAGGTAAAATCAAACAATAAATATACAAACATAAATATTACAATTTGAATTATCGTAACAAATTATGTTAAATTTATTATATTAAATAAAATAATAATATTTACATAGTTATTATTTTAAGTTTTGTAATTTAAATACTTTAAAATATATTTATCAAAATTTGGAATTAATAAAACATATTTTTTAAAAAAATTAATAAAGATGAATTTAATTATATAGTCCTAAATTAGGATAAAATTATAATAATAATTTAAAAGATAAAATTTTAATAAACCGTGTATATTTTTAAATTGTGGCTAAAATATTAATATTAATTTGATATTACTTTGCACTTGGGGGCGAATTTTTTATCTAGTATATATATATATATATAATTACATTTATTCCTTTTGGAAGGAATTTTTCTTCTAAGAACAAAAATGTAATATTTGAAAATTATCTTAATTTTTTTTTTTAATTTAATCCTGTGATGACAATTTTATAATTTTAATTTATTTTAAAACTATATTTATTTTTATTATTATCCTTTATTTAATGGAGGTGAATTTTAATAGAATATGTATAATATCTATTAGATTTAAAATTTAATATTTTTTAATTAATTTTAAAGTATTTGTTTTGGTATGTTAATATGTTTCTAGATATGTAAATTTATCTTTTGAAATTTTTTCCTTCAAGACAATATATTTGTATCTAAGAAGATGTATCTAAGACATCTTCTAAGATATTGTCTATGACATAAATATAATTAAAACACATGTTAGTTTAATTAACTTTAAAAACTAATGTTGTTAATAATTTTTATTAAGTCAATATTTATAATTTAAAAAAATAAAAATACTATGTTAGTTAATTACCAAAAGAAAAAAAAAAAAAAAATACTATGTTAGTTTTTAAGGTTCATTAAAATGATATATAATTTAATTTTATTAATGTCTTAGACAATATTGTAGAGTATGTCTTAAGAGATCTCGGGACACGTGATTTTGGCACATTTGCACTTGGGGACGCTTATTGTATGCTTTCAATGGCAATTTTGTTATTTTCTTGTTGTTTTATTTTTTATTTTTTTATTTTTTGACTTTTAAACTTTTTCTCTTTATTTCAATAATGTGCATCAAATTAAAAGTTTTTTTATTAAAATATTAATACGTGACATTAATACATAATATTTTAATAAACAAATTTAGATTAATTAAAAAAAAAAAAGACTTTTGAGTCTTTTCTCCTTCATCATGACTCGAACTTAAGATATCTTAGATTATTATTATTTTTTTTTTTAAAAGATTTGTATTTAAAAATAAAAAGTCTAATATAAAAAAAATACTAATTCAACTATTAATAATTTTATTAAGCATTAAAAAAATAAACAAATTAAATAGAGATGAATTGATTTTAAAATTAATTAATATATTTATATCAATATTATGGCTATGTATAAATTTAATAATAATTTTAATATTTATAAAAAAAAAAATTATACTTGTTAATTAAGAATGATAAAATTTTAATATATTTAAAGTATTAATTTAAAGGAAAATTCTCTAGTTCAGTTCCATAACTATTTATGTTTATCCAAATATGTCTTGAATTTAATTTCATACAAATTGATCCTTTATTTATTTTTAATTTCACAAATCAGTCATTCAGATCAAAATTGACCAATATCGATCACTTTTTAGCATATAATTGATACGCTCATTAAACTTAAAGGACTTTTTTTGTCATTTAATGTTAGAAAGGAAAAGGAATATAACATATTAAATGCATATTTGCCTTTTTTTTTGTGATATAGTTAGTCTCTTTTCCTTTTCTTTAGTTAGGATTTGGAGTAGAAAAGATCTAAAGTGATAAAAACACCCTTTAAGTTTAATGAGTGTTCGATCTTGTGCTAAAAAGTAGTCGGATATTGACCAATTTGTGAAATTAAAAATAGATAAATGATCAATTTATATAAAATTAAAATTTTAGAACCAACTCATAATAACATAAATAATTAGGGAACTTAATCGGAGAATTTTTCTTAATTTTAACAATATTTTTTCCTTCTATTTATATATATATATATATGTATGTATATATATTAAATAAACTTTTAATAACTATATACTCACTATATACATATATTTGTTATATATTGTGATTTTTTTTTCTAATTAAATATGGTAATGTTTACATAAATTTTTGAAGTTTTAAAACGACAACGATATACCTTAATTATATGTGAAAATAAAGTTTGTAAAATAATAATAATAATAATAATGCTGTAATTAAGTATATAAACAGAAAAGATATATTCGACATCTTGGGGTTGAATGTATCTCTAGTGTATATATATAGAAATATTGATGGATTTAGTCCCAATCTTTCGATTATTAGTACAATAATCAATCGTACCAAAGATATAAAAATTAAGGACTCAATCCATCCATTTCCCTATATATAGTCCTTGATAATTAAATTTTTTTATTATCTAATAATAAAAATATTGACAAAATGACTTAAGTTTAGTTAATAACAATCACATTTAAAAAGGTGATAACTTTGGTGACATTCGATAAAAAAAGCCTCAATTTTTTTTTTTAAAATATTATTATTATAGAGAATAAGATAAAATTAAACTTAATTGATAGCAGTCACATTTATAATTGAAAATATTATAAGTTTAAATTATATTAAAAGTGATAAAGTCTTAAATTATATATATATAATATTAAATTAAATTTCAAGCAAGAATATATATTTAAAGTGAATGAAGAATAATATTTAGTTCTAAATATTGTATTCTAATATTTTAATGCCGAATTCATTGATTTCCAAAAAAAAAAAAAAAAATCAAAAGTGAATGAAATTATTAAGGTTGTGTTATTTATTTTTTATTTTCTACTTATTTTAAAAATAAGTTGATAGTTTTGGTTTAGACGATACCTACATTAATTAACTTTTTGTCAAATTATAAGGTGTAAGATCCACTGAAATTGTCTAAAAACCAATACTCATAATATCATTCTAAAAACCAACACTCTAATAATTATATCATGATTACACATATAAAATTTACCTCGTTTTTTAAAATAAAAGTTACTCAATTTAAAAAATTTAGGTTGTTTTTGCAATAGCTTTTTTTTTTGGAAAAAAAAAAGAGTTTTTGAAGTTAGTGAATTTTATTTTGAAAAACAAGGTAAATTTTATAGGTGTAATGATGATATAATTATTGGAGTATTGGTTTTTAAAATGATATGATGAGTGTTAGTTTTAGAATGATTTAACAATTTTAATATGTCTCACATCTTATGATTTGACAAAAAGTAAATTATTATAGGTGTTGTCCAAACAAAAACCATCAATTTATTTGCAAAACAAGTAAAAAATTCAAAATAAAAGTTAGTCCAAACACAAAAAAATTATTCCAAACAAAGCCTAAGAAAGGATGGCTGGAAGAGTTTTATACGTCACTTCTAAATGGACTTGGATAGAACAAAAAGGAGGTTACTCCTTGGTGGGAGTGTGGCACACAAGTAGCGAGTCCCGTTTTCCATTAAAATTAAATTATGAAAGAGAAAAATGAAAGAAGACGTCCAAAAACCTAGCAAATATTCCAAGACTACAGTCCAATCTAAACAAAACGTCGAGATTCATTGCGAATCTCTCCAGAACCTGCATGTGCAAATGTTGGACCACCGCCCATTAATGTATTACGTTGGGATGTCCACTGTAAAAGCCAAAACTGACAGGCTGATCAGACCAAGACGATACCTAAACAAAAAGCTCATTCATGATTTTAATGTTTATAACATGTTTTTTTTTTTTTTTTTTTTTAATTTTCTTAATGAATCTTGTAAAATTAAAATAAATGATTTTATTAGTGAAGTCATTTGTTTTTCAATGTGGACTGACTGTCTATTAAAAAGGAAAGGAGGAAGGAGATACTGTATTGGAATTGCAGTTACCGTGAATTGTTTCATTTGAGAGGAAACCTCCATGGCAGAACACCAAGCTCACGACGGTTCCACCTGCGAAAGAGGAGGTAAAGCAGAGGTGACAGTGGTCACTGTACCCCTTCCAGCGCAAGACTGTCACGGTACCCCTTCCAGCGCAAGGACATCTAAACCAGTTTCTCCATCCCTCTCGAATCATCTCATCTCACAAAATACATGTCCATTTCGTTAGCACCCCAACCCATAATCGACAGGCAAAGCTTCGAGCTCATCATGGATGGCATACTCACGCTAATTCTTACTTCCATTTCCATGACCTGACAATACCCTCATTTGAATCCCCTCCGCCAGATCCTACTGCCCATGTTCGACAAATACCACCAATGTATGCTTCCTTGCCTCATTACCCGGATCCCTTGTGCGCTTTTCTATGCGACCTTGCCAAGACATCAAAGAGAGTTGTTGTCATAATTGATTATTTCATGCTTTGGCTGATTCCGAAAGTGTCTTCGGTTCCAAAAGCGGAGTCCTACTGCTTCCACAGTAATTCACCTTTTTCTATGTATTACGCCAATTGCGTGATAACGGAAAAGCCTGTTCTCATTAACGGCGAACCAGCGAAGGACCTTCCACCCCATGATAGTGTTTTCCCGGAACGACTGTGGAAATATCTCAGAGTGTCCGGTAAGACCCTACACTGCAACCGTGGGAATCTTTACCATAGTTGTAGAGCAATAGAAGGTCAGTTCCTTGATGTACTAGCGGAAGCAAAGCTAACAAATACAGACAAGCATTGGGCTATTGGCCCGTTTAACCTGGTGTCTCTCCCTGATGAGAGGAAAACTTTCAACAAACACTTGGAGTGGCTTGACAAACAATCCCCAAACTCGGTTATATTTGTTTCATTTGGCTCGACTTGTTCTTTATCGGATGAACAAGTGAATGAATTGGCTCTGGGATTGGAAAGAAGCGGCCAAAATTTCATGTGGGTACTGAGAGATGCAGACACAGCAGATATTTTTTCACAAAAATCAAAGATATATCAACTACCAGACGGGTTTGAACAGAGAGTCGAAGGAAGAGGCATAGTTATTCGAGATTGGGCACCACAGCTAGATATTCTGGGACATCCGTCTACCGGAGGTTTCATGAGTCACTGCGGATGGAATTCTTCCGTAGAGAGCATATCCATGGGAGTGCCGATTGCAGCATGGCCAATGGGTTCGGAACAGACGCTGAATGCCATCCTAATAGTACAGCTGCTGAAAATGGGCCTGATAGTGAAGAAAGGTGGACTTGTACATGAAATTGTGGGATCAGCAACAATTGAAGAAGCTGTAAAAACATTAATGGCTCCCCCAGCAGGAACTGAAATGAGGCAGAGAGCTAAAGAATTGAGCACTGCCGTCAAACAGTCAGTTAAGGAAGATGGTGCTACTACTGCAGAGATCTCAAGTTTCATTGCTCACATCACCAGCTAAATCTCTCTGTATTTAAAATATGATTATCTCCTCTCATCCAGCCTCCTACTTCAAAAAACTTTCCCCTTTTCTCTTGTTTTCTCATCTTGTTAGCTGGTAATACTTCGTTATCTTATTATTTTTATTTTATCTTATTTTTGAATATTCATTATTATTATTATTATTATTATTAAGCGCTTAATCCTTTTCCTATTAGAATTAAAAGTCATATTTATTATTATTATTATTAAACTCTTAATCCGTTTCTTATTAGGATTAGAATTCATATCTCTAAAGAACCACTACTTCTCAACTCTATAAATATAACATAAGATCCTTAAATCAGGTATGTGGACTTTAACTCTCTCTCTCATATTTTTAACACTTTATTTGAGTTTTGAACTTATTCTGACTTAAACATCGGAGGAGCCGCTAGGGGAACCACCCCTTCTTGGCTTTGCTTTTACAGGATAAAAGACTTTGCTCATGAAGCGGACGAGGGAAATCAACCAAAAGGATTGATATGTCCTCAACCTAAGTTAAGATCCACATCATAATTGGCGCCCACCAAATTCTTCAAACCTCATCTCTTCTCCATCACAATGGACCCCTCTTTTTCCCCAACAGACGAGCAACTCCCTTCTTCCGCTCCAGTTTTCATATCTTCCATTCCTCCTCGCCGTATGTGCTTCCTTTGGGACAATCTCTCCAGACTCCCTCCATGCTGCCAAAGCTCCCTGTTATCACGGAACCTCCGGTTCATTCCAAGGATCATCACACTTATTCAGTTGGACCAGCTATATCATCTCAGGGCAAAAAGAAACGACGAGATATTTCACTTACACACTCTGTCACCAATGCTCGACACAACCCCATCTTAGATGATCCTCAACACGTAGACGATCTAGTCTTCCTCCTTTCACACATGAATGACTTCAGGGCTTTTATCACTTCTCAACGACAGAGAGAAGATCATGGACATGCTGAGGAACAAACTGGAGATAATCTTCTCCCAACATTCCATTGAGACAAACAGCTCCTAGCATTGGATGATCACAGCATCTCCATCCACAACCAAGAAATTTTCACTCAGACGATCCCACTTCTCCAACTGTTAGGACACTACCTACGCCAGACTTACAGGATCCATTGCCAAATACCATTTCTGCTCCTCAGACGATCAAACTCTCATGGAATATTTTGAAATCTAATCCTCTAATTGATGCTTGTTTTCCTACAGAAACACCAAAAGATTTCGAGCTTCCTTCCTTGGAGAAATTCATTGGCTCGTCCGATCCAGAAGATCTCATACAAGAAGATCGAGTAATAACTCATTGCAATCATTACTTGTTACAGATACAAATCCATCATAGCATAAGATTTCATACCAAAAGATCGGGTAATAACTCATTACAATTATTACATATACAAATCCATCTCATTACAATTATTACATATACAAATCCATCTCATTACAATTATTACATATTATGGATACAAATCCATCATACCAGAAGATCTTTAGGGGCCTTAGAATCAAAAGCTCTAGTTCCACTATTTATTTATAGAAGAGAAGGTACAATTTTTTGGGATGATTTAAAAGAAGGGAGGAGGGGTCCTTTTTATAGGAACCAAAGACCCCCCTAATTCCTTTTCTAAACGATGTGGGATTTTGCCACCCATGGGAGTACCTATTGCAGCATGGCCAATGCATTCAGAACAACTGTTGAATCCCGTCTTCCTAATCGCACAGGTGCTGAAGATTGGAGTGCTGGTGGTGAAGGAATGGGAACTTGAACCTAAAATTGTAAGATCGGAAACAATTGAAGAAGCTATAAAAATATTAATGGCTTCCCCAGAAGGAGCTGAAATGAGACAGAGAGTCACAGAATTGAGCACTACGATGAAGCAATCAGTGCAGGAAGATGGTTCTACTACGGCAGAGATTTCGAGTTTTATTGCTCACAACGCCCGAAAAATCTAGACGGCCACCAAATCTGTTTCTTATTATTAATGATTCTGCTTAAATATGTTTCCTTTATTTTATTGTTATTACTATATATAGAAAAATTGGTAGATTTAGTCCTAATCTTTTATTTATTGGATAATTAGTTTTTTTTTTTTTTTTATTTAGTAAGTTCTCAATATATAATGAACCATATAAATTTGGTTCCTTATAATTTTGTGAAGAAATGATCAAATGTGCATATTTATTATATATTTGAAAGTTACTAAATAAAAAATAAAAAAGTGATCAATCGTACCAAAGACATAAATATTAAGCACTTAATCCATCAATTTTCATATATATATATATATATATATATATATAATTCTTGATAATTAAATTTTTTTATTATCTAATAATAAAAATATTGACAAAAATAACTTAAGTTCATGTAATAGCAATTATGCTTAAAGAGATCATGAATTTCAATGACATTTGATAAAGAGAGCCTCAATTTTTTTTTTAAAGTATATTATTATAGAGAATAAGATAAAATCAAACTTAATTGATAGCAGCCACGTCTGATTGAAAATATTATGAATTGAAGTTATATTAAAAGAGATAAAGTCTTATATTAATATATATATATATATATATATATATACAGAAAATTAAATATAATATTAAATTAAATTTCAAGCCAGCGCGCCACAATATAAATTTAAAGGGATTAATAGGAATTTAGTATTGTTTAGTGTTATTTTTTTTTAGTTATAATTAATGATTAAACGCGTGGATTGGGAAAAAAATAAATAAATAAATGTAAACTATTTATAATTCTACTCGTAAAAGGATCGTAGTATTTGTGCCTCGGCGACTTCCCAAACTTTGGGACTTCTTTTTTCTCCTTATTATGTACAATAATGGATTTTTGTCTAAAATGGCCTCATTTATAAAACAAACTCCATAAATAACTCATTTTCAAACTTATTGAAATTTTTAGCTTTAATGCACATGGAATGTAAGTTATTAACATAACAGCGCACACCGGATGTGTGTTTTCTTTGATTTTAATTTTAAAAATGTCGAAAAAAGCACATGAGATATGTATTTTTGCCCTATCACCACTTTGCCTTTTAATTTTTTGTTTCCATTCTCCCTCCTCCCTCCTTTAAATAAGAATAAGATACAGATATATTTAATTGAATTTCGAATTCATAAAAAATAAAAAATTAATATTTGAATTAAATATAATATCTTTAATTAATTAAATCACCTAATACTATAATTAATAAATAATAAATTAATATTTTGACATTTGGATATATATATATATATATATATCTATAATTTAACTAAAAATAAAATATAAATATATTTAAGTGAATTTGGAATTCATAATAAATTAAAAATTAAAATATTAATTTTATTGAATAAAATTCATATATTATATTACATACAATATAAGAATTTAACAAATAATTTATTAATAAACAATTCTGTAAATAGTGAAAATTTGTAAAGTAATTTAAATTAATTAAGTAGTAGATAAAATTTCACTTAATTACTTATTACAAATTACTCTTCATTTGTTATGGCGAATCGTATGCTGACACGTGGCAATGATACAAAGACTGACCAATCAGAATTGAATAAGTGTCTCAGTCAATCGAAAAGCGTCACATCAGCACAAGAGACCCTTATCTTGTCATCCCTTCCTCTATAAATAGAAGAGCAAGAGAGGCTTCAAATAACACAAGAGTCTTCGAGATAAAGAAGCTCTGTCATATCGGATCTTTCCTCTTAGATCCAAAAGACCAGTATCGATATCTTCAAACGGATCGAAATCAAGAATCAAGTACTCACATATTTAAGTTAATAAAATACATATTTTAAAATTGATTTTGTATTTGCATTATTTTTAATTTAATTTTTATAGACACTAAATAGCTTTCCACAAATTCCTTTATTTACTTATGAATTTAACAAATAATTTAATTTGTTAAATTCAATTGTATATAATACATGTACATAAATAATACAATTTTATTAACAAACTTCTTTTTTTCCTTTTTTTTTTTATCTAATATATATATATATATATATTATCCCTAGTTTTATCGTTGAGATATTCAAAAAATAACTTTAGTTGACGATATTTTAAACTTCTATTTAAACCTTTTATTTTACAGATACATGCAATTTAATTAGCAGATTTTTTGACTTTTGAAATTTTATATAATTTTTTGAAAATATATTTCCAATTCAGTATATCTATAAGAATAAAATTAGTTCTATTAAAATATTAAATATTTTCCACTTTATTTTTGAATCATCATACAAATTATATACAACTAGCTTGCACGTAGCAAGGTTTTATTATCGTATTGGAAAGGAAAAAATAAATAAATACAT
>JAXGGT010000169.1:5503903-5542995 GCA_035583425.1 Marsdenia floribunda | reverse complement strand
ATACATATATATATATATATATATATATATATATATATATATATATACGAGGTATATATATATGGGCAGCGTCTCTATGCATGATATATATATATGATCCATGTGGATAGGCCCAGGAAATGTGGTACATGGTACACCGGTGGCCCTCAACCACAAATTGGCCTGGATAAAAGGAGCTGCAGTAAACTGAAGAGCTTGGTTCCTGTTGGTAATCACATGAAAGCCCTTCCAATTGATATACATATACAAACTCCACGTATATATATATATCGAATTATTAAAATATTAATTTATCAATTATAATATTAAGTAATTTATTTAGTTTAAGATATTATATTTAATTTAATTTATTATAAATTCTAAATTCACTTAAGTATATTTATATCTTATTATTAATTAAATTAATTATATATATATATATATATTTAAATGTTAAAATATTAATTTATTATTATTTTTTTTTTTTTTGAAATTTGAGGCATATTTGTTAATTGAGGTTATTGCCAACTGAGCTACACCTACTAATTTATTATTTATTAATTATAGTATTAGGTGATTTAATAATTAAAGATATTATATTTAATTCAAATATTAATTTTTAATTTTTTTTTATAAATTCAAAATTCAATTAAGTATATCTATATCTTATTCTTAGGTAAAAGAGGAGGGGAGAGAATGGAAAAAATAAATAAATAAATAAATGAAAAGGTAAAAACGCACATTCCGTGTGTATTAAGGCCAAAAATTTTTATAAATTTAAAACTAGATTATTCATAGAATTTGTTTTATAAATGGGGCCATTTTAGACAATAAGCCTACAATAAATATTGATTTAAATAATAACAATTTAAAAATAAAATAAAATTTTAAATTAATTTAATAATTAAAATATAATTGTAAAAAAAAAATTAAAATTAAACTCACATTAGTTAGAAGTTAAAAAAAAATACATTTAGTTTAAAATATTTAGTTCTAACTATTGTATTTTAATATTTTATTGCTAAATCCATCGATTTCAAAAAAAAAAAAAAAAAAAAAAAATCAAAGGTGAATTGAAATTACTAAGAAAGGAACGTCGGAAGAGTTTTATACGTCAGCCCCTAAATGGACTTGGATAGAACTTAAGGAGGTTACTTCTTGATGGGAAGAATGTGGTAGAAGGTGTGAGTCCCATTTTCCATTTTCCATTAAATTATTACTTCTTGATGGGAAGAATGTGGTAGAAGGTGTGAGTCCCATTTTCCATTAAAATTAAATTATAAAAAGAAAATTAAATTAAATTAAAAAAAAAAGTAGACGGCCAAAAACCTAGCAAAGATTCAAAGACTACAACTCTCTTTGCAAATAAAGCTTGTGACTAAAATATTATAGATTTAAAAAGGATGATTATGTAATTTAATTTAGTTGTTTTTTTTTAATTTTTTTTGACCCATTTAAAGTTTTTAAGTTGATTAATGTATCTTTATTTAGTTAATATTTTTTCTGTTACACATAAATGATATTTATTTATTTATTATGTAATTTTTATTTTTATTAATAAAGTTTAAGCAATTATAAAATTTAAAATTAAAAAAAAAAAAAAAAAAAAACCTTCGAGATTCACATTGGTCGAGAGAGGCGGTCTAAGCTTGATCTTGACCATCCGATATATATATACATTTATATATTATATAATTCTTTTGAAGTAAACATCAATATATATATATATATATATATTTTTTACCCCAAAAGAAATCAATATATATATATATTGCGAATCTCTGCAGAACTGCATGTGCAAATGTGGGACCGCCAATTAATGTATTACGTTGGGATGTCCATAGTAAAAGACAAAACTGACAGGCTAATCAGACCAAGACTATTACCTAAACAAAAGCTAATAATTTTAAGATTCATGGAAAATTCAACATTTTAGTCCTTCTAGAAGAATTAATTTTTACGTTTTTTTTTAAAAATATTTTTAGTCTCTAAATTAAAATTAATGGAATACACAATTTTTTTTTTTAATAATTTTTATTTATTTTTAATGTTGAAAATTACTTAATTTATATATGTGCTATTAAAAAAAATATATATTTTTTTGTTTATTCAAAAATATGGTCAGAAGGGTAACGTGTTAAACTATAAAAATTAATGTTGATAACATAGTTTTTTTTTTTAATATTCTTAATGAATCTTGTAAAATTAAAATAAATGATTTTATTAGTGAAGTCATTTGTTTGTCAATGTGGACTGACCGTCTATTAAAAAGGAAAGGAGGAAGGAGATACTGTACTGGAATTGCAGTTGCCGTGAATTGTTTCATTTGAGAGGAAACCTCCATGGCAGAACACCAAGCTAACGGCAGTTCTACCTGCGAAAGAGGAGGCGAAGCGGAGGTGACAGTGGTCACGGTACCCCTTCCAGCACAAGGACATCTAAACCAGTTTCTTCATCTCTCTCGAATCATCTCATCTCGCAAAATACATGTCCATTTTGTTAGCACCCCAACCCATATTCGACAGGCAAAGATTCGAGCTCATCATGGATGGCATACTCACGCTAATTCTTACTTCCATTTCCATGACCTGACAATACCCTCATGTGAAGCCCCTCCGCCAGATCCTACTGCCCATGTTCAACAATTACTTCCATTGTTTACTTCCTTGCCCCATCTCCGGGATCCCTTGTGCGCTTTTCTACACGAGCTTGCCAAGACATCAAAGAGAGTTGTTGTCATAATTGATTATTTCATGCTTTGGCTGATCCATGATCTGTCTTCGGTTCCAAAAACGGAGTCCTACTGCTTCCACAGTATTTCATCTTTTTCCATGTATTACGCCAATTGCGTGATAACGGAAAAGCCTGTTCTCATTCACGGTGAACCAGCGAAGGACCTTCCACCCCATGATAGTGTTTTCCCGGAACAAATGTGGGAATATCTCAAAGTGTTCTGTAAGACCCTGCACTGCAACCGTGGGAATCTTTACAATAGTTGTAGAGCAATAGAAGGTCAGTTCCTTGATCTACTAGCAGAAGAAAAGCTAACTAATACAGACAAGCATTGGGCTATTGGCCCTTTTAACCTGGTATCTCTCCCTGATGAGGGGAAAACTTTCAACAAACACTTGGAGTGGCTTGACAAACAATCCCCAGACTCCGTTATATTTGTTTCATTTGGCTCGACTTGTTCTTTATTCGATGAACAAGTCAATGAAATTGCTCTCGGATTGGAAAGAAGCGGCCAAAATTTCATGTGGGTACTGAGAGATGCAGACACAGCAGATATTTTTGTAGGAGAATCAAAGAGATACCAACTGCCAGAAGGATTTGAACAGAGAGTTGAAGGAAGAGGCATAGTTATTCGAGATTGGGCACCGCAACTAGAAATTCTGGGACATCCTTCTACCGGAGGTTTCATGAGTCACTGCGGATGGAATTCCTCCGTAGAGAGCATATCCATGGGAGTGCCAATTGCAGCATGGCCAATGCATTCGGAACAGGCGCTGAATGCCATCCTAATAGTACAGCTGCTGAAAATGGGTCTGATAGTGAAGAAAGGTGGAGTTGGACATGAAATTGTGAGATCAGCAACAATTGAAGAAGCTGTAAAAACATTAATGGCTTCCCCAGCAGGAACTGAAATGAGACAGAGAGCTAAAGAATTGAGCACTGCCGTCAAACAGTCAGTTAAGGAAGATGGCGCTACTACTGCAGAGATCTCAAGTTTCATTGCTCACATCACCAGATAAATCTCTCTGTATTAAAAATATGATTATCTCCTCTCATCCAGCTTCCTGCTTCAAAAAATTATCCCCTTTTTTCTTGTTTTCTCTTCTTCTTAGCTTCCTTCAGTATGACATAGCTGAAAGCAACTATTTGATTTCTTGTTCACATACCATCAATACAGAGCCTAAACATGGATCCAACAATTTAGGATGTTCTCTGAGAAGGATGACTACTAGATGTTTTGTCTCCAATAAAACTTAGAATTAAATAAATTTAAAATTAAAATTAAAATTTTTATAGTTAAATATTAAAAAAAAAATTTAATGAATATAATTATAAATATTTAAAGTTTTTGGTATGTTACTTCCAAAAAAAAAAAGTTTTTGGTATGTTTTGTTTTAAAGATTTTATTTTTAAATTTTAAATTTTAAATAAATTAAATTTTGTAGTTTTTTTTTTTGACGAAAAAAAATTTATGTCTCATACATTTATTATTTTTATTTAAATTTTTTTACTTAAAAAAATGAATTTTATAAAATTTAATTTATTTAAAATTAAAAATAAAATAAAATAAAATATTTAAGATTAAACATAGAGATTATATATTTTATTTAATAAGTAAATTGAGACTATATTGATCATTTTTTAAAAAATATTAAAAAAAATTGCTTAAATGTACGACGTATTTTAAATGAGTTTCAATTATAAACGATATCGTTAAGGAGAGCATTTTACCTGGTTTAGATTAAATATTAAAAATTTTAATTAATATATTTAAAAGAGTCAAAATTTTACAAAATAAAACCAATTTTTGAAAAATATATACATAAATAATTTATAAATTCGGAAAAATGATGTCGTTTTAATAAAATTATTTAATCCACTCAGTTAATTTTTTTTTTTTTTTTTTTTTGTTTTGCGAAAGTGGACTGTGTCCATTAGCGTGAAGGCCTCAACGCGGAGTCCACCGAGCTAGTAAAACGAAAACGATGCCGTTTCTTAAGTCTTTAATAAGGAATAAACCGCCCAGGCTCGTGGATCGCGTTTTCGCGTGGAAGAAAAGCTTCCGTGTACTTTCTCCTATTGTCCGGAAAGAAGATCACAAGGCAAGGTAAGGTTTGCTCATTTCTCCTTGTTGTATTCATGCGAATATCTGGTGAGGTTTTAGATCCATACGGCATTTGCCTTCTTTCTATCACGTAGTTGTTACGTATTTCAACGTGTTTTAGAGTAGATTTCATCAGAATTTCCCTGCGTTGGATGCAGATTGTCTTGATCAACTCGAGATTTGTTTGAATTTTTGCTTATTAGTGTGTTTTGTGACCTATGGAGACTTGATTTTTATCAATTTTGCATTTGCATTGGTTTTTGCATAGCTGTTTTTTTTATGTTTTCTATTACCTTCACCGCAAAGAATTCCGATACTCAGTTGATATGTTTTTATGTTTTTGTTTTTTCAGATGGATTCTACTGTTATGCTTCACTTGTGTACTGTACTCTTATTTTACTTGTACTAACGTAGTTTATGGTAATTCTTTGGTACTCGGTCACTGACAGTCTTTTCTGATCACTAAACCAACTATGTTAATGAACTTGTAAAAATTTCTCTTGTTATGATGATCTATTTATTCCTTTGTTTGGTTAAGATCTAAATCGAACTGCGTGATGCTGTGATTATTAATTGACAAACTGGTACATCATCATGGTGCCTTCTCGGGAAGAATCTTTGTAATTAAAACAAAGTATCATGATTAAGCATGTGGTGCGTTGTCTTGTCATTTAGATTGGATATTTGTAAAGAAAATACCATAATTCTCTTGGTTCATTGCAGCTAGGTGCTACAATGGAAGGAACAGTATTCACCCCTGCTTTAGAAGGGATGAAGCATGTCAAGTCCGAACAGAGTGAAATGCTTACAAAGCCTTTCTTGGATGTCTGCAAACAGATTTTACCTGTTATAGGTATGAAGTGTTCACTTCAGCTTGAAAGTCAAGTCAAGTCGAGTGCTTTACTTGTCTTTATAAGGCCACCCCTCAGTGCCATTGGTGTTTCTTGATTATTGTGGATTTGCAGCCTACCAAACAATTACTGTTTTGCTGTGATTTTCAGCTGTGTTTACCACTGTTGTTAGATATATTCTCAATATAAATGGATATATAGTTTCTATGCTATTATATTAAATTCTTTTTGTTTGAAAAAAAAAAAAAAAATGCATGTTGTTGATTCCTCCTAGAGTTCAAATGCTCTGACCCTTGTCAACAAGAGTGTTATTGGGGTTCTGATCGGTTTATAGTTTTCTATTGTTTATAATGCCAGACAAGTTCGGAGCTGCCATGGCGCTTGTCAAATCTGATATTGGTGGCAATATAACAGTAAGATATCTCTTTAAGCACTTATCCAATTTTCTGCTTCAGTTGGGAACTTTACTACTAAGAATTTTAGGAGCTTATCATAAAGTGCGTTATGCATATGCTAATGCTCTTCTGTTCGTAGAAGCTTAACATTGGAAATGCTTCTCTTGTATCGTCTAGAAGTTGGGTTGTTTCTACCATTATTAGTTGAAAGTGAGACAAATTGTCTAAATAAAATCCTTCATAATTTTCAACCATCTAGATATATTAGCTGTTTGGCCACACATTAACCTTTTCTTTTGAAAGATTATGCATTTGCCAAAACTCTGTTTGGCTCTGATGAGTCTTTATTGACCCAATAGTTTCTGCTTTTGTCATGTCAAGGAATCTCAGCTGATCCAAGTATCAATTTTTTTGCAGAGGCTAGAAAACAAATATTTGACCAACCCTACAAAATATAATCACTTGTACAGCATGGTACAAGAAGAGATTGAAGCTAAGATAGCTAAAGGTTCATCCAGCTGTACCAATGGTCTTCTTTGGTTGACAAGGTAGTCAACAAGCTGGTATTCGGTTTTTCCTTCTTCCTGTTTCTGGGTTTTGGTGCATTTTCACATGTAAATTCACTCCTAATAAGGTCTTACTGCGTGATTTTAATTTATGGATTGAATTTGAATCAATGTTCTATCTTTTCAAGGGCTATGGATTTCTTGGTGGGATTGTTCTGTAACTTGCTTGAGCACCAGGACTGGGCCATGTCACAGGCTTGCACTGATTCCTATAACAAGACACTGAAAAAGTGGCACGGATGGCTAGCAAGTTCAAGTTTTACGGTAAAATTCATCTTTGTATCCAAGTAGAGATATGGTTCTTCACCTTATTTATAAACCATTGAAAGTTTTTGTCTTCCCCATATTTAACCCTTGCAGAACGGATTTTGTGAAGTCTAGCTGTCAATGCACAATAACTTTACTTTCAACGAGCAAAAACCAGTATATTCTGAATACATGCAAAAAACCCTTGAATACTTGGATCAAGAATATATCTATGAATGGATTCATACAAAGATAAATGATAATATTATTTGAAACTTTAGGTCTAGTTGCTTAATTTAGGTCTCATGATGACTGATCACAACTATTATTCAAAATAAATTGTCTTTGCAGGCTAAAGAATTTTAGTACTGATAGCTTAGGGTGTGAGTCTGATATGTTGTAGCACTTCACTTGTTTTCTGCTGTGAATCCGTCCCTTGTCCAAAAGGGAGCCCATTGATATTTGCTATCTTTGTTCCAACCATGACTTGATTTCAAATCATTTTTTTTTTTAAAACAGAGTAGTTGTTTCCCTCCCATTTTGATACTTTTGCTTATTTCGGGATTAAAATGCAGATTGCTATGAAGCTTGCTCCAGATAGGAAGAAGTTTATGGATGTCTTGGGTGGATCTGGTGATATTAATGCTGATATTGAAAAATTTTGCACAACCTTTCCCCCCTTTCTTGAGGAGAACCACAAGTTCTTGGTAAGACCTTCATAACACCGATGAAAGTGTTACAGAACTTCTGTTTTCTTTGATTCCTTTTTCCAGGACCATTTAGGACTATAGATTGTAATTCAAGTAATCAAGGATACAAATAAAGTGATGCGTTGTCTTTTCTTGGCAGGCTAGTGTTGGAATGGATGATCTCAAAGCCTCTTAAATCTCCTTCTGATTTGATGGTTGGTAGATTGTGATGCATCTATAAACTTAGTATTGAAGTTCAAAGTTCTCCGATCCCTCTCCTCAAATCCTCCTCCTTGACATGGTCCAAGCATTTGATATGAGCAACAATTTCAGCTACTGTTTTGCGTCTGAAGTATTTATTGTTATGTTGCACTGGATGTGGTTCAGGCTTGTATGTGTGACTAAATCAGGAACATGCATGGTTTTTGATTGAACATGTAGCTTAATTTTCAAAAGGCCGCGTTTAAGTTAGAGATCTACTATTACGAAATCCAAACGAGTATCAATCGAGAAAAATAAGTTGTTGTTCAGTCATCATTTGACCTTGTGCCTCCTCGGCTTTTGACATTATTGTTTCGTTCCTCGAACTTATTTTGAGATGCTGATCTTAAATGCACTGAGAGTATGAAATTTGGGGAGCAATTTTAGCATATGCTGTCAAGAAAATCCTTACAAGAAGGGTCCTGTGTCAGTATCCCTGTATGGTCATTCTTTTTCTTTTCTTTTTTTTTTTTTTTTTTTCCTTATATGTGCGCAAACAACTTGTCAAAATAGTCATAAATTTAATATTTTTGCAAAGAAGCGCGCTAACGAATTGTAGTGACGGCTCGCCGTGAGTTTGTAAGCGGGTCAAGCTAAAAGAATTTCCGGTCAATTGTCACGTCTGCATCCTACCTGATGATTGCCACATGGCAGATGACCCTCCTTTACAGTCAATGATACGGGTACGGTGTTTCTTGTTTAATTATTACTATTATTATTGTTATTTGAGTTGTAATTACATTTTTATTGAGTCAACGGCATTGCGTTAGAAACGTAGAATTATGTTTAGGGAAGGAAAAAAAAAGAGACCAAAAGTAAAAACACGGGGTTTGGGTTTAGAGTATGGTTGTCTGGTCCTAGAAAATCGAAGAGCGTCTGGTAAGGATTAGCGGGTGATATTGAAAGAAATAAGCAATGCCGTTGAATGTCGAGAGATTTGGTTTGAGGAGTCAGGGCCTTTTCTCACCACCATCAACACCATTTGACCACATTTCAAATCCTCAATCAACCCAACCAAACCTATATGACTGATATATACCAATTTTTCCGCTTTGGTTAAAGAATTTTTCCTCCTTCACCTTCATCTTCATCTTCACATTCAAAATAGAGATCAAAAACCCGAAACACACACACAAAAAAAAAAAAAAGAAAAAAAAGCAAGAAAGGAAAAATTAACGGAGAAAAAAGGCTCCCAGTCTTAGCCTTGCTATGGATTATTAAAGTCCATGGCATTGCCTTGACAAATTTCCCTAATTAGGCAAAACTCGACGAATGAGCACAAAGATGAAGGGCCTACTCAAAGGCCTTAGATACATTTCCCAAATTTTTGGTAATCATCATCAGTTCATGATTTGATTTTAATTAAGAAGAAAAAATGTTCAAGACATTTCCTTTTTCTTTTTGTTTCTTCTTGTGATTAATGCAGATGAAGATAAAGAACCGGAAATGCAGATCGGATTTCCAACAGATGTAAAACACGTCGCTCATATCGGATGGGATGGACCATCAGTTGATTCTCCTAGCTGGGTAAAAAAAATAAAAAATAAAAAATTTGTTTTCATATCCATCATCCCATATATAGCATGTGTGGTTTTTCTGTTCTTTATTCAATAGTAACGTTTTTTTTTTTTTTTTTTTTTTTTTTTTGGGTGTAGCTGAAAGAATTCAAGGCACCGGGAGGATTTCAATCTGCACCTCTAGCTGCTGCCTCCGGAGAACCCCAAGAAAGTCCTCAAGTAAAATGGGTTTCTGAAGGTCTGTCTGTCTCACGCAATAATTTTTTTTCATATTATAGAATAGAAAAGAGAAAAAAAAAAAAAAAAAAATGTTGTCTTTATTATACTCTCGATTCATTCAGTTTCTGGAAAGATAATTTGGATTATTATGATAATGCTATTTTGTTTGTAAATTCATATACATATATATATAGATTCAAAGAGTAAGGGTGCAGCCAGAGGCAACCCTGATGCACCAAGATCTTCTCGACGCCGTTCGGCAGAAAACTCTGAATCCTCAACAGGGAAGGAAGCATCATCCACCAGAAAAGGCTCCAGACGACAGTCAAAGGAGTCGTCTTCCGATAGTGTCAAGTCATCTCACCGGCAAATTCAGGAACGATGCCTGGGTGATGGGGGTGGTTCTGAATCTAACTCGGGAAGCCTCCCGGTTCCGGACATCCCGAAAAAGTCACGAAGAAAGAAGTCCAAGGACGCTTTCAATGGTGGATCGACTAGACCATCAAGATCCAAACCCAACAACACTCCTAGTGCATATAATTCATCCCAATTCCCTGATGAAGCTGCGAATGGTGGATCTACTAGAGGATCAAGATCCAAAGGCACCAATTCTTCTAATACATGTACATCACATTTTTCTGATCCTGAACTTGAACCTGAAAGCGGCTCTGTAGGACCATCAGGGAAAGATGAGTTTTCTCAATTATCAGTTATGAAATTACCTAATATAGCAGAGGAAGACAATGGAAGTAGTGGAGTTTCTTAGACATTTGAAAATTTCTTGACCTTTTTTTTTTTTTTCTTTTGTTCCCCTCCCTTTTTCTTCTTCTTCATCATCATTTTTTCCTCCCCTTCTCCTAGAGATGAATAGTTGGAGCAAAATTTTTCCTTTTAAAATTTATAAATCTTGTTGTATAATTCCATCTTTATTGTACTTCCAGTTGTTGTAGGATCGAATTCCCCCCACCCCTATAACTAACCATCATTGAGCTTCTACCTACAGCAGTCACTGAATTTGAACATTATTGGCTTGCAGAATACATGCATCCATCCATACAGGATTCTGTTAGTCCGAAATTTGTACAATTACTACTGACATCCATGTTCTCAGAGGGATACACCTCATCAACATTGTATGTTTCCAAATCACATATAGCAACCCCTCCCCCTCCACTGCATATTGTTCAAATTATGAACAGCAAAGAGGATAGATAGACAATAAACAATCAATCTGATTATCTTTTTCACATAATTGGAAAAAAAAAAAAAAAAAAAAAGAGCATAAAAATGGACAAAAATCCTGCCAAGGGATGATAATTGTCATTGTTGTGAACAGTAGGTTAAAACTTTTAGGTACATATTTTCCTCTGCTTAGAGCCTAATATGTACATATAATATATAGGTGACTACTCCAAAAAAAAAAAAAAAAAAAAAAAAAAAAAAAAATTCTCATATCAACAGAAGTGATTGATTAGTGTTATCCATGTGTTTCCTTGCTCTTACCTGTTGTCTAGCTAGATAAATTCTAATAAACAAAAGAAAGGTTTTATCCACAAAGACAACATGAGAAGCCAGAGTGCAATAATAATAAACATCAAGGACAGAGATGCAGAAAGCTGGAGTGGAGAACTCCCTTGATGTTGGAGGAGGAGGGCAGATTGGGGAATATATGGTTTGTCACACATCTTCATTTGCCCCAGCTTGGAACCAACCTTGGCATACCTCAATTCTTCATCAACACAAAGTTTAGGATTGCCCTCCAACTTCAACTTATCCCCAATTTTACCAAGGAATTCTGCAGAAAATGGAACTCTGCCACTCAATTTGTTGTTTTTCAGGTTCAGCTCGCTGATTGAATCCAAGAATCCAAACTCTTCAGGTACTGTACCCTCCAGATTGTTATTATCGAGTCCCAAATAACAAGCATTTCTCAAATATATCCCCATTGAAGCCGGGATATTCCCAACGAGCCCTGTCTCAGATAGCCCTATTCCCAGAATACCCCCTAGGTTTTCCCAAATTTCTGGGATTTTCCCTCCCAGCAAATTTCCACTCAAATACACTTCCTTCAAACTAGGAATTTCTCCTAAAAACAGCGGCACCCCGAACTTATCGAACCCATTGTTACTCAAATCCAGAAACTCCAGTCTCTTCAAACCCTTCAGACTTTCTGGGATTCTCCCAGAAAATTGGTTGAAGCTCAGGTCAAGCTTCAAGAGCTCTTTCAACCCGTTCCCTATTGATTCCGGAACGCGCCCTTCAAACCCATTTTGACTCAGGTCAAGAACCTTCAAGTTTTTCAACGCGTTGAAATTTACGGAAACATCACCCGTGAATTTGTTTCCGGAAAGTGTGAGCTGCTCCAGGTTGACTAAACCACCTAACTCATCCGGGATTGGCGCAGAAACACCAGTACCCGTGATAACTAGCCTCCTTAGCCTCGTTAAATTGCCGATTCTGGCACCGAGAGCTCCAACCAGAGATGGATTCTCTATGAAGACGAGCTCTTCAAGAGAAGACCCAAGGGAAGAAAAATCCGGGAAAATGACGTTTGTTTCAGTGAAGCATCGGTAGAAAAAAAGCTTAGTCAAATGTCTAAAGTGCGAGAAGAGAGAGGAGTCAAGAACAGCACTCGAAGAACATGATGGGTTCGGAGAGTAGTCCGAAACGTAACCAAAGCTGAGCTCAGTGATGCGTGCAGAAACACCTGTTTGATCGGTGAAGTAGTCACAGACAACACCATGTGGCGGTGAGGAGCAGAGATCCTCCGAGAAGAGGGAGCGCCAAGGGATATCCGAGTTAACCGACTCGAGGACCCTATACACCGATTCTTGCTCAACTGAGTTGAGGGGAGGCTGTGAAACGACGCAAGCCAACAGAAAAAAAGAGTAGTGAAGAAGGACAAAGAGCATCGCAGTCGTAAGAGAAGAAGCCATAGCCATTGTTATACCTTTTATGCTAGTAGCTCCGATCCAACTCTGAGAACAATGTTCACTAGCAAGAATGAAGAAGAACTTTTCAAAGGAGGAGTGAAAGAGATAAGGATGGGAAGAAAGGATATATTAATGGAGACGACTAGTGGGGTGGACGGTATTGAGAGAAAGAGAGAGAGAGAGAGAGAGTTGAAGAAGGAATGAAAAGAAAGGGAAGCAAATGATACTAAGAGTATGTTTGTCTTAAAAGATGAAAGAAGTGAATCAGTGAGGACAAATTGGTTCAGAGATTTGCTTTACTGTAACCCTTACTCTATACGACTGACTAGTGACTATATACATATATATATATAACTCACTTCCCCTAAATAAATACTCCCAGTCCATCCATAGCCTTCCCTCAGTCCCTCCCTCCTGATTCCCACCACCACTGACCCAAGCTTTCTGAAACATTATGAGAGAGAGAGAGAGAGAGAGAGATGATCAGAACATGAAAATGCCATGCCATGCACCACCAACCAACACAATATCTCATAATTTACTTTTCTTTTTCGTTGAGTTTAGTTTTTTTATCAATATTTATATAACTTTCGTTAATTTGTGTGACAGCTTTTTACAAGTTCTGAACAATGAATGACTTTCTGGACAAATATATACTTTTGCATGTGTTTTTCTTACGATCAAATGTTCAAGAACATACCACATTTGGTTGATTTTCATTTTCCTCGAGGATATATATATATATATATATATATATATATGGATTTGTGTTTTGGCTGAGATGAAAAGTTTTTCACCATTTGGGCAAATTTCAAACATTTCTTTGTACTTGAGTTGCTATCTGATCCTGATGAGAATCACATGATCTTGATGTGCTAATCCATCTGATATACATACACACACACACACAAATATATACACACACATATATATATATATATATATATATTTTCTTTTCTTTTCTTTTCTTTTCTTTCTCGCGCATTACACAGTACTGTTTATCCAGATTGGATAATTCATTTACACACTGGTTATTCCATATGACACAGTCTTCATGTGGTGCGCGCGTTAGGATTTTTTCTGTCTCCCATACACTTCCCTAATTCTACCCAAAAAAAAAAAAAAAAAAAATCCTTGTACTTTTTATGGAAGAAGGATGAAAGCTTTCATTATATATATATATATATATTTTGGTAATTTAAAGCTTTCATATAATATATATTACATAGGATATGAGTTTTGAGATGAGGTGAGGTGATTATAAGGTCTCAAAATTATGACAATAAAGTGGTACGAAGTAAAAAATTTTGTATTTAACGTAATTTTTTATCGTATTTTAGTTAGTATTAAAAAAAAATTCATAAAATTTCCAACAAATTAATCGAATAAAGATATTAAGAGTGCTTTTAGATTTGAATTTTTTTTTGAAAAAAATTCATTTTTTTAAAAAAGAATTGAGTTGATTGCGAATAAAGAGGAGTAAGGTGAGGCTAATGTAAGATATTGTCTAGTAAGTGGGAAACAAAAATAATATATTTTATTAGTATAATGATGATTTTTTATTTGAATTATATATATTTATATGTATATATTGAATATTTATAGTAAATGAGTGAATTTTTTATTCTTTTTTTTTTCTACCTCACCATACATGAACAGTAACATGTCAGATTGGTATCCAAACAAGTACAACTATTTTTTTTTGAGTTTGAGAAAAAAAAAATTCAGTCCAAAAACAGCCTAAATTACTGGAAAAAAATACAAAAATTATGTCAATGATTTTATTATTATTTTTTTTTTTTTTGTAGAAAAATAATTGTAAATTTTAATTTTAGAAAATAATTGTAAATTTTAACTTACCAAATAATAATAATAATAATAATAATTGTAAATTTTATAAATTAATAAAAGATTCCTTTTGTTTTATATTTGTTTGTTACTTGTCAAGTTTTTACATCAATTAAAAAAATGCAAAAATTTATGTTTACTTTCTTATATAAAGAGTAAGTAATGAATATTGGTTACAACACATTAACTGAATAGATATTGAAAAAATATATATATATATATATATTAACAAATGTTATATTAATTTTATAAGGTGACAATTAAAATAGAACCTTTTTTCTTCCGGATGTGACTAAATAAAAAAGATGTAAAAAGTAATACTCATTCATAAATCAAATAAAAGTAAAAAGATATTTTAATTTTTAACTAATAAAAAATATATTCAAATTAGTATTAATAAATGTATAGATTAGTATGACAAGATGGTTTAAATAAATTGATAACAATAAGATTTATGATTTTAAAGACGTCATAAGTTGAAATTATATTAGATGTGAAAAATGTGTCAAAATATAATTAAAAACAAATGTATAAATTTGTCTAGTAATAAATAAATACAAAAGGCCTAATTATGGTAATATTTTTCTTTTTTCCTTTTTTTTTTTTTTTTATTTTGAGGGTTTTTTTTTTTTTTTTTTTGTTTTGTCTCTAACATGTCATGAACTTATGATATCTTAGATCATAAATGAAGCTACTATCAACGGAATTACGTCTTGCTGACAATTAGTTTATCAGATGACAAGTAATATATATATATATAAGAAAAATTAGTCGGTTCAATCTCAATACTATTTTTGAATAGTCGATTAAGTCTATAAATTTATTTTTAACTATAATTTATCCTTAATCAATTTTTAAACTCATAATGTAGTTCCTTAGTAGGTTTTCAAATAAGTTACATGTAATTTTTTTTTTTAATACGTTAAAAATATTTTAAAATTTATTAATATTAAAAAAATGAATAATCGATATAATTATGATATATAATAATTAATGTTCATATTACTTATAATTTTTTTTAAAAAAAAAAAGTTTCACATCTTAATAAATATTAATAAAATTTTCTCTTTTATTTTACCAATTAATTATTTTGTCATATATCTATGTTATCAATCAATAACTATAGAACAAAATAATTAATTGATAGAATTAAAAAAGAAATTTTTCATAATATTTATTATAGTATGAAAAAAAATTTAAAAATTTAAAAATTTATTTATAATACAAAAATTAATTATTATATATCTTATTTATAATGATAATTAATTTTTACAGTATTAATAAATTTTAAAATATTTTTAACATATTAAAAAAAAAATTCTATTATGCTTTTTGTATTTAAAAAAAAAAAAAAACATGTAACTTGTTTGGAAACATGCTAATGGACTACATTATAAGTTTAAAAATTAATTGAGGACTAAACAAAGTTAAAAATAAAATTTAGGAATTGAACAGACTGCTCAAAAATAGTTCTATGACTGAATCGGCTATTTTCCCTATATATAATTATAGATACACTTTATTTAAGGCAAATTGTCATAAATAGTCCGTAAACTATGGTCATTTGGTGACATTGGTCCCTAAATTATTTTTTTTGTGACATTGGTCCCTTAATTATGTTAAATTGTGTGAGATTAGTTCTTCTGTTAAAAATTTTTGTTATCTTATTGTTAATTTTTTTTTTTTTAAAAAAAAAAACCAATATATATGTATATATGTACGGTAAAGAGAATAAAAGAAATGACTATATGCATATGTATTTGTATCAATAGTATATTTTTCTTTTATATAATGTTATTGTGAAATGACTAAAATGTCATTGGACAATTATTTTTTTGAAATTAACAGTATGATAACAAAAAATTTTAACAGAATGACCAATCTCACACAATTTAACATAATTCAGAGACCAATGTTACTAAAAAATTAATTCAGAGACCAATGTCACCAAATGATCATAGTTTGAGGATTATTTATGCCAATTTGCCCTGTATTTAATTCATCACCTCATACATCTATAATAAATCATTAATTTTTTTTTTTAATCTCTCTCTCTCTCTCTCTCTCTCTCTCTATATATATATATATATATATATATATATATATATTTGTCATCTTTCATTACTTCATGTCTTCATCCACCCAAAAAAACCAAAGAAAAAAAAAAAAAAAGGAAGTCAATAATTTCCATTTTATTTATTATTTTTTGGTTATGGTTATTTAAATTTGATTGTTTTGTATCGTAAGGGGACTGGTTTATCTCTCCAGCGAATCAAATTGGCTAAAGATGTATGTTCATGAGGCCAAGCTAAAGTTTCAATCAATTCCTGCCAATAACCTCGTCAATAAATTAAAAACATAAATCCAATATGTCCAAATAAGAATATTCATGCCCAGACAAATAAACTATTCATACCAAAAAAAAAAAAAATTATATCTATTAATAAGTTGTGAAGAGTTTAACCATAAATAATCTCTTAATCAACTCATCAAAATAGGTGAAAGATTCATTAAATTGTGAAGCGTTACTCTGCCACACTAATGACATTTCATCTGAAAACGATATATATATATATATATATATTTTATAATTTTCATCTGAAAACTTTCACTTAGCCTTAGGCATTTCAACTGGAAGAGAGATGAACCGTGTCAGCAGGTCAAGGCCAATGATCAGCCCATCACAGACCATCCCTCACTCTCTCTCTCTCTCTCTCTCAAAGCCACGCCGAAATATCTGACGGCTCTGCCCCCTCTCCGCCCTACGTTTACTCTGTAGATTTTTCCTTTGAATTAATCTGTACTACTTTAGTAAAGCATGCTCAGCTTTGAGGAGGAGACGCGGCAGGAGGGGGAAGAAACATTAATACAATGGGCAAAACAAATTCATGCTTTTTTTTACACCAATGAACCCACAGAAAAAAGCAGCAACCGTGCCGACCGCAGCCCGCCGGCAGCCGCCGACTTGTCGTTTTTCTTTTGATTGTCCTATTATTATTATTATTATTTTGGTTTTGAAAGCGACGCCTAACCGTTTTTATAAAAAGCCAAAAAAAATGAGGGAAGGGAAGCGCATCTTACTAACACGTGTCGTGTGTTAAGTGGATCAATCCGACCAAAACAAAAGGGTAAGGAGAGATCGTTTCCGGAAATGACAGAGCATGCGAATCCCATTTCCAGGCTATACATTCGCCGTCCCGGATTGCCCCTACTCCGCCCGCTTGTGGGACCCCTTACATCCCCTATACTTTTTCACTTTTAGGTTACTACTGTCGCTCAATTTACGCTCTACTTCACTTTTTCTTATTAAATTCATATTTTAAAAAATTATTTTAAGAAAAATTTGCAAATAACAATGGCAAAATAATTTTTTTAATTACAATTCTTTCTTTTATTTTTTTTTTTATTTTTTTATCCCAATGATAAAATAGACATTTTGACTCTCTATCACCAAAAAAAAAAAAAAAAAAAAATCATAAAAAGAGGAATTTCTATTTCATGAAACTCGTAAGCAAAAATCAAAGAAGTAAAATTTAGAAAATACGATAAACTTCCAGTTCGAATTTACAATATTTGAAATTATTTCTGCAGAAATTGAGTAGAGAGGAAGAAAAATTTTATCATAGGTAAGTTATGTTATTGTTTAATGTTGAAAGATTCAACTTTTTGTATTGCATTCGAACGATTATAGCTTGTGGATTCAAACTGAAAGTTCATAGTATTTTCTGAATTTGACTTATAAGCTTCACGAAATAAAAATCTCTCATTTTTAGTCTCTCTCTCTCTCTCTTTCTCTCTCTTGAATAGAGGGTAAAAATATTCATTTTGTCCTTCGAATATAAGTAAAAAATGAGAGAAGTGTAATTAAAAAGACTATTTTGCTCTTAAAATTTATTAAAAATAAATAAAAAAAATGTTTTAACTGATGGTTGAACATTACAAATTTAATAGAAATACCATATGCATCAATAAAAAAAACATAAAGGACATTAAAAAATAAAATAAAATATTTATAATTATAAGCACCAACCCGAAAAAAAAAAAAAAAGAAAAAAAAGATAAGGAACTATTTGCACCAATTTACCTGAATATTGTTTGTAATTTTTTTTAAAATGAATTTTATATTGAAAAAATAAATAAAGGTTAATACAAACCTAATAGATATAATTGGGAGACAAACTTGAATTAAATATATATATATATATATATATATATATATATATATATGATGTCTAAATGTATAGGGTTATTAGGTTAACTTCTTTACTCAATTTCAATTCAGTGGAAATCCAAACACACCCTTAATCTTTAATATTTTACTGTGATTATTATTATTATTCTAATTTATTTTACTATGTCATCTTGTGAATTCTTTTCTTTCGATATATTTTATATTTTATAATTACTTTAAATCTCTATTAATTTAAAATTGAATCATGTTGTTTTTTAGAACAAATTCTTTCACCATTAATTTATTTATTCACATAATTCTAACTTTAAAATATTATTCGAGGAAAATTAAACTCTTTTTCGACGGAATTGTTGATAAAATTTATATATTATTAGTATATATTCCATTATTGATAACGTTTATATTGTTTATAAAGTTAATAATAATAAAAAAAAAAAATTTTACTATAGATGATATTTTAATTTTAATATTAAAATATATATTTTTACAGCAAAGATCTTAAATTAAAAAGTTTTTAATATATATTTATATAACTAAATATATTTTTAGCAATAATGTGTAAATACAATTAGGGTAAATTGGCATAAATAGTCTCCAAATTATGGTCATTTAGTGGTATTGGTCCATGAATTAATTTTTTGATGACATTGATCCTTGAATTATGTTAAATTTGTGGGATTGGTCATTCCTTTAAAATTTTTTGTTATCATACCCTTAAGTTAAAAAAAAAAAAAAAAAAATGTCCAAGAACATTTTAATCACTTCACAATAACATTATACAAATATATATATATATATATTGATACAAATACATATAGATATAGTCGTTTCTCTCATGCTCTTCACCTTACATATATACATATATATTGGTTTTTTTTTTTTTTTTTTTTTGTTATTATAAAATGACAAAAATCTTATTAGATAATTTTTTTAAAAAAATTAACGGTAATATAATATAAATTTTTAACGAAAGTACTAATCCCACACAATTTAACATAATTCAGGGATCAATATCATTAAAAAATTAATTTAGAGACTAATGTCACAAAAAATTAATTCAATAACCAATGGTTATCAAATGACCATAGTTTAGGGACTATTTATGCCAATTTGCCATACAATTAGGTACTAATGCTTAAAACTGAACACGGGGAGGTTTGAAATAAAATAATATTTTGCTTTACTTGTTGAACAAGCAAATAAAGCATTTGACTTTTTTGTCCCTGTTGATGGATTCATTTACTAAGAGTGCTTATCACTTTATTTATTCTTTTGCCCTTTTTCCGCTTCAAATTTTGTCAGAATTCATTCATTTTATATTTCTTATCACTTGTCGCTGTCATCGTAGAGTTATGTTTTAATTTTCTTCCACAACTTCTAAATGTTCCTTTTAAATTCCATTCAACTCTTTTTTAAAAAATAGCAAACTTAAAAAAAAAAAAAAAAAATCCAATCTAAATACAATTTGTTTATTTATTAAATAGTTACATGTTATAAAATTTCCAAATAAAAATAATACAAATTTGAAGTGTTTTGTTTTTTATTTTATTTACTTTCTCTATATTAAAATAATAATAATAATATAACTTGCAAAACATAAATATAAAAATTGTTTGTAGACAATAAAAATTTGTAAAGTAATTTAAATTAATTAAGTGGTACATAAATTTTACTTAATTATTTATTACAAATTACTCTTCATTTACTATAACGAATAGCATGTTGACACGTGGCAGTATTACAAAAGACTGACCAATCAGAATTGAATGAGTGTTTCAACCAATTAGAAGACGCCACATCATCACAAGAGACCCCTTGCATTGTCATCCCTTCCTCTATAAATAAAAGAGTAAGAGGGGCTTAAAAAAAAAAAAAAAAAACACAAAAGTCTTGGAGATAAATAAACTCTATCATATCAAATCCTTCCTCTTTCAAGTTCAAGGAGTCATATCATTCCAATATAAAGTCAGAAGACCCTTGGAAGAATAGATCCAATATCGATATCTCCAAACGGATCGAAATCAAACCTAAAGGGAACAGATTAGATAGAGATTGTACCCACATGTTTATAAATTAATGAAATACATATTTTAAAATTGATTTTGTATTTGCATTATTTCTTATTTAATTTTTGCATACGCTGTTCACACTGTTAACTATAAGTATGATATTTATCTATAATTAATTATTTAATATTAATTTTATTAAAAAATTCTGAACTATGTTTATATTTTATAATATATCACTACATATTTATAAATTATCACAAAAATTTTATTAGAAAGCATGAGTAATTATAAATTAATGACAAATAATATTTTCTACGAGTGTAATGAATTTAAATTGTATATCACCATAAATAACAAATTTTCTTCTGAAAGCATAAAATTGTCTATATAATAAACTACACTCTTTTTAATATAAAATTTATTTTCAATAAAATTACAAACAATATTCATTTTGATTTATACTGTGTTTAAAAAAAGTCATTTTTTCCCCAAAAATAATGGTAACCCAAACACATCTATAACCTTCTATACTAAAAAGAAAAAGTTTGTATGTTTGTTTTTTATGTCTTTTTAATTCAAATTCATAATTTTTTGAATTATAATTGTAATTGTTTGTAATTAAGCTATTATTTATTTATTTTGGGTGTGTTTGAATTACAATTATTTTTTTTTTAGACAAAATTTCATTCAAAATAAATATTGTTTTAATTTTTTTTTTTGAAAATAAAATTTATATTGAAAAAAAATAGAGATTAAATATATAGTTTTATATGGTATAATGATTATTTGTGTAATAGGATGTTTTTTTGGGAAAAAACATATAATATCATTTTATTAATAATATAAATATTTTTGAATCAAAGTGAACTTACTTATGTATATATATATATATATATATATATTATTGACCATATTTAAATGAGGTGACACACCTAATATACAGAGTTTTTTTTTTTTTTTTTTTTGAAAATTTAAGGTATATTTGCCTCTGTCGTATTTCAAACTCATAATTTCTTGAATCATAAACGAGGCTATTACTAATTGAATTACGCCTTCTTGACAGCTAATATATAGAGTTGAGGACAAATTCTAATTCAAAGAAAAAAAAATATTTAAGTAAATAGAATTATTAAAAAACAATTTTTTTTCAATTTAAATTAAATAATAATACAAACACAACTTTGTTTAGAAAGAGAAAAAAATGTCAATGCATGGTAAGGAATAAGGATGGAAGGACATGTCTATTCAATAGGGAACCACCACCTACTGATTGGTTTTATTCTTTTATTGACACGTTTTTACGCAAATACCCTCAAAAGACACAAAATAAAAGAAGAAAGAATAAATGAAATGATATCCATTTCCACTTACCAAAAAAAAAAAAAGATATCCATTTCCTCTGTAAAAAGTACTTTCTTAGTCAATCAATCTCACTTTTTCCAAAAAAATAAAAATAAATTATGTTTTACTGTTTCATTAACTATTTGACGAGTTTTATCCATAACACAATAAATAAAAAAATTAAAAGAAAAATTTTTCGGTTTAGTCCCTTAATTATATACTTTTTTTTGAATTGGTCCTATAACTTTAATTTTATCCAAATTGATCCTTTATATATTTTTTATTTCCCAAATTGGTCCTCCAACCAAAATTTGATCACTTTACCGGCATATTCATTAAATTAAAAGAGTATTTTGATCATTTCATGTTAGAAAAAAAGAAAAAAATGGAATAGATATATTAAATTTATTCACATCTCTTTCATTTTTCTTAAAAAAAATGAGTATTTTGGCTAAAATATTATTTTATTTTATGTTTTTCCTTGTTTTTCTAACATAAAATGACTACAATACCCTTTTAATTTAATGGATATGCCGATAAAGTGATCAAATTTTGGTTGGGAGGACCAATTTGGGAAATAGAAAATAGATAAAGGATCAATTTGGATAAAATTAAAGTTATAGGACCAATTCAGAGAAACGTAAATAGTTAAGGGACTAAACTAGAGAATTTTCCAAATTAAAATTAAAATGTGATAAATTTTTAAGTAATTTTTGTAATACCTCGTCCCATATTAAAAATATATGTGAATATGTCACGAAATATAAGTATGGGCCTAAATAGTCATTGTTAACTCGAGATATTCTTTTTGGTACAGCGATGACGATGCAAAGTAGTTGACCGTGGATACCGCTAGATCAGAAGCTAAGTGCTACATCATATGTGTGGTGGGAGCCACTTCTGGAGTTCCGATGTCGCAGGCTCATGTTGTGACACTCTTTAAACTAATGAGGACTTACTTTTCTTTTTTTTTTTTTTTTAAACTAAATAAGAATTACCTTTATTTTTTTTTTTTAAAAAAAAAATAATTCACAATTTATCTTATTCTTATTTAAATAAAAAATTCGGAGTATAATTTATTTTGTCAAAATAAATTCTTAGTTTAGTATTTTTATATTTACTTATAAACCACAAATAATTATTTTTATTTTTTATTTATAATTTTAATAATATAAGTTTTATTTATAATCTTAAAATGACAATATAACAATTCAATTGATAATAATTATATTTATGATTCAAGCGATGAATATTAATATAATTTATAATTATCAATATTATTCTGATAATTTAAAAAATATATAACACATATATCTTGATTATGTATCTGTAAATATACATGTATCTCTTATTGATTATATCATAAGAATGCGATAAGTGACTATCAATATAACTTAAGCTCAATTAATAATAATTATATTTATAATTCAAACATGAATATCAATATAATTTTACAATTATCAATATTATTTTGACAATTTAAAAAATATAT
Organism: Marsdenia floribunda; assembly: GCA_035583425.1. NCBI lineage: Eukaryota > Viridiplantae > Streptophyta > Magnoliopsida > Gentianales > Apocynaceae > Marsdenia > Marsdenia floribunda. The sequence goes on along the minus strand of JAXGGT010000169.1, from coordinate 5,519,620 downwards.
AACACATATCTCTTGATCATATCATAAGGATGTGACAAGTGACAAGTGACTATGAGAAAAATCTTATTGGTGCTGATAATCAGTACACAATTACCAACCTAGATGATAATAAGATTCTTTTTGAAACGGCGAATTTACGCGGGTAAGCTGACTGCGGGAATTTCTCATTTGGAAAAGGAGAATTTTCAAAGCTCAGCACAGCATACTCATAAGAGAGAGAGAGTGGAACACTGGTTCACTGAAGGAGGTGTGCGAGGTCGAGTGGGCTTGAAAAATGGCTATGGCTGGCTTGTACAGGCGCATCCTTCCTTCTCCTCCTTCAATTGATTTTGCTTCTTCTGAAGGAAAGGTCTGTTTATTTATTTATTTTATTTTTTCTCTCCAGCTTTTGGATACCTAGGGTTTTGATGATCTGGACGGATTATACGATCATTTCTAAATTTTGATTGCAATTGTTACGAATTTTGTGCTTAGAGGATTATGACATGAAGTTTGGCAATATTGTGAGCCTCTATTTGATTGGATGCGACTGACTTTGGTATTTTGGTCTTTCGATTCGGTTTGATCTGTTGCATGTCCTTAGCTTTTTATCTATCACTGTTTATTACTAAATTTAATAATAATAATAGTAATAATAATAATAATATTATTATTTTTAATGGAATTGCAGCAACTCTTTCTGGAGGCGATTCAGAATGGAACTATGGAAGGGTTTTTCAAATTAATTTCTTACTTCCAGACACAATCTGAACCTGCATATTGTGGTTTGGCTAGCCTTTCGATGGTCTTGAATGCCCTTGCTATTGATCCCGGCAGAAAATGGAAAGGTAATACTTGTTTTCACTAACATGTGGCGGTGATCACATATTGATTCCTCAGTATGGTTCTAGTTTTAGCAATGCTCTAGAGTTATTTGGATTCTGATTGAATCTGGCCACTTAAATATATGTATATATATAAGATTTATTGTTTTTGAAGTTTTTATTGGATTGTTCTCCCATGATAATTGATGTTTGGTAGCTCCTTAAGTCTTTCAGCACAGTCATTCTGCGTTTCAAACTGGAAATTTTAGATGCTGATGTGCACTTAATACGATGCAGCCTGTTCCAAGGCCCTTTCTCCTTGGTTTCACTTTCTGGTCTCCCCTAGTGTCACCACACGTGATGTTGTGTATTGGCACCAAAATCTGTTAGTCCACATGTCTTCTGTGAACATCAGTAGGAAGAGATGGTTATAGGCTTGCCTGAGTGGGTGTAAGGCATCCATGAAATTGTTTTTTATTTGCTTGTGAAATGATTTCTATGTGTACTGAATTTACATATTTTTCACTGTTCACAAAATTGCTTCTACTTTCTATGTGACCTTACTAAGAGCTGCCTTTTACCTTTGGAAAAGGATGCATTCTGTTGATTTCTTACCACTGAGATGTAAAATAGTCATTCAATAATTGCCCTACGTACTTGATTGGGACCAGTAATACCATCACTTACTCAAATTGTTTGAATTGTAACCTTTTTTGGCGGTGGGTGTGTATATCATAATCAATTCCATCATTACCTAAACTTTTTCATTAGTCTGAGCCTATACAATGTTCAAGAGCCATTGAGAGTATGTTCTTGGAACAGTTCACTAACTATACAGCAGTAGCTTTTCTTCTGAAAAACTTCATATATCATTCCAACAAAGAATAACTGGGAGGCTTCTCCTTAACTTTTAACTTTTCAAAGATTGACTTGCCAGTCATTCTCCTCTATACATGACTTTTTTTTTTTTTTTTCTGGCTTGTTTTTATTATGAGCTCATCAGACTGCAATCACAGGACCATGGAGATGGTTTGATGAATCTATGTTGGATTGTTGTGAGCCATTGGAAAAGGTGAAAGCTAAAGGCATTGCCTTTGGAAAGGTTGTATGTTTGGCTCATTGTGCTGGAGCTAAAGTTGAAGCTTTCCGCTCTAATCAGAGTACTGTTGATGAGTTCCGTAAATTTGTCAAGGCATGCTGTACTTCTGATAATTGTCATCTCATCTCGTCATACAATATAAGGATTTTTCAACAGGTAAATATGACCTTTTTTAATCTAATTTTTGGTTTCTTTGTAATTCTTGTTCTTCTTTTTTTTTTTTTTTTTTTTCCCTTCTCTTTCTGATAACTTTTATTATAACATCATTGAACTCTGAAATACTGCCATTATTGATGTATCACAATGGGAACCGTGGTGGAAGCAGGTGTCTGTTGGTAGGTTCTTGCTTCCTTTTCAGCTACTTCATAAGCGACTGATTTATTTATCTGATTTGTAATAGACTGGAACGGGTCATTTCTCACCTATCGGTGGCTATCATGCTGGAAGAGATATGGCACTGATTCTAGATGTTGCACGGTTTAAATATCCTCCTCATTGGGTTCCACTCCCGCTCCTTTGGGAAGCCATGGATACAGTGGATGAAGCAACTGGACTACACAGAGGGTAGATACTATTCATTGCATAGCATGTAGCTTTGTGTCAGATGAAAAATGATAAATATGATATTCTTATGTAAATTTATCTTGGAAGTTCTCGTATAAGACTCATGCTGACTTAAGCATTTGAATATCCAGATCCTGAGATATTTTGTATCACAGATTTTCTAAGCAAAAAAAATAAAATAAAATAAAAGTCTATATTAAAATAAGGTGATGAGAGGCATGAGATTTTAAATAAATAAAAAGAAGAAGAAAAATAAAAGAAGAGAACCTAAAGCCTCCCCCTGTCTGTAGCCTTATGTATACATGCATTGTTCACTAATTCTTTGATACTGAATCTACATTTTTCTTTAATGAGTTGCTTCTGTTTGTTCAATTGCTTGGTACTTGTCTATCCATTTTACTTAATCAAATCTATTATCTGTGCTAAATTTCCAGGTTCATGCTGATATCTAGGCTTCACAGAGCTCCAGCATTGCTTTATACTCTGGTAAGGCCAGTGGTTGCTTAGTTTGTATTGTATCTATCATAAACAAGTGTATCTCGTTGAGCACCTTACTGTTAGATCAGTTGGCATTTGCCAGTTAGATTACTCATTTCTTTTTCTGATATACTTTTTATTTATCCGTGTGTTTCTTCTGAGGCTATTACTCTGAAGTATCAAGAAACTGAGTGTTTCTAGCTCTTTTACGTTACCCTTCCATAGAGGAATTTATTTGTCTCAGCTTTCATTCTTCTGGTTCTGGAAGTTTTAGAGTTCCTAGATATCAACATGCATGCTAGAAGACAATATTACCCTGTCCTTTCTTCCATTTCCAGATTCTAACCATACAAAATGCCGATGCACCTTCTAAGGCCATCAACTTATCTTGGAGTGTTTTGATTCAATGATTTCCTCAGATGTACAGCATTATATTGATGTCTTTAGATATTTAATTTTGTGGGTGAACCCATTCTCTTGTTCTTTGCATGTCTTCTATTCAAAATATCAAAATATTTTTGTTATCCAATGATCCTTCTTATTCTGAAGGACTTGGCATATCATTGAACCTTGCATTCCTTACGTGATTTTCTGTTTATTATGATGGCAAAATTGTGTTTCTTGCCTTGGTTCATGTCCTAGTTGCTGGTCTAGCTTATATGCTTGATTCAATTTGTGCAGAGCTGCAAACACGAGAGTTGGGTCAGTATAGCGAAGTTCTTAATGGAAGAGGTTCCAGTGCTGCTTAGTTCATCTAATGTTAAGGACATAAAAGATGTCCTTTCTACTGTTTTCTCATCCCTGCCATCTAATTTTTCTGAGTTCATTAAGTGGGTTGTGGAAGTTCGTAGACAAGAGGATGGTACTCAGAAATTGAGCGAGGAAGAGAAAGGAAGACTTGCTGTTAAGGTCCTCATCTTCTGTTGTTATTCATATTTCCTTACTCAGGCTATCTTCATCCCTTTTTTTTTTTTTTGGGGGGGGTGGGGGGGTGGTGGGGGGTTGATTCTTGATTTATTGTCTTTCAGTTTTATGCTTGGAGTCTTTCATTGCCCAAATGGATTAGCATTTGACCGACATTTGAACTCATCTTCTGATTTCTTATCTGGTAGGAAGAGGTGTTGAAACAAGTGAAAGAGACTAATCTTTATAAGCTTGTTACTGATATTTTATACTCAGAAAAATCAATCTGCAGTATCAAGGCAAATTTGAGCCAAGTGGATAATTTGCCTAATATTGCTGCAAGTGTTTGTTGCCAAGGGGCAGGTCTTTTGGCAGGAAAGTCTAGCATGTCGGATAGATTTTGCTGTCAAGAAACATGTGTGAGATGTTACAGAGCAATTGGCGAGAGGCCTGTCACAGTAGTTTCAGGGGTGGTGGCCAATGGCGGTGGAGAGCAGGGTTTTGATATGTTAATTCCTTCATCTCAAGGACAGCTTTACTGCAGTAATTCTAGTCCAGATGGTTGCAGTGGGATGCACCCAGCCAGCAATGATATTCTGACAGCTCTTTTGCTGGCTTTGCCCTCTCAAACATGGTCAGGGATAAAAGAATCAAAAGTTCTGCATGACATACACAGCCTTTTTTCATCTGATAATCTCCCTCTAATGCTTCAAGAGGAGGTAAAATTCTCAATCTCTGCTTCCTACATAATTTTTTTTCTCCTTTTTGTATTTCTATTTTGCCACTTCGGCGAACAGATTTATTTTTTTAAAGCAATGTCTTGATACTTTATCAACTGACCTTGGTAATCAATGAAATTAGTTGAAGCTATAATAGAATAAGATAGATGTGTTATTTTTAACTTCCATGTGAATTCCTTTTCTTCTATGGTAAAATAAGATTTTACATGTGGAGATACTTTACATTAGCATATTTCTGAATTTCTCAGTTTCAGATATTCAACTATTCCTTTGGAATGCACATTTATGCAATCTATGATTTGGCCTCTACAACAACTGGAACACTCTTCTGTTATCTGCCTATGAAATATAAAGAGGAAAAACAAAACATTCTTTATGTTTCATAACTTTTCTTCAATATATCACTGTAAACAAGTGGCAATGGAAGTTTGAAGAAGATTTAGGGTATTATCCTGAATGGTATAATAAGAGGCTGACTGGATAGAACTTGATATTCAGAGTAGTATACTACTCTGATCCAAGCATTATATAAGAAGTTTTTGATGAAGCATTTGATATTCAGTTATAGAGAACACAACTAAGAGAGTTCTATGCCTGGAGACCTTGCAAGAATTGATTCCTATAAATTTACATTACATATTGTTTGCCCTTATTTGAACCCATTATTTTGATTTTAGAAATTAAATTTGTTTGAGCATGTTAAACAATATTTGTTTACTAGGAGTATTTGATCATTTTATTGATCAAATGTGACAATCAAGCCAAGTGAAACTATGGACCTGTATATATGTTCACTTGCAGTGAATTCTGTTTGTAATTGTTTCACCATTGGCTTCCATTTGATAATTTTGCATTGTTATCAATTGGCAGATTTTGCATTTGCGAGAACAACTTCTTCTTCTCAAAAGATGTGAGGAGAACAAGGTAGAAGAGGATCTTGGGGCACCTCCTCTTTAGCATCCTTATCTAGTTGTTGTTAACCCTTTTAAATTGCGTGCTGCAAGGAAAAAATATGACTCGTATAATAAATGCAAATGTTAGAATATTTGATACTTAAAAAAAAAAGAAAAAAAACCATGCTACTGGACATATTGGAACAGGTCTGTTTTTTAACCCTTTGTAGGTTTCACCTCACAAAGTAAGGAATATCTCCAGAGGATTGTTATCTGATAAGAGAGAAACTAGCATTGTGCGGCAGAGATTCACTGTTTCAGGAATCTCTCTGCAGTGAATAATGGTTCTAAGATGATTTGTGCTGGCACTTCATCTAGCTTGTGTCTGTCTGGAACATTGTATCAAGGGATTGGCAGTTTGAGAAAGGAGTATATTACCCAACTGATTTGTTGGATGTGGGTAGAATCAGATGTCCCCATACATCCTCCATTTTCAGAATTCAGGTGCCACCCGTTCGTTTAACTAATTAGCCTTCTCATCCTTGGACTCTTTTTAGTGCTCTCCAGGCTGATATATGTTGAGGAAGAGCAAATTGTGATTAGAGGTCATGTGCCAAGAGATTACTACTCTCATCACTGACCATTAGATTGTTATTGTTCAATAACGAAATGAATGTGCTAACACCCTTGTACATCTCTGAATGTTTCCTTTCACTCCTGAACAGTTAATGTTCCTGGGTATGAGATTTAATGTAAACTTTGTAGAAATAAAATTTACCAGGGAAAAAACTTGGTGAAAAGTCATGGATGTTAATTAACTGAGAAATTTTAGGATAGAACAGTGAAGGAGCCTCTTCTTTTTTTCATGTGTAAATTTATATAAGAAAACAATTGGTGGATCTCAACCGGTTGTATTTGTTGGCTGTATCTTGCTGGAGATTCGTCATTCGTAAAATGTGGAGAAGAAATTGCTCCGACGTATTCTACCGAGAAAAGAGAAAGGGCACAAGATTGCCTGCAACTGCGGGCATCACCGCCACTGGGAGACATTCATCAAAGGGGGCCACTGCTTGATGCAGGTTTGGTTTATTCCAATCTTTTTCCCGTTTGAGGCAAGGTAGTTTTCTGAATTTCTGATTCCTCAGGGAAACGGAGAGTGATGTTTTTGTAATTTTATTAACCTGGACATATGTGGATAAAGACGTGATGCTAGTTCCAATTGTGCTGCAGAAAGAGGGGTGCAGATTCCGCACGTGGAATAAACCCCTGAATTTGATTTCCACCTTCATTATCTTCATTTATATTTCATCCGGTTTTAAAACAAAAAAAAAAATGTTGCGAGAATACACCAACGTAGCAACTCAATTCGTTGAGGGTGATATGAAATAAATATCACCGATTTAACTATAATAAGTTTGAATTAATACATTCAGATTTATCAAACACATTTTTACCGAAAAGAAAATAAATAAATAAATAAATAGTCCATTCGTTACATGTATATTTTTGTTAGGGAAGTTTTTTTTTTTTTTTTTTTTTTTTCAATAAAGTCTACTTTTAAGTTCAATGTTTTCATGTAAGAGAGAGAAATATATGGAATTTAGGGAAATTATGATTGACCAAATCTATTTGTCAAATAGTTTATAGTTTATAGTAAATTAATTGAAAAATTGGTCATTTTAATTTTTAAACTAATTTTGTTTGAAAAAAGTAATTTCTATTTTTTATTTTTGATAAACGAATTTTTATCCTTTTTTGTCATTTGGATAAAGGAATTTCTGTTTTTTATTTTTGAATAAAAGAATTTTTTTTTTATTTAGACAAACGGGTTCTTTTAACTAATTTTGTCTAAAAATACAACAAGAGAAGAGAGGAATTATGAGAAATTAAAAAATGAAATGAAATAATTATAATAATAAATCATGTAAAACTAACATTTTTTTTTCTAAATAAAATTGGTCAAAAAGATCTGTTTGTTCAAACGAAAAAAGAATGAGTATCCATTTATCCAAAAATTAAAAAACAGGGACTCTTTTGTTCAAACGAAAAAATAATGGAGATTCGTTTATCCAAAAATAAAAAACAATAATCCATTTATCCAAACGAAATTAGTATGATGACTAAAATGACCAATTTTTTAAAATTAATTTTTGGAAAATTCCCGATTTCAGTCCTGTAACTATTTACATTTCCTGAACTTGGTCCTAAATTTTTAAAAATACCTAACTAGATCCTATAACTATTTTCAAATTCTGAAGTAGGTCATTCCGGACAAAATCCTCCCATTTTCTGGCATTCCCAATCACATGAGATACGCATGCCTTCTTTTTTTAAGGGCATTTTCGGTAATCTCTTCCATCCCTCCAAAAAAAAAAAAAAATTATACACTAACTCCCCATTACAGTGAAGTGAAGAAGAGGAAGAAGAAGAAATTTCGGTGGTGGGAAATTAGTTTATATATATATTTTTTTTGAAGGAATGGAAAAGATTACCGAAAATGCCCTAAAAAAATAGGGCATGTGTATCTTATGTGATTGGAAGTGCCGAAAAAGATGAGGATTTTGGCGGGAAGGACCTACTTCAGAATTCGAAAATAGTTATAGGATCTAGTTAGGTATTTTTAAAGATTTAGGACCAAGTTTGAGAAATGTAAATAGTTACAGGACTAAAATCGAGAATTTTTCATTAATTTTTTCTTATACAAAATTATTTCATAAAAGTTTATAATTTATTATAATAATATTTTTTTAGAGAGACAAGTCAATAATTGTATTAATTATTATATTTTTATATTTTTTTTGAAAATAAATATTTATTTAAATAATAACTTATTGGACATAAAACTAATTTTATTTTTAAAAGTAATTAATTTCACTTTTCTTAATCTCAAACTGAAAAATTATTTTTTTGAATATATGTATATATAGTAATAATCTAATTTATGATTGAAGAGATAATGTATGTTTATATATATATATATATATATTGGTTCATCTTGAAAGCCATTCCATTTTTTTTTAAGAACTTTTCCATATTCAAGCTTTACGTTTATAAATTGATTTGAAGTACCTATCAATATTAAAGTTTGACACTTGGCAGGTTAAACTTTTTGTCAGTATTCAAAATCATTGATTAGCAATAAAATTAAAATTAAGTCTAGATTAAAGTACTAATCAGTATTCAAGCTTTACAATTAGCAATTCATTGAAATTGCGTTTAAAGTACTTGTTAATATTTTTACTTAGTGTATGAGATTTTTTAATCGAATTTTAATTATGGATAGTATTTTTAAATCATATCTATATCCAGATTAATTCTAACTAAATTTGGGTGAATTCATTTTGCGAGAATAAATTCTAACTCTGCATACATGCGCTCAATTTCAAACTAGATGCCAAATAGAAATGATGCTGAATTTGTTATTCTAATTCTAATCAAGAGTTAACGCCAAAATAGTGATAGCTATAAAAATAAGCACATCAATTTATTAAAAAGATACTATTTTATTAATTATTTTTATGTATATGTTATTATAAAGTTATACAAACACACACATATATGTATATATTTTATAATTTTAACCAGAAGAATAAATGCAGCAGGCCTAATATCGAATGCATGTACTCGCATAGAAGCACACTCAGCTACGAGGACAGCAAGAAACGGCCAAAAAAAATAAATGAGTACAGGATAGATGAGCCCCATGAAAAACCCCTTTTTACTTTATAATTTCGGGCTTGTAGATTTATTACAGTGGACGAATCAGTATAAATAGAAGTTTGATGGGGCGTCTTAATTTCTCATCAACGAAAAGCAAAGGAAGAGAGAGAGAGAGAGAATGGAAGGGAAAGAAAGCCCATATAATTTTCATCCATTGTTGGCCAAAACAATCCAAGAACGCAGAAGCTATACCCATGGACTCTCATCAGCTCAGATCCAAGTGGTTGCTGCTGCATGTGACGCTTTCCTACCTTCCATTTCATGTTCAACTGATGCTTCCAGCAATGGCATTGGAGGCGAGGCCCTTCAATCTTTCTACAAGTCCTCTGGGTCCCAGCCCCCTCTTCCAGATGAGGTAGGATTTCAACTTCAATATCGCCCCTCTTTTTTATCTTTTAGCTTTCTGTTACCTGCTGCATATATGTGTGCTATGGTGATGGAATTTTATATATATATATATATGTATGTATATTCCAGAAATTTCCTTCTATCTTCATTTCCAGTTTTAACTTAATCTTTTGCTTGGTGGGTACGGGTAGGTGGCAGAGGAGCTAGTGAAAAGAAGTTTACCCGAAGGTATTTCACTGTTGAAGTTCGTCCTGTGGTTATTATCAACAAGACTGGGAACCCTCTTGATTTGCGGACGTGTTTGTTTAGGTTTCAAATGGCCATTTGTTCACAGGTTCACGGACTTGTCTTCCGAGACTAGGGAAGGCGTTCTTCAGAGTTGGACAACAGGAACTTTCATTCCGCTAAGAATAGTGTTCGTGATGCTTAAAGTGATCTCCTGCTTTGTCTTCTTCTCTTGGGTACTCTCTCCTCTGTACTTTCACCATTTCTTCCTTCTTCCTGCAAATTATTTTTGGTATGCTCTGTAGGATCTTCTTTTTTGTAAATGACGGTTCAAATAGTAACATATTTCTTCTAAATTGTCCTCCTGGAAATCGCTGCAGCTTAACGAGAGCTTGAGAAATCCGGCATGTGAAGCAATTGGATACAATACCGTAGATTTAGAAAAGAGGTCTTCTGAACCTAGGAAAGAAAGACCACTTGAAAAGGGTATAATTGAAACCATGAAAGAAAATGATTCTAGTTTAAAGCAGTCCCTTATCGAGAAAGGTGTTTTTGTATCTGAGGAACCAAACGAGAACGCATACAGAATCAAGTGCGATGTTGCCATTGTTGGTTCTGGGTGTGGGGGTGGAGTTGCGGCAGCTGTGCTTGCAGCCTCTGGCCAGAAAGTAGTCGTCCTGGAGAAGGGTCACTATTTTGTCCCTGAAGACTATTCTGGTTTTGAGGGACCATCTGTGGATGAGCTATACGAATGGGGTGGTAAGAAAACGACTCTAGACGGAAAGGTCCTGCTTCTGGCCGGATCCTCCGTTGGGGGTGGTTCTGCCGTGAATTGGTCTGCTTCAATTAGAACTCCCGATCAGGTCCTCCAGGATTGGTCGGTGAAGCAGAAGATTCCGTTCTATGGAAGTGCTTCATATCAATCTGCTATGGATTCTGTGTGCAAGAGGATTGGAGTGACAGAGAATTGCAAGAAGCAGAGTTTCCAGAATCAAATACTACGCAGAGGGTGTGAAAAACTTGGTCTGAAAGCTGTGAAAGTTGCAAGGAACTCTTCAGAGAATCACTATTGCGGGACCTGCGGTTACGGTTGCAGAAGTGGAGATAAGAAGGGCACTGACTCCACCTGGCTAGTTGATGCTGTAAGGAATGGTGCTGTCATCATAACAGGTTGCAAGGCAGAAAAATTCGTAATGGACAACAGCTATGGAAATGTTAGAAAAAGATGTCTCGGGGTGATTGCAAGTGTTGAAGGTAGTCAGAAGGACGACTCCTTCCCAGGGACAAGGAAGCTGCATATTGAAGCCCGGGTGTCAATTTCAGCTTGCGGAGCTCTTTCCACACCCCCTTTACTGGTAGCCAGTGGCCTGAAGAACAAACACATCGGTGGGAACCTTCATCTCCATCCTGTTATTATGGCCTGGGGTTATTTTCCTGCTGAGTCTAGTTCTGATATTAAGGGCACTAGTTATGAAGGGGGAATCATTACTTATTTGCATAAGGTTGAGTCAGCACCAGCTATTATTGAAGCTTTTGCAGGAGGACCCGCCACCTTCGCCTCTTTGATTCCATGGGTTTCTGGACACGACATGAAGGACAGAATGACAAAGTATTCTAGAACTGCAATCATATTTGCTTTGCTCAAAGATAAAGGTTCAGGGGAAGTGAGAGAGCAGGGACGGATCAAATATCGTCTGGATGAAGTTGACAAAGAGAACCTCAAGCTTGGATTGAGAACAGCGTTAAGAATCTTGATTGCAGCTGGAGCTTCCGAAGTGGGGACTTTCCAGAATGATGGGCAGAGGATGAGTTGTGAAGTGATTAAGAATGAGGATGTGGAGGAGTTTCTGGACACAGTTACAGCGCCTGGAGGGCCAAGATCCAAGGGAGAGTATTGGACCATGTATGCTTCAGCACATCAGATGAGCAGCTGCAAGATGGGTGCAACTGAAGACGATGGCGCTGTTGACCAAAATGGAGAATCTTGGGAAGCAAAAGGATTATTTGTTTGTGATGGAAGCGTACTTCCTACCGCAATTGGTGTAAACCCCATGATCACCATCGAATCAACTGCTTACTGCATCTCCACAGGAATATCGGAAGCATTGAAGCAGGGAAACTTCTCTTCAAATAATTTCAGTTCACTTGTGTGATATTTTATCATTTCTTTTAACGAAAGCATCACCGATTGATGTACGTTGTATTATCCAGTATTTGTGCTACGCTTTTGGCAAGGTTTAATCCTACTTCAAAGACAACAAAAAATGTTCTGAAATAATACCATGCTCTCATGTTCAATCAAATAAAAAGCAAACATAAGAAAAAGTAAGTTTCATATCCAAAAAAAGGGAAAAATACTAAAAACTGCTTTTATAAATACCCAAAGGTAGTAGCTAATGTGGAAAAGCTTATTTGGAACTTCCAAGGGAAAGAGTGAAACCAGAAAGATTCTAATGATGCTTTTTCATATACATTCAAATTCGAATGATGGTTAGTGGTGCTATGCCCAGTCCGGAAGCATGACCCCTCCCCACCATCATCCCCACAATCCTCCAGGGGAAATCAATCAGTCAAAAAAAAAGAGAAATAGTTCAGCTTACGCAAAAATAAATATGACAAAAAATCAAGGGATACAAGAATTTCCCGACTACTGGATAGCTTTGACAGCTTTCTCAGCCGCATCATCCAAATCTTCAGCTGTAATTAGTTTCATACCACTTTCCTGCAATAACCAGGACAATATAAAAGAGTCAAGACGCAATCAAAATGTGACCTCTTCTCTGTATGTCAGTTTAAAAACTCGGTGAGATTGATTTATAAACATGAAAGCAAATTAGTTTACCTTGAGTATTCTCTTCCCCTGATCAACATTTGTACCCTCAAGCCGAACAACTACTGGTACTTCCAATTGAACCTAAAAAGTTTAGAAGAACAGTTAACAGATTTGCTTAGACAGGTGTAGCACACTAAACAGAATGAACATTACATGAAACAGAGGTGAAAAAAATAACTTTCACCACCCAAGGAACAATAACGCAAACAATGCCCAAATAAAGAGGAGTAGGCGAAGCCAGTCTTTCCTTATGACACATGTTAACTCCAACTGACCTGTTTGGCAGCATTCACAATTCCACTAGCTATTACATCACATTTCATTATGCCTCCAAAAATGTTCACCAGGATTGCTTTCACCTTGTTGTCTGATGTTAATATTTTGAAAGCCTCCACAACCTATTTTCGCAACAAATCAGTAAATATCAAGGCATCAGGCATGTAAAACAACAATGTTATTCTATAATCTTTCTATATATACACAAATATTCAACAATAAAGTATAACACCCCACTTTTGTGCAACAAATTTAATGTATTATCCAGTATACAGATTCTGAAGTCTAAGTTTTCATTACCTGGCCTTCAGAAGCATTTCCACCAACATCAAGGAAATTGGCAGGAGTTCCTCCATGTAGTTTAATTATGTCCATGGTAGCCATAGCAAGTCCAGCACCGTTTACCATGCAACCTATTTCTCCATCCAAGCCAATGTAATTCAAGTCAGCTTTTGAAGCAGCAACCTGCAAGAAAAAAGACCAATTACTAGAAAAACAAGCATCTTAGCAAACCATAGCAAAAGGTCAAGTCTGTAGAGAAGAACAGGTACCTCACGAGGATCTTCTTGAGTTGGATCACGAAGTGCAAATAGCTCTTTTTGACGGAAAGCAGCATTATCATCAAAGTTGAGCTTGGCATCAGCAGCTACCATCTTCTTGTCAGAAGTCTCTGCAAGTGGATTGATCTGTCCAAATGTAAGGCCACCAAAATCAGAGAAAAAAGAGCACAACTTACTGAGTCCTTGCTTCCAACATGTGTAAGATTTGTACAGCAACAATAAACAAAAATATTGTAAACGGTCTTACTTCCAACAACGTGCAGTCACATTCACAGAAAAGTTTATATAGCTTCTTCACTTGTTCAATTGAAGAAATCCTGTCAGCAACTGTAAGGGCCAGACCATCAACAACTTTAGCAGCATCCTCATCAGTGATTCCCTTAAAAACATCAATAGGTACCTGGGACAGCACAGAGAATGCAAACTTTCAATTTATTAATAAAAAAATGAAATATAGTGAAAGAAAAAGACCACTATTCCAGTATCACTCAGCATGAAATGGATAACCTTTATAATCATGTCAGGAAACTTCTCTGCTAGGTCTTCAATACTTGTTCCTCCCTTCCTACAGGCAATGATAAGCTGCAGGATGCGAACTTATAAGTTCAACAACAAAAGCAATGATTTTAAATGGCAAAAGGAAAAGGGGAAATAAAGGTCTCTCCAAATAAATGAAGATACAAACAAATGATCCAGTATCTAATTAAGCAAAAAGATGTTCTAAGACACACGTTACTGAAAAATGAATATGCTACATGAGACACGTCATAAGTTTTCATGACCCTACAACTGTGTCTTGAAATTTAGAACAAAAGGGATCTATCATCATTTAAGAAGAATATAAGCTATATATAAAGATATATATAAGTGAAAAGATCATTCTCTGTCTTCACCACCCTATTTATTATGAAAAAAGAAATGAAAATGTAAGGCTATTTTTGGACTGAAATTTTTTTTTTAAAATTTCACTCAAACTAAAAAAAAAAATAGTTGTACTTGTTTGGACACCAATCTGATATGTTATTGTTCATGTCTGGTGAGGTGACAAAAAAAAAATGAATAAAAAATTCACTCACTTACTATAAATATTCAATATATACATATAAATATATAAAATTCAAATAAAAAATCATCATTACACTAATAAAATATATTATTTTTGTCTCCCACTTACTAGACAACATCTTACATTGGCCCCACCTTACTCCTCGTTATTCGCAATCAACTCAATTCTTTTTGAAAAAAATGAGTTTTCTAAAAAAAAATTCCAATCCAAAAACACCCTAATTTTCTCAGCCACATTATGTATCACTCTGTTCTGTTATTTGTTTCTTTACTCTAATACACCTCCTTAGCACTTGAATTCCTCAACTACATGGCAGAAGCATAGCAGCAAAAGCAGCATTATCAAACAACTGGAGGACAGAAATACTTCGTTGGTAGATTCAGGTTTATATATTGCATATTCTTCTTTTCTTTTTCCATTTAAGACAACGTCAGACAAATGGCTTCTCTTTTGTTGTGACTGTTTATGAACACAACAATGATTAAGACCCAAAAAGACAACTTCTTGATAGACAGAGAATATGCAAAAACTTATAAAGAAAGCCTCATCTACGTCTACTATTGTTATTCAGGAAAGGAAGTTAAAGCAGAAAGGACTATTGGACTTACAGGACCAGCTGTTACACGATCAAGAATAATGGAAAAGTACATCTCGTTGACCAGTGATAACTTTTCACACAAGTAAACCTGAAAGACAACAAAAGAGTCATGAATGACAGTGAAAAACTGGCAATGCTGAATTATGAAAACATTAACTTTTACCATCGTCGACAAAAAGAAGCAAAAGTTAACTAGAGAAATAAAATCTTCAATAACATTCATGTCTCCTTTTGGAAATGTTTCTTTTCCACTTGCACATAGTAGCAGGAAAGCCATCACTAAAGCACATAATTTTAAGTAGTCAGCTAACTTGCTCCATCATTCAACATATACTACATGATCTCTTCTTTCCTAGTTCAAATCAATTCAAAGATGATTAAGTATAAAGATTGAATTACTTAGAGATTAATATAGACCATAAAAGTTAAGCTTGGTACCAAAAATAAATAAATACCAATTGGTCTTTGCAAAGCCTATCCAATTCAATGAGCTCAATTGTCACCTAAATTTTCATTAATTTCATCTTTTTAGTTTAATAGTGATAGTAGTTCCATCTTTCTTTATTCCACTAGAAATAATCATCTACATTTCTCATAACAAATTTTTTGAAG